>CM038703.1:33383159-33880659 GCA_021613375.1 Megaleporinus macrocephalus
GCTACACTACCAGGTCAGAGTCACTACGGTGGTCCTATTATGTTCACTGTCCTTTGATGAACAGGATTAAAGGGGCCAATAAATTGCACAACAGATAACACGACTTTGTTTATAAACCTTTCTCTCTGATGAATGACATAATTCAACCTGCATTTCATTATAGGATTAAAACAAGACATGGAGGACAACTCAAGAGTAAAATATGACATTTCTTTAATATTTTAAAGATGAAAATAAGCATTTCTTAAAGATAACTTTGTTATTTCCAATTCTGTGAGATTCTTAGATGTTGTGCATGCACTGCTCTTTCGAGGTCTATCCACAGATTTTTAATAAGGTGTAAAATAGGAGACTGGCAAAACCAGGTTGGGCCTTTTGAGCTAGTCCTTTGTATATTTCGAGGTGTGTTTAGAAATGTTTAATGTGCAACTGTCCGCAACACATACCCAAAGCATAATTGATCCAGCCCTGTGCTAAATAGTAGCAGAGCTGTTCTTTTCATTGAATTCTCCATCCTATATTTCTTTAAACATACATTTGCTCACTGGGGCTCAATGTTTATTTTAACTTCACCCGTCCACAGGACTTGTTTAGTAGACTAAATTCTGTGGAGACTCAGAAAAGAGTTGGTTCTGATGACACTTTCATGAAGGTCATATTTGTGCAGGTTTCTCTTATAGTCTTCTACATCTTCCTGTAGCTCTGCAGTCAAACATGGGGTTTTGATTTGGCTTACCAGTAATCCTACAAGCAGCTTTCTCTGAACTCTTTCTTCGCTCTCCAGACCTTAACTTTACTTTGGCCATTTCTGCTAGATAGCATTTCTTAATTACATTGTGAACTAAGGAAACAGCTGGCTGAAAAAGCTCTGCCATTTTCTTATAGCCTTGTCCTGCTGTGTGGGCAAGTTTCAGAGTGCTAGGCAGCTACTTAATACAGCCCATGGCTATAGATTGTTGGGAAAATCTACATTTATCTACATTCCTAATGATAACTATAGTCCTAAAAAGTTAATTAAGGTCTGAGACTTAATCTTTTGGAGTGCCCAAACTTTTGCGTGGTCCTTTTTTCCTTTTTTTCCCCATTCTAATGGATACCTGAAGCTGCTAGTGTGTATCAACATGGTTTTATGTCTTACACATCTGCTTTGGGGGCAGTCGTGGGCTGAAGGTTAGGAACCTGGTCTTGAAGGTCACCGGTTCGGTCCCCTGGACCAACAAGCCACGACTGAAGTGGCTTTGAGCAAGGCATCTGACCCCCAACTGCTCCCCAGGCGGTGTGGATCCCCACTCCCCACGTGTACTCACTGCCCCCTAGTATGTCTGTTCACTAGTGTGTGTATATGTTGGTGTTTCACGGCACGGATGGGTTAAATGCGGAGGTCAAATTCTGCTGTGTGCAAACAGTTGCTGATTCTAATTTATTATTGGATAACTGCATTATTGAGTAGGTGTGCAGGTGCTAGGTATGATGTGTCCACATACTTTTGGCCATACATGTTTTTTATTAACCGGTGGATTATGTGAGAAAGAAACATGTGCTCTGGCCTTCTGAAGAATTTGACTTTGACAAAGTAATGGTACAATGTATTTGCATGAGTTTGTTGTTAATCTCAGTCCTGAGATTAGTTCAGAGATACCGCACTGAGTGGGCCTGGATTCAGGCCTGTGCAGTGAGGAGGCTAATGGAGACCTTGATGAGTTTCTGATTCACTTTGTACGTTTCTAGTTCCTATTCAAAAGTGACGTCTAAAAAACCCGGAATGAAAGAATGCTTGCCGGATATTTGGTGCTGACTCACTCTCAGTGGGCTGAAATAATGAAATAACTCCATAGAAAAGAGAAACATTTCTGTCAGGCCGTTGAACGAATTCTATAGTTTGCTGTATGTAATAGACCTAGATTACAGCAGGGTTTCCCACCTTTAAGGAAAGTTATGATACTCCCTCAAAGCTGATTACAGCACCTTTTTAGAATTACTGCCGTTACTGGTGAAGACGTGCCTTCTGTATTTAATCAGCTTGATTTGACATTAAAAATCTGAATGTGAAAAGAATTACACGTTCAGATTTTTTTTTTTTATTAAACTATTAAATGCGCAAGTAATATTTTTAAATATAATATAAAAAAATATAATAAACTATAACGTTTCCTAGTGTAAAACATTTGCATAGTGAGATATAAATACAAGTATCTTCTAAATGGCACCTTTATAAAAGAAGACAAAAAGTGTCCATACTTTCAAAGTAAGTCTATGGAACCAGATTTGATTTAAAATATTAAGCTGTTTCGAAGCCTTTTGATTGTTCCACTGATCATGGAATATACATCAGCTGTAGAAAAATACAAATGGAGCCGATTTACATCTCTTCTAATTATATCTGGTGTTCTTACTGGTGAAAATATCATTAATGCATTAAGTATTACAGCTTTTTTTAATGAATCCATTCATACATTCCTTCCTTACTGTCATGGCTTTTCCTTTTTAAAGCAAGTCTTTTGTTACATCAATGTCTTTTTTGCTCACGACTATCGAGGGTGCTAATAGTCTCTGTAACTTCAGCCCCACGTAATTGAATAATTAATTAGCACGGAAGCTTTTATTAAGATGAATGTGCCGCGGTACTTTTAACTTTTATTGGGTTTATTGGGTTGCTTGGTAACAGAGTATCTTCCCCACATTTTGCTGAAGTGACTCACCAAGCTTATTACTCACAGTCATCATACCACCCATCACTCTGTGACAGTTCAGCGAACAGTTTAAGTAGACTCTTTTTAGATCATCACACTTTTGCCTCAAACTGTTTCAAGTTGTTAGCAATCTCAAATTAGCTTAATCATGTGACTTCTGACTTTGTAGGACTGTTATCTATCAAACTGGACCAAAGAGTGTTCCAAAGATAACATTCATCTTCATCTTACTCCTCAATCATGTTCAAACCTTTTGTTTGTCTCACAGTCCAGATTTCTGCCTATCGCCAGATAATCAGTTGGGTTTTGTTCCTTAGCATGTCCAAGAACTGCCTACTTTGTCAGCACAGGGTCATCTGACTGTCATGACATTTAGTGTGTAGGGAACTGTCGAAATAGTCCAATGACAAAAACAGGCTCACTGGTTACGCATGTCGTCAATCAATACAGAGTACGAATTCAGACACTGGTTATGTACCTGCAGGTGGGAAAACGTTGTGTACACACTGACCCCCAGATACAGCCATGCCTCAGTCATATGTAACCATGGTTGATGAACGTCTTTATGCAATTAACGCCACCAGTGCCAAGCTAACCAAGGTTTACCAAAGCAGTTCATAGCAGCTGTGGCTGAAACAATATTCAGACATTCAGTTCAGTAACAGGACATCTGATCCTTACAGTCAGCATTTAAACTCTCTGTAACCAAACACCTCTGAGGGGACCTAGTTAGTGTGTTAGGTGGTCAGCCTACTTTAATCTTATATTTTGTCCCTAAAATAATACATAAAGTAAAAACAGCAAAATACTGTATTCTAAGCTCCAGCAGCACTGCTGTGTCTGATCCACGCGTACCAGCACAACACACACTAGAACACCACTTCTATGTCAGTGCTACTGCAGTGCTGAAAATGAGCCACCACCCAAACAACACAGGCTGCTCTGCTGGTCCTGTGGGGGGTCCTCATCACTGAAGAATAAGGTAACAAAGTATACAAGAGAAACAGATGGACTACAGCAGGGGTCATTAATAGGCGGACCGCGGCCCGGATCCGGACCCAGGCGTTGTCCAATGCGGACCCAAACTGATAAACTATTGAGAAGGATTTAATTTTAACTATGTTTATTTTAAGCGGCGGAGCTTTTCTTGTCTTAACGGGCTTTGAACTCAGTGAACTCAGAGACCAATCGCATGTGTGGTAAGATCACCAAAGGCGCTCCTCGGCCAATCAAATCTGTGCAGACAGGCGAGGTACTAAGCAAGGAGCAGCGGCCGGAGAGAATAAGAGAGAGCGAGTCAGAGAGAATAATGTTCTTTAAAAACAGAAAAGTCAACAGTGAAACTGACGGTTTAACCAGGAACGGTTATGAAATGAACTTGCTCGTCTAGTTTTGGAGAATACCGCTCTGTAAAACCAACATGCCAATCTGTGAAGCTAAAGAGTTAACAAGAAGACGCATGTTTTATTTACTTTCTCTATAAATAAACACTTTAAGATGCAATTTTTTTCAAAAGCATTCTGTTTTTTTTTTTTAATGTAGCTCTTGTTTTTACTTGAAGTGAGGAAAAAACATTTATTAGAAGTTTATAAATATTTCATTCTGTTCAGCATTAAACAGTAAATATACTGAACTATACTGAATGGTATGTGTGGTGTGTTGGCGTTTTAGTAGCTGATGGTAAAAGATGCTGATACTAGACTACTACAGTAAACAGGATACGCCACTGAAGCATAACACACGTTAGAAATGATGATGGTACGGACCTTGGCCTGAGGAATAGTGTAGAACTATAAAGTGCTCCTATACGATATGTGAAGCTGATAAAATGAGTAATGAGAGCAGATACAAAGAGGTGTACCTAATAAGTAGCTGTTGGGTGTATCTTATATTTCTCATTTTAAGATTATTGTATGTCATTATAAGTTATTATAAGATTTTTTAACTCTTTTACTTTTTCTTTTATGTCAGTAAGTCATTAAGTGTGCAGGGAAATAACAGTCTATTATTTATTCTTTGACAGATGTTTTGCTTATTTTAAGAAATATGCTTGAATTAAAAGATAAATATATCAAATAAGTATTACATAAGTAATAATAATTTTAACTTGTCAGGGTACTCTTGCAGTGTGATTTTTAAAAGTGAGACTGATTTCATGGGCAGCATCTGACTACTAAACTATTGGGATCTGTTTTCCACACGCTCAGTGTTGGTATATCTGGAAGTCATGGATGAATTTCCCATTTACTTAGTAGTAACTCCCTCAAACAAAACTAAACGGTGAATCCTGGGTCTATATGTGGCTCAGAAAGGCTCATTATTGTGACAATGTGCTTCTTGTGCCTAGTTAGTAATTAGCTTAATAAACAAAAGCTGGCAGCTAGCTTTTAGTTTAATATACAGAAGTGTGTATATTGTATAGCTCTGAGTGTCTTAGGCTTAAACTAATTTCAGATTACTTAACAACTCAATGCAGTTTAAAGCAATTGTGTGGGCTTTGTGTGGGTATGAACTGGGGTGGATTACTGACTGGGCCGTTTGGTCCAGTGCCCAGGGGTTTCAGACTGCCAGGGCCAGTCCACCTCAGATGGAAACATCAGATGAACAAATAGTTGCTGAATTTGCATAAAGGATAAAAAAAATAATAAATAAATTAATAAAAGTCATACTTTGTGGATGTGGGATGTTTCATGCAGTGAATGAAAGTGGTGTCATCTAATTCTCCAGCACAAGGCGTAAAGAAATAAACAGTAAATATACTACGCAGACAGGGGTAGAATATTATAACTATAGCAAACAGTAAATTCACAGTCACTTTATATTGGATTTGTTTGAAAAGTAGCATCTGCCACATTTTGACACCCTCCAAAGCTCCAAAGAGTCTTCCATTAGCTGTTAACTACGTGTACCTTATAGCTCAAGTGTAGAACATCAGACATGTCTCAGTTGATTGACTGCACTTGGAATGAGAGGGAAAACTGTGTAAACACTCAAGAGTGCAATGCTGTCGTAATCCAGGAGCTCCATACCCTTCATATGTGATGTTGTCACTCTGTCAGTTCTGCGCCTGTAAAGCTGTGTAAATGCTTTTCATGCTAAAAGCGAACCACTTGACTGGAGCACAGCGAGTGCTGAGGCTCAGCAGGGACCTTCAGCAAGAGGACTTCAGGAAACTCAGAATCAAGCAAAGCCTTATTGTAGTGATGAGGGAGGAGGTGGCTCTAAAGATAAGCGGTTTGATTTGTTTTGTCTTGGAGGAGAGCTTAGCCTGTAGATTTAGTTTCTCTCTCTCTCTCTCTCTCTCTCTCTCTCTGTGTATCTGTCTCTCTGTAGTGCAGACTTGTATGTTATGGAAAATGAAAAATCTAGCTTAGCCCTTAGAAAGACAGAAAAGTGATGGATAGATAGAATGAGTGATGAGAGAGGGACAGAATGAATGAGTGTGTGAAAAAAGAGCGAACAGAGAGTTGAGTTGAGATGGATGATGTGACACATGTAAGGCCGCGTTGCGTGCATTCCTGAGAGAAAGAGAGGGAAAGAGAGAAAGAGAGGGAGAGAGAGAAAGAGAGGGAGAGAGAGAAATAGTGAGATTGGCCTCCAGGAGAGCAGAGGGCCTCCTGACTCTGGTGTTCTGAGTGTTTGAGCATTTAATCACATTACAGCGAGAGAGAAAACCTGGATACAGACCGAGTGGGACTTCGTATGCAGAGTCACTGTGACTGCCAGTGAGAGGAACAGAGCCAAACTTCTCTTACGCTCTCTCCCTTCTATATATATCTCTCTTCTTTATCTCTCTCTCTGCCTTTCTCTCTCTCTTCTCGCTGCCTCTCCTTCTCTCTTTCTCTTCTTTATCTTCCGTTCCTTCCTTCTCTCTGCCTTTCTTTCTTTTTTCTCTCTCTTTCTCTCTTGTTTTCTTTTTCTCCCACCTCTCTTTGCCTCTCTTCCCCTTTATATTTGTCCTTCTATCTCTCTTTCACTCTCCTTCTCTATGCCTCTCCTCTTTGATCCCCTTCACTCTCTTCCACTTGCTCTGTACTTTATCTCTATATTTTCACTCTCTCTCCTTTTTAACTTTCTCTGAACCCCCCTTCACTCACTCCTAAACTCTCTCTCTCCTTCTTTTGTCTCCTTCTCCGTCTTTCCTTCTCTCCAGCTTTCTTTCTTTTGCTTTTTTCTCTCTCTTCCTCCCTCTCCCTCTCTCTCTCTCTCTTCTCTCTCTCTCTCATTATCTGTCTATCTGTACAGCTCTCTCTTTCTCTCTCTCTGTCTGTTGGCATGAATGTATGAAGTACGGTGTTGTCAAAGCATAATATCTACAGTAACAGTAATATTACTGCAACAGTAACAACAACTGTAATCTTTCTACAGTAATGATGTTTCTCTTTTCTCTCTCTTTCTCTCCCTTTCTCTCTCTCTCTCTCTCTCTCTCTCTCTCTCTCTCTTTCTCTCTCTCTCTCTCTGTCTATTGGCATGAATGTATGAAGTACAGTGTTGTCAAACCATAATATCTACAGTAACAGTAATATTACTGCAACAGTAACAACAACTGTAATCTTTCTACAGTAATGATGTTTCTCTTTTCTCTCTCTCTCTCTCTCTCTCTCTCTCTCTCTCTCTCTCTCTCTCTCTCTCTCTCTCTCTCTTTATGTCTCTCTCTAATCAACGTCAACTTGACTCTCTTCTCTGTTTTCCACTCTTTCATTCTTTCCCTCTCTCATTCACACATGCTGTCGTTCACACACACTCACTCCTTCCCACCCTCTTTTCTCTCTCTTGCGCTCTCCGCTCCTCCTCCTTCTCTGCTGCTCCAGTCCAGGTCTTGCTTCTCGCATGTTCCCTACGTGCAAAAGTAGGTCAGTGTTTGCTTTGTATTATTCAGCAACTGGAGAGAGAGGGAGAGACAGGGAGAGAGAGAGAGAGGGAGAGACAGGGAGAGAGAGGGAGAGAGAGAGGAGGGAGAGAGAGGGAGAGAACTTTGCTATGATCTCAGTGATATGTGTCTAGGCCTCCTCCTATGTGTGTGTATGTGTGAAACAGTCTCCTAATGGTTCATTAACAGGATCCTCAGCTCTGCGGACAAAACACTGTCTGCTAAACACAAGAGTGTGTTTAGAGAAAAAAACACAGAAAACACTCTTCTCTCCTCTTTCCTTCTTTTCTATTCTCTTCCCTTCTCTGTTTTTCTCTTCTTTTCTCCTCTCCATTTTTCTCTTTTCTTCTCCTCTCTGTTTTTCTCTTCTCTTCTCCATTTTTTCTTTTCTTCCTCTCTCTTCTTTGTTTTTTTTCTGTTGTTCTCTTCTGTTTTTCTCTTCTCTTGTTTCCCTTCTCTTTTCTTCTTTTCTCTTTTCTTCTTCAATTCTTTTCTTTTCTTCCATTTTCTCATATTCTTCTCTCCTTTTCTTGTCTTTGCTGCTTTCTTTTCTCTTCCCTTTCTTTTCTGTTCTTTTCTGTTTTTCTTTTCTATTATCTTCTCCTCACTTCTTTTCTCATCTCTTCACTTCTCTTCTCTTCTCTACTACTTTTCTCTTTTCTTTTCTTCTCTCCTCTCATCTGTTCTTCTATTCTATTCTTTTTATCCTCTGTTGTTTTTCTTCTGTTCTTCTTTTCTTTTGTTCCACAATTATAAGTTATGTATGCATGTATAATAAATGTTTAGTGGTTTGATATTCTCTCACTGAGACAGAATGTACAAAACTACACAGTATTGTGGACGCTGATGGAGGCTGATGGAGGCTGATGGACGCTGCCCCAATAGAATTGTTCATCTATCTTGCAATGTACTGAAATTGTTCACCTTTTAAAAATGAATAAATCCATAAATAATCAAACACCTTTTATACTCCATGGTAAAAGCAATGTAGTCGACATACCACTGCTGTCAGAAAAAATCCTGTATCTTCTTTTTTAACCTAATTTGAAAGTACCTGTTGTCCTTTATATTGTGTGCAGGTTTTAGGATGAATGGATCAAAAGAAAATGACCAACATGTTTGGTTACATTGAGTAAAGAATGTTTTTTTCCACTGTAAAGTTATTATTCTAGAGACACAAGTTTTTCCTCTGACAGCAACGATATACAATATAATAGTAAAGAAAACATTAATCAACATCTGTCTTTCTCTCTCTTGTTCTCTCTTTTCCTCTCTCTCTCTCTCTCTCTCACACACACACACACTTTTCATCATCTTCACTTCACTTACAACCCTTCCCTGCTTGGCTGTACATCATATTCCTAATGTAAGAGGAAGTCTGTGCAGGAAAAGAGCCAAACACGCTTCGTGATTGTGGGAAAATATCCATACATTGTTAAGAGAGAGAGAAAGAGAGAGAGAATAGGAGAGAGATAACCATTTGCTGATGCTACTGCTATGTCTGCCTATGTCCATCATATCTACAGCATGTGAACATAATAATGTATAAATATGAAATATAGGCATCAAATAGAGAGCTGCTGTAAGTGCAGCTGACCCCATTAACTATTCAGTAGCCACTACAAATAATTTAGTATCTACTATAAATTATCAGTAACTTCCATGTTATATTCAGTGACTGTTATAAATCACCCATGAAGTACTAGAAATTATTTCTTTAGTAACTACTATTAGTCAGTACTACTATTCAGGAACTACTATAAATAATTAATGAATAGTAATTATCCAAAAATGTGTAAGTTGTGTAGTGTTCAGAGTAACTGTGTAACAATTTCAAAATAGTGTTGAATAATTCTATATGGATTTGAAAGTATATTCACTGCTAAAACAGTATCAATGGGACACTCCTCTCATTTGCCATCTGTCATGGAAAACTCTTGTCAAAAATCAAAACTAGGCATGTGAGTGCATCACAGAAGAAGTTGACACAGAGTGGGTGGGGCATATGCTCTGCATGCAACCAAGCTCAAATGATTTGGTGTTTTTTCTGAACTTGAGTCACGAGAAGTCACGGTTGTTTCCAACGATAAGCAGGCCTTGTGATTTTATGTTAATTATGTCTCAGTCACAGATCATTAAACCAAGCAGTACAAGCAGTACAGAATGTACATCAAATGAGAGCCTAATTAATTATGTAACTATGTAATTAAACATCATATAATTACATTTATATGATATAGCAAAAGAGAAGTAGTTGCTCATGACTTCTAAGGCTGCGTTCACACAGCAGGTTCATTTTTTGTTAGTCTGTCCACAGCATATCTGATCTAAATCCAGCATTAGTCTAAACAGACCACACCTGCTAAACTCACCTGCACGCTCATCACGAGGTGAACAGTCATCACTACCAATGGATGCAGGTCCACTCTCTAAGGTTTAATTTTCAACTTCGCCAGCATCCCAGGGGCTATCAAGATGTTCAGTTGACTGACAGCTCAGTGTATTTAGGACAGGCTGTTCGGCTCAAGTCTTTAGTTTCCTAAAACTTTGCTTTCAGACTATTAACTTTCCTTTGACAAATCTTTTCCAACACAGAACAGCTCATATATGTGCCGTCTTATTTTGTGTAGAGAAACATCAGACCATGTTTCAGCAGCATGAAATTAAGATGAATGTCGATCTGGATTGCCCAAAAACTTGTATGAGTTCCGATCTGATATTGCATTGCCACATATCGGATATGCATCTTATTTCAGTACCATATATCACCCCAAATGTATTTTTTTGGCATATCCAGATTGATTTTTGATCGTTTGGATAGAAAAATCTTTTGACAAAATAATTGAAGATGGTTTGAAATACAATGACATTTTGGTTTGGATACTAAAATTGGGTTTCAAAGTATCTTCAGCATCACTTGCAATGCAACAAACCAGAACAATGTCAAGTCCAGAGTGACGAAGGTGCTGTGATGTTTTGGTTAAGGCACAGCATTTCTACTTGTATGCACTGTGGAAGAAAACAATTTGACAAAAACAATTTGTCACTTGTCTGCATTCACATTTAGAATCCAAGTCACTGTTGCCTACATTGTTACCACAGCAGCCCATGCAGATCGGTTAGTAATGTCTGGACATATAAACATAATCTGAGCCCTAGCAGACAACCGTGTGGATGGTTGATACAACTGAAATCACATTTCAAACCAACTCCATATGCGGTTTTGATCTGATTCCATGTTTTTCTTTTTTCTTTTTCTGCTGTTCAGACTATCAAAAATCAGTGTGGATACAGTCTGGATATGCCAAAACTTGATGATTTGGGATGGCAGCATGAACAAAGCCAAACTGATTGGAACTGAGTCACTTACCTGCTGTGATCACTATAAAAAGTCACAATTTCAGATGTTTTGTTTTCATTCATTCATTAATTAATTCATTACTCCGAGTGACTTTGGATCTACTATTTGTTAATATTTATTTTTGCTGTGCTACTGATGGGCATCCTTGTCATTACACTGGATGGTGTATTTACAGTGTAGGCTTATAGTATATATTATACCTTTTTCTTTTTAATATGATTAAAACTAGTTTGTGTGAAGGTAGCGTCTCTTTATCAGTACAGCGGAGAGCATATTTACTGTTAAGGGGTGTTTAATCATTGTTTTGGCTGGTGTAAAGATTGTTTAGGGCTTTTAATCATTGTTTGAGACAGCGTGTGTGCGTTTGTATGTGTGTGGGTCAGGGTGACTGCAGGTTGTGTCTGTTTACTCCACTCATCCCAGATGAAGAACGAATAAAAAGCAGAGTTCTGCATGCGCCATGAGGAAAAAAGGTCACATTTCAGGCTTGAAAAAAACTTTCTATCAGAAATATGATATAGTGTAAAACTGTCTTGGGTGGTCACTACATGATAAACATACGAACATGATCTCAGAGCAGCAGTAAAAAAAGTTAACAAATAAACAATTATGTCAACAAGAATTGTACACTGATTAGAGAATATATAAACCTGCCAAGAAATCAAGCACCACTGAGTAATGAGAACTTTTAGAACCCACGTACACTGGCGGCTATAAATAATAAGTGGAATAGGCAGCTGTTTGAATAAGATGCTTGATTGAATGGAATGGAATATATATATATATATATATATATATATATATATATATATAGTTTACCTATGAAACAGTGTTGTACCTCACCTTTGCAACCTCTAGGTTGAGAAAATTAAGTTCATGCACCAAAAACCCACTTTGATGGGAAAAGGCTGTTAGACTAACATGTTAATCACACCAATCACAGACAACACTGAATGTAGAAGAATGTAGGAGAACTTAGGGGCAAGTTATTTTTAAAGTAGGGCTAAATTCTTCAAAATAAAACTCTTGAATAACTTATGACGTAACTCCTTTTTTTCAACCTATCAACTATACTTACTCCAAAAGGTTCAGTCACAGCACACACACAGAGCACAACAGCATGCAGGTGTTTGTTTCCCACAGAACGGATGTGTGGATAGTTATTTAAAAGGATATGACAAATCCTGATAGTGGTGAGCAGCTTAACATGCAAAAGATATCAGACAGTTCATCTAACATGTGGCCTGAGAGTAATACCGATGTGATTTCCTTCCTTGTACACACTGGGTTTCTCTAACACTATTATGGCAGATCTACCCAAAACACAGACATTTAAAGCTTAATGGAAGTACGATATTAAATTAAATATTTAAATAGTTTTACAGTGAATTTACAGTCAAAGCCCAACCCTGAAAATTAAAAGAAGAGCCCTTAGGCCTGTCAGCTGTCTCCTGAGTTGATTAGATAACATGTTCTATTAAATAAAATGTTTTAAAACAACTTTCACCAAAAATAACTGAATAACACCTGGATAACACCACCAAACATAGAGATAATATTCCCCATTATATTGATAAATATGAGTAAAACATAGCATTTTTTTCCATCAAGTCTGACAAACATTTGCTTAAAGCATTCAGGTTAAGGTGAGCATAAATGCTAACAATGTTCATATTATCCTTTTAACTATGTTTCCTTATAGAACCTCTTTACAAAGTATTAATTATAAAAACCTCAACTGAAACGTCATCATATTAGTTATGTAATACTGCTTGGTGATGTTTTTCTTTTGACATATTTTAAATAATGACAGACCTGAAACTGAAGGTTTCAGTTCACATTTTACAGCAACATTTGAAATCATCTGTAAATACCATACATGAGCATAACTAGCTAACTGAAATAACACAGTGAGGGATTTGCTGATGGCGCTCTGTGCATGCAAATATCATCACAACAAGTGAGCTTTTCTCACTTGTGCCTTCAAGCTGATATATTTTTGGTACTTTCTGTTGAAGGGTGGGACTTTCCCTAATGTAGCTGGCACGGTGAGCGTTTCAAGGTATCCAGTGTTTATACCACTGCACTGTCTCTTCCTTTATAATGTCTCTGGTTTGTTGTAAGCAGAGCAATAGCAATGCCCAGTTCATTGAAAACACCTATAAAATCACATCCGAGATAGTGACTCATTACAGTTGAGCTAGTTTTGTGCTGCAGCTCAAACTGTGTTAATGATGATTACGATTAAGATGGCATTTTGACTTGTGTGGTTTCTAGGCTGGTTTAAGAGTTTCTGAATAATATGTAGTGTGTTCTCTACTTTAACACACCGGATATCTGCCATGGACATATTGACCTGAGGTCAGGTGTTCAGTATTACAGGTTAACAGTAATTCTTTGCTTTGTTAGTCCTGCGTGGGCCTTGCATTCCTAAACAGTTCTGTTATAGGTATTACATATGCAATTTTGTCTGTTCTTGATTCAGCCACTTAGAGAGAGACTGCGTCACGGCTTGTTCCCGCCCACTGCAGCACGCGAACAGTGGTTTAGCTGGTTGCTAAGCTACCAGCCAGCATCCAAAACAATAGCCCAAGGCTTAAAAATCCGCTAGCATAAATGCTAATGGCTTGAGTATAAAAGTTTTAAAACGACTTCACTGCTCGTAGATTTGCCTGTGTTGCATCATGGGATTCCCTTAGCGGCTGAGGGAGCATTCGATGCTTACTTAAAATCGGGCCAATATAAGGTGCCTCAGTAGACAGCATGTTTAAGGTGTCTAAGAATTGGGACAGCCTACATGTTGGGAGTCCATACTATGATGTAAAATGCTGTCTATTTAGGCAGCTCACTAGCTTTTGAAACACGCCCTCAGACTCAAATCCACTTTTCCTGAGGGTAGACACAGGACAGGGGAAAGAGGAGGTGTTATGTACTGAACATTATGTATTGTCAAGAAGGAGAGGTGGCTAAAAAACATGGAGGACAGACTTCCTAGAGTTGGACAACACTGAAGTTGACTGAATGGTTCAGCAGGTGATTCAGGCACCAGAGCCATAGCTGCTGCACCATTTAAGGTGAAACAGGTACGTTTTTGAGCTAGAAGCTGGACAGGTAGACAGAGGTGCCAGTATGCACTGCAGCAACATTTAAGGTGAAAAGCTAAAATTCACACAAGAAGCTGAGGCTCTCGAATGAAACTGCTGAACCATTTAAGGTGGAATGGGACAATGCAAACAGGAAGCTGTAGACAAAGAAGGTGTATTTGGCTTGATCTAGAATTTAAAGGCGTGAAAGGGATAAGAGGGTTGCTCTACTTCTATTTGAATTATGGCTAATTGTTTTATTATGCTGTGTTCTAAGGTTTGTGATAGCATCTTGTAGCAGCAGCAATTGTAGCTTAAGTTTGCCAACCCACAACCTAGCTTATGTTACATGGCACATTATTTGCTGTGTTGTTGTTCACTGTAACATTATATCTTGGCTATTTTTTCTTACAATGGACAATGGTTTTTACAAAGGCTTTTGTGGCCACAAAGATCTAAAAAAAAAGCAAGTTAGCTTAATGTCATTTACCTTGATAACATGCCTCATTGAATTTGGGGAACAAAGCTTCTAAAGGAGCACTGAAGTATTTGTCTTGCTGTTGAGACTGAATATCAACAATTGTTCCCTAGAATTGCACCTTTAATATAAACATTTAAAGCTTTTAAAATACACTTTACGTTTTGTTTAAAGCTAAAAAAAATAAATTAAGTTACATTTTATCCTATAGGTTGCAGTTTTACCGTAACTCTTTCAGTGAAGAGACCTGACACTGAGCTACAGTTGTTGTTCATTGGTTAGACTAGAGCTTGTGGTTGCAATGTAAGACATATTGAGAAAATTCCAAAAGGCCTAGAGGTACAATTTTTAAAACTCGTTGTAAACTCGCTGATTCTCTAGTCTGTTCCTAATTAAGTTTGTGGTTAATCTGATGTAAAAGGTCATCAGGTTAACTCCTGAAGTCTTAACCAATTAGAGAGCTCTCTTGACTGTATCCAATTAGAAACAACAGCAAAAAAATCCTGATGATTTTCTTTTGGGTGTTTTATCTCTTTTGTTTTCAGCCAAAAAATTATTAGCATAATGTATAATGGTTGCTGATTGTTATACATTGTGTATATCACAAAAAATGACCAGACATCTATTTATTGTTTAAGAGAAATATTAGACCTAGAAGGCCTGGATTCAAGCAGTAAGCTAATTATTTACTCTTTCAATAAGCCAAACCTTGTTGGTTGTGCAAGACTGGATTACATTAATCTCTTCTGATGTTTGCTCTAACATCCCAAACATTTTCATGTAAAGCTTTCTTTTTTTAGATTTGGCCCAGTCATCTTTTGCTGAAAGCTATTAGACGGTCTAGAGCGTCTGAAGTCATCTACAGATGTTTAGGCCAGTCTGTATAGAGTTGTTATTATGGATAGGACTCCATAATCATGTGTGCAAATGGAAGAAGTGTTGATGTGCGTTGAAATCTGTTGCCCTTAGCAATCATGTACAGAATCACAAGTTCTCGTGGTGCATTTGGACAGTCTTTGTGAACTCATGAATGTCTGTGGTTACAAAATTGCACACAAACGGCCAAACGGCTGACAAAGTCGGAAACCCAAGCAGAAGCAAGTTCCATGCTACCACTGTTACGTCAGCTGCCTGTACATTCAATGACGCCACATAAGCACAGTAAACCGAGGTGGCCCTGGTCCATGCCACTGCATTTGTTAACTATGACACAAACATATACAGCAATCAGTTTGGTTTGGTGCCATTTTGGTTGCTCAAAAACACGAAATTCGATAGATAGCAGGATGAGGGGTACATTGCTGCTGTCCAAAGAACACATGTATCTCCATTATTTCAATATTTCCTTTTTTTCCATTAGCTGATGTTCACATTGTCTGAAAACTTCACCGTGAGTGGACTAATAGAACTGTGCCAACATTGCTTGGAACTGAATCTCTATACATTGACTTACATTGAAAGGAAGCATTGTTTTTGCCCTCTCCTGTAAAAGTGCTGTTTTGGAGATACTCATTTTTCTCATTTTTCTTTGGACAGTGATGATGTAGTGTTTGAGACTGGGGTAGATGATAGTGGTGGGAATGTATTATGTATGAGGTTGGATAGATAAGATGGGAAGGGCTTAGTGTTTGAGAGTAAGGTATATGATAGGGGGAGGAGCTTATGGTGTGTGAGAGTGTGGTAGATGATGGGGTGGGGTTTACAGCGTATGAGGTTGGAATAGTAAATAGGGAAAGGGCATATGTGTGGTAGATTATGGGGTGGGGTTTACAGGGTAGGGGCATCACGGTGGTGTAGTGGTTAGCACTGTCACCTCACAGCAAGACGATCCGGGTTGGATTTCCGGTTCGGATTGTTCTGCGTGGAGTGTGCATGTTCTCTGCGCGCTTGAGTGGGTTTCCTCCGGGTACTCCAGTTTCCTCCCACAGTCCTAACACGTTTGAAAGGTTGATTGGTCACTCTAAATTGCCCGTTGGTGGGAGTGCGTGAGTGAGTGTTGGCCATATGATGGACTGGCGAACTTTCCATGGTATACCCCGCCCTCGCCGGAGGATGCCGGGATTGGCTCCAGCCCCCCGGTGACCCTGACTAGCGGGATTAAACAGCAGATAATGGATGGATGGATGGTTTGCAGGGAATGACATTGGATTAGTATATAGAGGAAGTTTGTGCTGTGCATGAGTGTGTGGTACATGATCTTACAGGGTACATTGCACTAGATGATAGGGGAAGGGCATATGGGGCGTGATGTGTGGTAGATGATGGTATGAGATTGCAGGGTATGAGATTGGATTAGTACAGGGTGTAAGATTGGATTAGTTAATAGAGGAAGGTTTTGCTGTGGATGAGTGTGTGGTAGATGATAGAATGGATCTTACAGGGTATGAAATCACACTAGATAATAGGGAAAAGAGATATGGTGTGTGATGTGTGGTAGATGATGGGTCACAGCTTGTTTGGTGTATGAAACTGTAAGTGGATGAGGTTAGATGAAGGGTAGGATCTTATGATTTCTGAGTGTGAGGTAAATAATAGACAAGCTTATTTATGTAGGTGGGGCACATAATAGGGCGTATAAAGTGTGTGGCAGGATAGGGTTAATGATGTAGGGCTTAATGAGTGTGAGGTTTATGATACATGATAAGGGAGGGGTTTATAGTCTGGCAAGTTGGGGATAGATGATAGTAGTAGAAGTTATGGCATGCCAGGTGGTACATAATATGGAAGGGACTTGTGGAGCCAGGAGGTTAGGTGTAGATGACTGTGAGTTTGGATGTTATTGCTTTGGCACTATTGTGAAGCACTCATTACAATAAAGTCAGCTGGACTGAACAAATGTATAGAATTGTAATTGCAGGGCTTGAAAGATATAGAGTTGCTTAGCTCTTTGTTGAATGAGGTTGGGTTGCATAGGGTTATATAGTGCATTGTAGCAATGCTGGAATTTGTGAGGAAGGTTGAAGATTTCCTGGTTCCTCTGAGGCCTTAGATAACCTTTACTGTCACCAGGACCCTGTAGACAGATCACTACCTCTTCCTTCTATGGAAACCAGGTGTGACCTGATATAACCTACGCAAACCACCTGAATGACTATTTAGTAATATTCCCAAGCCATTTGATGCCAGCATGCAGTTTTTATTACTTGTTGCTAATATAACTTGCCAGTCTACAACATTTAGAAGAAAAACAACTGTAAAAAAACATTTAAAAACATCACAGCAGTCAGCTGTATATTCATATCACCATCTCTTCCAGCACAGTTTGTAAATGAAACAAAACCAATGCTGCCCACATTGTGATGTACATCACAGCACTGTGTTTGAAATTTGAATACTTCTGTGCAGCAGATCCAGCGCTGTGTGGTTTCCTTGTGAACCCGTCATTTGATTATCCAGTGATAACAAATCATGTGATGAAGCCACTGCGGTTATCTTGGTGTTGTGGTTCGCAAGTTTTGACCTTTTTTAAAACACTCGTGTCATGCAATTTCATTGTATTTTACTTTTTTCCCTGAGGTCCAATTGTCAATTGTGTGGTATTACATACCAAAATCTGATCTAAATCACTGATATTTGATCACTTCCCATCCTCTATATATACTACTCACAAAATGTTGAGATATTTGGCTTCCGGGTGAAATTTATGGAAAACAAAAAGTTAGAGTGACATTATATTATGAAAGTAGGGCATTTAATAAAAGCATGTAATGACGATTTCCTCATCTCAAACAATCAATTGAAACAAAAGCCAACAACAGTGGTGGGTATACCCCCAACAAAAATGTCTCAATGTCTCAATAACTTGTCATGTGCCCTTGATCAATTACAGCTTGACAACGAAGTCTCATGCTGTTCACAAGTTGACGTATTGTCTGCTGAGGCATGGCATCCCACTCTTCTAAAAGGGCGGCCCTCAGGTCATTGATGTTTTAGGGTACAGAGATTCGAATCTCTACGCTGCGAGTCATCTGATCTCATAGGTTTTCTATGGGCTTCGGGTGTGGAGAAAGTGCAGGCCATTTGAGGTACTCGAGATGAAATTAGGCCTGTGTTCTTCATGCAGAGGCAATGACTGGATTAATTATGTTTTTCAGTTAGTATAGGCTTGTCACTGTACCATTCACAAAGTGTAGGGCAGTTCTGTATTGACTAGACACACCTGTTCCTACTGTACCATCACCTCCACCAATCTGGTGACAACAGTGGCTGATGCATAGCAATCTCCTTGACGTCATCATTTCTGCTCAGTGTAAATCGACTTTCATCAGTGAGCAGCACTGAGGCCCACTGGTCCCTCGTCCAGCGTAGATGCTCCCTGGCCCATGCAAGATAAAGACACCTGTGCCTGGTGGTGTGGTCAGATACCCTTGCAGGTGGTCTAGACCCCTCTGATGTAAATGGTTTCGAATGGTCTGAGACACTTGGGTGCCACCTAAGTGTGCCTGGAATTTTCAGGCATTTATCATCCAGTTCATCAGGGCAGTGTTCAAAATGCAGTCATCAGTGTGGGATGTGGCCAAAGGACGTCCACTTCTATGCCTTTCTGTGAGTCTTCCAGTCTCTCTGTATCTCTGTTGCAAGCTGCTGATGACACTCTAAGCTCAGTGGCCACTTCCGTCTGAGAACATCCTGTTTGATGATCAGTTGTTAGGTGTCATCTTGGTCTCATGATGATCAAAATGTGAACCGCATGATGAGGAGGACTGTTTAAATACCAACTGTCATTGAACCAGGGAATGTATTGCTTGATCCATGGATCAAACACCTGTTGTGAATTTTGCTGTTAAGCTTCTTGTTAGAAAACAGCAAGTTGTGCAAAAATTACTGAAACACTGAGCAGTTGGACATGTGCATTCAGCAGTTTATAGAAGGTCAGATTAAGTTCACCTGTAAAGAATAGAGTGCATTTTAGGTTCATCCTGAAATTTCAGCCGAAAGCCAAATATCCCTAACTTTTAATGAGTAGGGTATGTTTAAAAATAAACCCGCTGTTTGTGCCTTTAAAGGAGCAGTTTATAAGATGACTCAAGCATCAAATTCGTATTCCAAAGTACAGGCGGCAACACATCACCAGAAGGCTTCTGTGTCCACCTCTATTGTAAGAAACATACATCTTTCCTCCTTAATGTAACCATTAATAGCTGTTTACCTAACAGTCTATAAGAAACGATGAGCATTGAACTTTTTCCTTTTACGCACCATAAATATCTCCAGTGATGGCAAACATCTCCAATGTTAACTCTTACGTTTTCTCTTCCCTTTCATTGGTTATTTGTCCTTAAACGAACAAACTGGAAGCAGGCCCTTCAAAATGATAAAAAGCACCAGTCTTAAGATCCAGTCATCAGGTGAGCCTACATAACATAGCTGTGGTATTCTTTAAGTGTAAAATGATCGCTACAGATGACGGAGTGAGAGGATGGTCCTTTCCAATGTGCCAGTTTAAAGTTGTAAATTTAGTCCACTTTCTGGATATTTTGGGGTCCACTGCATATCGCATTATTGCAGTCAAAACCCACCTTTCTGTTATTTTGCATTACTGTAAATGCATCTTCTAGCATGTTGTCCACCATCTGGGTCATAGGCATAAGGCCTATGGCAGTTTCCGAAAAGCGGACAGGGATATACAACTTTTATGCAACGGTCTTTTAAACTGTATTCCTCGATTTTTTAAAAAATAAAACATTTTCTGACTATTAATATGCACAAGTTAGGATCTCAAATTCTACTATATTCATGTGTTTTATTTATTATTTATATAGCAATGTATATTTATTTTCATATAAGATGGTGCTTAGCCTTTAACCTCAACCTAAAACCTAATCCTAATCTCCTCCACCTGTTTCTAATTTTAACCTTAACCTCAACCCAAAACCTAATCCTAAACCACAGCCAGGCCCTGTACCTACAGATATGAACTTAGATATAAACAAATAAAGTGAACAACAGCTGAATTCAGCAGAGTATTCATACTTTTTAATGAATTAAATTTTTAATTAGTTAGTTTGGTAATTAGTTACACATTTCTTGACAATCTACTTAATGTATTCAGGTGCTTTATTGTTGCTCCATCATTGTTGTGTTACTGAGAATCTGTTAAACATCCAAACTCCAAATAAAGTGTCACCATCAGGTCTTCACATTCTGTTGTTAATTTTGGAGTATTTTAAACTAAAAATCTTACATATTCCTTCTTTAAGGTTGATATATGTAAATTACCTGTTTTGATTGGGTGCTGTATATTGTGCCTCGTTTAAAAAGCAGTCCATCCTAAAATACTCCTTCAGTGTGAATGGGTGGTGGTGCACCACTGAGTGAACAGGAAGCTTTGTCTACAGTAAATGGGTTGTTGTTTTGGGAATAACACAAAAACAGTAAACTTTATATGGGATTTCTACAGAATACCAAACTGAGTGTGAAATGTATATACCAGTCCAATACTCCTGGGTATTCTTGGGAACTCGACATTTAATTGCTCAGAGACAATGGATGTAAATGATCTCTGCTCTGATTGTCTGTCCTGTACTTTGCTTCCTTCAAAAAACGAACAGTCCCAACTGAACATGAATGGATATACCGCTGTAGACAAACAGGTTTAGGCGTCCCTGGAAAAATTATACGCATTATTGATTTTCTAAGTGAAAGTAAGTTATACTTCCCATAGGCAATAACTGTTTATTGGCTGAATTTAACGCTTTGAGAGAAAATAAACATAAAATGTAGCCTGTGCAAAAGTTGCATCATGTTTTTAAACAAATTATGTAATTATATATTTTCCCACTTGGAAAATATAAACAGAAAATGCCCACTGACGTTCACAGAGAAACTCAAAGAAATATGTAGTTTGACTAAGAGTGTTCAAACTTTTGCATACTACACTGAGAAATGCTTTACATATGCTGTTTTTTAAAACTGTTGTTAAAGCACAGATATAATGTATACACACATACACAGAATTCACAAAAACAACTTATCACCTTATTTCAAAAAACATTTACAATTATTATAATATTTGTTGCATTTGCTGTGTTGTTGAATGCTGTTATTATTATTATTATTATTATTTTGGTAAAACACTGTATGTCAGAATAACAAGTTGAATTAACTGCTATAAAAACAATGTTTATAAGAAAGTTAATTAATGTAATTTTACTGTAATGTTCTATGTTTTTTTTTCTGGCACTCCTGCTGCTGGATGTTTTTCTGTTAATTTACAGATTTATTTATAGTATAGTCTGCATAAAACAGTGGTGGTGGCAATGTGGAAGAGTTTTGTCCTGGCTTTTTTATATAACCATATAACACATTGTCAGAATCTGTAAATATGTCTGTTCTAATTAACACAATAAAAGCAACAACAACAATAATATTAATAATAATAATGATAATAATATTAATCTTTATTCATAAAACACTTTTCATACCAGCGGCAGCTTAAAGTTCTTTACAGTTAATGTTAATGTTAAAGTTTAAATTAAACACCATGTTAAAGAGATACGTTTTTAACGCACTGATCCTGACTCAAATTGGAATCGAGTTCCAGAGCTTAGAAGCAGAATAACTGAAAGAATCATTGTGTATTTTCTGTATTTTATGGAAGACGTGCAGAAGGTCAGTATCTGCAGATCTAAGATTTTGAGTTGGAACATAAACAGAGAAACACTCTGTGAAGTAAGCAGGTTCTAGATTATTTAGAGCTTAATAGACTAATAACAGAACTTTAAAGTCTATTCTAAAAGATACATCTAACCAGCACAGCTCTTTTAAAACAGTACTGATATGAGCTCTTTTTCTTGTTTTTGTTAGAATCCGAGCTGCTTTCTGGGATAGGTAAGGCAGAAGTTTGGTGATATTTCTCTAAAGATAAAAAGCTACTTACACAACTAAAGCAACTTAACTGCAAACTGATTGACTGCATTCGTAAAAAAAGGCAAAATTGAGTACACTGGATTTTTTTTGCCAAATAGCTCTGATAAGACAAGCATGAAGCACGGCCCTGACCACAGAGAATTCAGGTCAGCGTGTGTCTCTGGATTTTGCTCTTCTGTATTGACACTCTGCAGTTTCAATGGTAAACCGTAGCTCATGTCATAACTCCAGGTAAAGCCCTTAGTGGCTGCGGGTTTATAGGTCAGTGAGACGGTGTCATAAAACGGCGCTCCACTTCTCCAAATCTGTTCATGAAGGCATGAAGCAGAGATGCACGCTATGTTAGTGCTCAGAGCCAATCAGCATCAACAGTTCTGCTCATAACACATACAAAACCTAGTGAACTGTCTTAAGTAGGCACTGACTAGAATTGGGACAGCCTACATGTCGGCAGCGTGCATGCTATAATGTAAAATGCTGTCTATGTAGATAACTCACTAGGTTTTGAGAAATACTCTATGTTCCATGAATTGCAACCGTTGCGGCCTTTGGGCCAACACTGATCTTACAAGTATAGAATATAAGTACAGAATATAACAAAATAATTATAAGAACAATATTAAAAAATAATATAAAGAATTCAATATAATAAAAAAGGATTTGTTTCGATAGATTTTAAACATTTGTCTATTGGTCCATTCATCGCTCAGTGTTCAACATAAAAGATGGAAAAGAAAAAAGATGAGTTTACACAGCAGTTTACAGAGCACATGCTATTTGGTGACTGTAAAGGAAACCAAAATGAATCGGACTCTATGGGGGAAAAAGACAGAAAAAAAAAGTCAGTGTATGTGAAATGGTGAGCAGAATTACATAAGATGGGTGCTCGTTTTCCATTCTATTCATTCTCTGTGGGAAAAATTTCCAGAAAGATCCTGTTGCTTTCCGAAATCCATGCATACAATCAAAAAGCTGTATACAAGCCTGAATCACACGATCACCTGACAATCTGAAGTTAGTGTTGATATTTTGAAAACTGTGGGACAAATTACGTGGTGAAATTCTGGCAGAAAACAAAAAAGTAAAAATGATATAGTAGCTTTCAGTGCACAAGCGTATTAATAATTTGCTGTCACTCAAATCATCATTTATACTTTTTATTTCAAGTGCTGAAACTGCTATACAGACAGTTGTCAATCAATTTTACAGGTACTAAGAAAAAGTAAAAGTTAATTAAATGCAGAGATAAAGTGTGACACTCCTAAAAGTGAGCACAGAGCTTGTCTGTCTAATAACAGTTGGAATTAAATTTTACTGATCAGAAGCATAAATAACTGAAACTGTCTGCGGTGTCTATATATCTGCAGATCTAAGATAATGAGTTGGAATATACACAGAGAGACCATTTGTCAGCTGTCAGCTGGTGCTAGATTATTTAGAGCTTTATAGACAACTACAGAACTTTATCAGAATCAGAATCAGAAATACTTTATTGATCCCAGGGGGAAATTGCAGTTATTGCAGTAGCAGCCGTTGTGTAGAAAAATAAACACTCTAAGAAGAATAAACACTCTATAATAATTTACAACATAAAAGAAATTTGTTGTATGTACACATATATAAGTCTTATGATACAATAAAATAATAACATGTAAAGTGACTGTGGCTATAGTAATAAGTACAGATATACTGTATACAGCAGTAAGAGTTTAGAAGTAGAAAAGTTATTGCACATTTGAGTTGTTGCACACATAATTAAATTATTGTTCTATTGTTATTGCTGCGGTATGAATTGTGGGGAGTTGATTGTTTTTTTAGGACCTCCAGTAAAAAGAGCATTACAGTGATCAACGCTGCTTGTTATACAGTGATGTAACAAAGGTTGTAACAAACATTAAAACAGAGTTATAAAATTTTAGCATGTTTTTTTAATAACATCACCTAAAGATTACATGAACGAAGAGAAAACCAAAGGCCTGTTTTTTTTTTTGATGAATAATTTTCCAGCAAACCCAAAAACTGTTTATTCAATAGATATGATTTAAACCGTGCCTGAGAGGCCAACCCACTATTCGAGATGGTGGATTAGAATTAGTGATCAACCGTATGAAAGAGTGCACTAGGATCCAGTAAGATAAGAATAGAAAGATTTTGCACTTCAGGGCTAAGTCTGAGGTCATTGCCAACACAAACCAATGCCGTCTCAGTACCATAGTTAGAATGAAAACCTGATTGAAACTTCTCATATAATTTGTTTGATATTAGCTAAGACTGAATTGTTTAGTATGGTCAGGACCCATATTACTCTTTTTAGTAGAGGCTTCACTGAGGTAGTCTTAAAAGTGTAGTTAAGACACCATTTTGAATACAGTCAGAGACCATGTTAAGGAATGAAGTAGAAACGGGATCAAGATCACATGTGGATGAACTTAATTAGTTTATAACAGTTGTAAGATCCTGATAAATGATGTTATTACTAATGTAGTTGGCTTATCAGGAAGGTTATCGGAACTTGTTTCAGCTGGCTGAGCTGTGCTCTTATCAATGCTATTTTATTTTAAAAATGAATTGCAAGCTCTTTACAGGTTTTGGAAGATACGTCAGCAAAAGACACATTAGCAGAAAGTTTAGGATTAATTAGTCAGACTGGGGTGGAGTAAAGAACTTTATGTTCGTTAACTAGACTAGAGAGGTGTGACTGTCTAAATATATTCATAGCATTATTGTAGATGAAAATCTGCTCTGTAAGAATATCATAATGTATCTTCAGTTTAGATTTATGACAATTTTATCCATGCATTCATTTGATTATGTGAGTTTTCTGTTCTTTTCTCTTACTCTCTTTTCCTTTTACAGGATTGGGATATTTTACAGGTTTGCATGGTTTAATGACTGAGAGTGCATTATTCTTTTAACAGTATCTCTCCCTCCCCCCACTTTCTCTCTTTACAAAACTGTGATATGTTATAGGTAGATGATTGAGGATGTATGAAGAAGTTTGAGGAAATGAAAGGTTTTTTTACCACACACACACTCACACACACACACACACACACACTCACACACACACACTTACACACACACTCACACTCACACACACATACAAATACATACACATACTAACTCGTCACTCACAAAAGCAACATAGATGTTTCATATTTTACTCTTGACCTTTTTCTTGAGATAATCCCAGCATAAATAAATCTCAAAGTACAATCACTTACCAGCCGGCAACCTACACACACACACACACACACACACACACACACATACACACACACACACACACACACACACACACACTTCTCCTCATCCTCCACATCCACTCCACAACACAAATCTAATGAGTGGGATGCTTCAACAATATAAGCATCTCTCTCTCTTTTTCCTCTCTCTCTGTCACTCTCTCTCCCTCCCTCCCTCCCTCCTGTCTTTCTTTCTCTCTCTCTTCTTGCTTTGTCCTCTCTCTCTCTCTCTTTCTCTCTCTCTCTCTCTCTCTCTCTCTCTCTCTCTTTCTCTCTTTCTCTCTCTCTTTCTCTCTCTCTCTCTTTCTGTCTCTCTCTTAATCTCCCTCTCTCTCGCTGTCTTACTCTTTCACTCTCTCTGTTCCCTGCTGTGGGTGGCGTGGGCTCTGTTGGCTACACAAGAACCGAGCCACCTCACTGCTCCCGACCAAAATATCCACAGGATACACACTCACTCACACACACACTCACTCACACACACACACATGCAGTGTTGCTGGTTGGTCATGCTTGCTGGCAGGAGAAAGGTAGAGGCATTGCCCACTCAGAGAGAAGATTTCCGTTCAACAGCTTAGTAACAGCATGACTATAATAATAGACGGATTGTCCACTTCACTTACGTGTGTTTGTTTTTGTACAGTTACAGATTAATTTAGTAGTAAAGCCAGAGAAACCAGGCTTAACCTACAAAAACAACACACCGATCCAGACTTTGCAAAGTGTTTCTCACAAAACCTACATGTATATTTTTTTAACCGAAAGAGTCAAACCATTTCTTTTTAGAAACAAAGCTGAGGGTTAGTGTTTAGGGCCAGGCTTAGATTTACATATATTACATAAGATCGTTGTTCAATGAAAAACAAAGATCTCCAAAATGGCAACTTACATTACTTTTAATGTAAGTGAATGGAACCAGAACTTGTTTTTCAAGTCATTTTTGGAGCCCTTCTATTGGTTCATTCATCATGACATTTTTACACAATGTAAACGGCAGCGTTGCATTAAACTGATATAAAAAAATAAAAACCAACAAAATTCATGGGGTTTTTTTTTACAGCGAAGATATATTAATGTACATATATATGTTGTATATGGGAAATATTATTGTATACAATCTCTCACATATACAATAAGTAAATCAAACATATTTTTATTATTTATAAATGCTTACGTGTAGTACTATGCAAAAGTGGAACCAACAAGTTTGTTTCATTTTCAGTTAAAATGGCCATAAAGTGCAAATCTCTGTGCCTACACAGTAGATAGTAGACCACCAAAACTGTCACCATCCTTCGTGTTTAAGGAAAACTTCACTCCTTCACTCTGAGCAGACAGTTCAACACCATAGGTCTGAGAGGATTTGTAGAAGCTGCTGCTTACCCTACCTCTAACCATAGAATCCAGACCTCAACCCCACTGACTGTCCTGCCACTTTTGACTGGAAATGTAATAAGTGCAGGGTGGTCTTTGAATTGTGCACAGTATAGTACAAAATTATTCAAAAAAATATGTTCCATTAACTTCCATTACAATTTATATATCAGGTTGTTCATTTGACCAAACACTGTTTATATTTGCATACAGTTCCACTATCGGTCACAATCACAGATCAAGGTCTCCTGCACACACACACATACACATGCACAGTCTCACATAAACAGATCTAGAATGTTCTCGGGTCAAGCGGAGTGCTCCTGTGGTCCTGTGTTAGCAGAAGCTGGATTGAGTTACAGGACAAAAGGACATACACACATACACACTCAGGACTGTGGCATATGCAGGTTGTGTCCGTCACCTCACACCACGTGCACTCTCAGACTGAGACTGTGTATATGTGTGTGGGAGAGAGAGAGAGCCTTTGTACGTCACTACGCAGTGTGTCCCCTTCTCAGTCTGGAGCGTCCATCTGCTACACATTCCATTCACACACACTCCTGTACTGTCTGCTCTTTCTACTGTCCTTTAACATCCCGCAGTACAGGATACTTGGCCAATTCGCCGCTTCTGCCAGGGACATAGCCAGAACTTTCACAGTGGTGTGTCCTGTTCAGAACTTTTACTGGAGTGATTTATAATAGCCTTCTGTGCCCATGTTAAGATCCATTTATTAGGATAAATAGTGTGCATATGTTAGGGTATGTAGTGTGCATATGTTAGGGTATGTAGTGTGCATATGTTAGGGTATGTAGTGTGCATATATTAGGGTATATAGTGTGCATATGTTAGGGTATGTAGTGTGCATATGTTAGGGTATGTAGTGTGCATATGTTAGGGTATGTAGTGTGCATATATTAGGGTATATAGTGTGCATATGTTAGGGTATATAGTGTGCATATGTTAGGGTATATAGTGTGCATATATTAGGGTATATAGTGTGCATATGTTAGGGTATATAGTGTGCATATGTTAGGGTATGTAGTGTGCATATATTAGGGTATATAGTGTGCATATGTTAGGGTATGTAGTGTGCATATGTTAGGGTATGTAGTGTGCATATGTTAGGGTATGTAGTGTGCATATGTTAGGGTATATAGTGTGCATATGTTAGGGTATGTAGTGTGCATATATTAGGGTATATAGTGTGCATATATTAGGGTATGTAGTGTGCATATATTAGGGTATATAGTGTGCATATATTAGGGTATATAGTGTGCATATATTAGGGTATATAGTGTGCATATATTAGGGTATATAGTGTGCATATATTAGGGTATATAGTGTGCATATGTTAGGGTATATAGTGTGCATATATTAGGGTATATAGTGTGCATATGTTAGGGTATGTAGTGTGCATATGTTAGGGTATGTAGTGTGCATATATTAGGGTATATAGTGTGCATATATTAGGGTATATAGTGTGCATATATTAGGGTATATAGTGTGCATATATTAGGGTATATAGTGTGCATATATTAGGGTATATAGTGTGCATATATTAGGGTATATAGTGTGCATATGTTAGGGTATGTAGTGTGCATATATTAGGGTATATAGTGTGCATACATTAGGGTATATATTGTGCATATGTTAGGGTATATAGTGTGCATATATTAGGGTATATAGTGTGCATATATTAGGGTATATAGTGTGCATATGTTAGGGTATGTAGTGTGCATATATTAGGGTATGTAGTGTGCATATATTAGGGTATATAGTGTGCATATGTTAGGGTATATAGTGTGCATATGTTAGGGTATATAGTGTGCATATGTTAGGGTAAATAGTGTGCATATATTAGGGTGAATAGTGTGCACATGTTAGGGTAAATAGTGTGCATATGTTAGGGTAAATAGTGTGCATATGTTAGGGTATATAGTGTGCATATGTTAGGGTAAATAGTGTGCATATGTTAGGATATGTAGTGTGCATATATTAGCGTATATATTGTGCATATATTAGGGTATATAGTGTGCATATATTAGGGTATATAGTGTGCATATGTTAGGGTATATAATGTGCATATATTAGGGTATATAGTGTGCATATATTAGGGTATATAGTGTGCATATGTTAGGGTATGTAGTGTGCATATATTAGGGTATATAGTGTGCATATATTAGGGTATATCGTGTGCATATGTTAGGGTATATAGTGTGCATATATTAGGGTATATAGTGTGCATATATTAGGGTATATAGTGTGCATATGTTAGGGTATGTAGTGTGCATATATTAGGGTATGTAGTGTGCATATATTAGGGTATATAGTGTGCATATATTAGGGTATATAGTGTGCATATATTAGGGTCTATAGTGTGCATATATTAGGGTGTATAGTGTGGATATGTTAGGGTATATAGTGTGCATATATTAGGGTCTATAGTGTGCATATATTAGGGTATATAGTGGTATGTTAGGGTATGGGGTATGTAGTGTGCATATATTAGGGCATATAGTGTGCATATGTTAGGGTCTATAGTGTGCATATATTAGGGTATATAGTGTGGATATGTTAGGGCATATAGTGTGCATATGTTAGGGTCTATAGTGTGCATATATTAGGGTATATAGTGTGCATATATTAGGGTATATAGTGTGCATATATTAGGGTATATAGTGTGCATATATTAGGGTATATAGTGGTATGTTAGGGTATGTAGTGTGCATATGTTAGGGTCTATAGTGTGGCATATATTAGGGGTTTATATTGTGCATATATTAGGGTATATAGTGGTATGTTAGGGTATGTAGTGTGCATATATTAGGGCATATAGTGTGCATATGTTAGGGTCTATATTGTGCATATATTAGGGTATATAGTGTGCATATATTAGGGTATATAGTGTGCATATATTAGGGTATATAGTGTGGATATGTTAGGGTCTATAGTGTGCATATATTAGGGCATATAGTGTGCATATGTTAGGGTCTATAGTGTGCATATATTAGGGTATATAGTGTGCATATATTAGGGTATATAGTGTGCATATGTTAGGGTATGTAGTGTGCATATATTAGGGTATATAGTGTGCATATATTAGGGTATATAGTGTGCATATGTTAGGGTATATAGTGTGCATATATTAGGGTATATAGTGTGCATATATTAGGGTATATAGTGTGCATATGTTAGGGTATGTAGTGTGCATATATTAGGGTATGTAGTGTGCATATATTAGGGTATATAGTGTGCATATATTAGGGTATATAGTGTGCATATATTAGGGTCTATAGTGTGCATATATTAGGGTGTATAGTGTGGATATGTTAGGGTATATAGTGTGCATATATTAGGGTCTATAGTGTGCATATATTAGGGTATATAGTGGTATGTTAGGGTATGGGGGTATGTAGTGTGCATATATTAGGGCATATAGTGTGCATATGTTAGGGTCTATAGTGTGCATATAATAGGGTATATAGTGTGGATATGTTAGGGCATATAGTGTGCATATGTTAGGGTCTATAGTGGTGCATATATTAGGGTATATAGTGTGCATATATTAGGGGTATATAGTGTGCATATATTAGGGTATATAGTGTGCATATATTAGGGTATATAGTGGTATGTTAGGGTATGTAGTGTGCATATGTTAGGGTCTATAGTGTGCATATATTAGGGTTTATATTGTGCATATATTAGGGTATATAGTGGTATGTTAGGGTATGTAGTGTGCATATATTAGGGCATATAGTGTGCATATGTTAGGGTCTATATTGTGCATATATTAGGGTATATAGTGTGCATATATTAGGGTATATAGTGTGCATATATTAGGGTATATAGTGTGGATATGTTAGGGTCTATAGTGTGCATATATTAGGGTATATAGTGGTATGTTAGGGTATGTAGTGTGCATATATTAGGGCATATAATGTGCATATATTAGGGTATATAGTGTGGATGTGTTAGAGTATATAGTGTGCATATATTAGGGTATATAGTGTGCATATATTAGGGTATATAGTGTGCATATGTTAGGGTATATAGTGTGCATATATTAGGGTATATAGTGTGCATATGTTAGGGTATATAGTGTGCATATATTAGGGTATATAGTGTGCATATGTTAGGGTATATAGTGTTGCATATGTTAGGGTATATAGTGTGCATATATTAGGGTATATAGTGTGCATATATTAGGGTATATAGTGTGGATGTGTTAGGGTATATAGTGTGCGTATATTGGGGTATATAGTGTGCATATATTAGGGTATATAGTGTGCATATGTTAGGGTATATAGTGTGCATATGTTAGGGTCTATATTGTGCATATATTAGGGTATATAGTGTGCATATATTAGGGTATTTAGTGTGCATATGTTAGGGTATATAGTGTGCATATATTAGGGTATATAGTGTGCATATATTAGGGTATTTAGTGTGCATATGTTAGGGTATATAGTGTGCATATGTTAGGGTCTATAGTGTGCATATATTAGGGTATATAGTGTGGATATGTTAGGGCATATAGTGTGCATATGTTAGGGTCTATAGTGTGCATATATTAGGGTATATAGTGTGCATATATTAGGGTATATAGTGTGCATATATTAGGGTATATAGTGTGCATATATTAGGGTATATAGTGGTATGTTAGGGTATGTAGTGTGCATATGTTAGGGTCTATAGTGTGCATATATTAGGGTTTATATTGTGCATATATTAGGGTATATAGTGGTATGTTAGGGTATGTAGTGTGCATATATTAGGGCATATAGTGTGCATATGTTAGGGTCTATATTGTGCATATATTAGGGTATATAGTGTGCATATATTAGGGTATATAGTGTGCATATATTAGGGTATATAGTGTGGATATGTTAGGGTCTATAGTGTGCATATATTAGGGCATATAGTGTGCATATGTTAGGGTCTATAGTGTGCATATATTAGGGTATATAATGTGCATATATTAGGGTATATAGTGTGGATGTGTTAGAGTATATAGTGTGCATATATTAGGGTATATAGTGTGCATATATTAGGGTATATAGTGTGCATATGTTAGGGTATATAGTGTGCATATATTAGGGTATATAGTGTGCATATGTTAGGGTATATAGTGTGCATATATTAGGGTATATAGTGTGCATATGTTAGGGTATATAGTGTGCATATGTTAGGGTATATAGTGTGCATATATTAGGGTATATAGTGTGCATATATTAGGGTATATAGTGTGGATGTGTTAGGGTATATAGTGTGCGTATATTGGGGTATATAGTGTGCATATATTAGGGTATATAGTGTGCATATGTTAGGGTATATAGTGTGCATATGTTAGGGTCTATATTGTGCATATATTAGGGTATATAGTGTGCATATATTAGGGTATTTAGTGTGCATATGTTAGGGTATATAGTGTGCATATATTAGGGTATATAGTGTGCATATATTAGGGTATTTAGTGTGCATATGTTAGGGTATATAGTGTGCATATGTTAGGGTCTATAGTGTGCATATATTAGGGTATATAGTGTGCATATATTAGGGTATTTAGTGTGCATATGTTAGGGTATATAGTGTGCATATGTTAGGGTCTATAGTGTGCATATATTAGGGTATGTAGTGTGCATATGTTAGGGTCTATAGTGTGCATATATTAGGGTATATAGTGTGCATATATTAGGGTATATAGTGAACATATTTTAGCGTATATAGTGTGCATATATTAGCGTATATAGTGTGCATATATTAGGTTATATAGTGTGCATATATTAGGGTATTTAGTGTGGATATGTTAGGGTATATAGTGTGCATATTTTAGGGTATATAGTGGTATGTTAGGGTATGTAGTGTGCATATATTAGGGTATGTAGTGTGCATATATTAGGGTATATAGTGTGCATATATTAGGGTATATAGTGTGGATATGTTAGGGTCTATAGTGTGCATATATTAGGGTATATAGTGGTATGTTAGGGTATGTAGTGTGCATATATTAGGGTATGTAGTGTGCATATATTAGGGTATATAGTGTGCATATATTAGGGTATATAGTGTGGATATGTTAGGGTCTATAGTGTGCATATATTAGGGTATATAGTGGTATGTTAGGGTATGTAGTGTGCATATATTAGGGTATATAGTGTGCATATATTAGGGTAAATAGTGGTATGTCAGGGTATGTAGTGTGCATATGTTAGGGTCTATAGTGTGCATATATTAGGGTATATAGTGGTATGTTAGGGTATGTAGTGTGCATATATTAGGGTATACAGTGTGCATATATTAGGGTAAATAGTGGTATGTCAGGGTATGTAGTGTGCATATGTTAGGGTATATAGTGTGCATATATTAGGGTATATAGTGTGCAGATGTCATGATATACAGTGTGCATGTTAGGGAATATAACGTGCATATGTTAGGATATATAGTGTGCATGTATTAGGGTATATACTACGCATATATTGGGATATACAGTGCATATGTTTGGGTATATAGTATGCATATATTATGGTATGTAATGTGCATATGTTAGGGTATATATTGTGCAGATATTAGGGTATGTCCTGGAAATATATGATCGTATATACTTTGCATGTGTCAGGGTGTATATTGTGTCTGCATTAGGATATGTACTATGGATAAGTTAGGGTATATAGGGCATATATTTGGGTATATACTGTGTCTATATTAAGAGTATATACTATGCATTCATTAGGGTATATACAATGCATATGTTAGGGTATATAGTGTGTGTATATTAGAGTATATATTATGCATATATTAAGGTATATACTAAAGAAACATACATTTAATTTACTTAGCACAGTTAGTAATAATGTAATCTTTAACCCTGCAGCTCACAGTCCAGTCGTAGCCACTGTGATCTCAAAAACCATAAATATTTATCATGTTTATGACTCAACATCCTAGTGTGGAGGAGCACCTGGTCCTTCATGTGAAGCACATTGTTGATGTCATGTGCACTGAAACGTTAACCATCAGAAGCTTGAGCGCCCTTATAGGACAGGCTGTCCACCCTGCATGAACAACCCTGTCCAGTCATCCTTCTGTTTCTTTGGATGGGGCTTGTAAACCGTGTTAACATTTCAGTAGCATAGTCTGGTTCTTCCCAAGGTTTCTTCCTCCAGTTGAGGGAGATTTCTCTTGCCACTGTTGCCTTTGGCTTGCTCACTGGGGATAAAGTGTTGTTAAACTTCTGTGAAGCTGCTTGGTGACAACATCATTGTAAAAAGCTCTATACAAATAAACTTGACTTGACTTGACTTGACTTCAGGCCTCGACTGCCCCACAGTTAGTGTAAAATGGAATACAGACAGAAGAGACCAGAGTGGAACACACTCTTTATACTTTTTATACTCTTCAAATAATAATAATAATAATAATAATAATAATAATAATAATAAAGAGTCCGCAGAAGGGCCTGGGTTTGACTCCTTGGCTGGGTGACTGGGACCCTTTCTGTGTGGATTAAACAGAGCGGAGCTGCTGAGCTGTTTGTGTTGTCTGTGTTGGGTGAGTATCTGTGTAATTGTGGGGCCGGCTGATAGAGCGTAATAAAGATTAAATGTAAACGTCAAACATCAGAACTTTTCTCTTTTTTTGCCACAGTTTATTGAAGAATATTATTTCCTTCCCCTGAAAAGCTGCTACAAGATTATGGTGGCCTGTTTTCTTTAAACCTCTTTTTCTTTACCCGTAGACAGCTGCCACGCTTCATGCATTTATCAGCCAGTGAACCATTTCCTCCTTTTTAAGATTTCTGGGAGAGCTGAGCTCAATACAATGATGACAATTATTGTAAAACAAACAAACAAATATAAAAAAAATGAGTATAGTTTCTATCACGTGCCTGCTGCTGAATTCAGATAGAACTAGAACAGTACTCATTGCTTTGCTGTCTGTCATGATCTGTTTTGTTCTGAAATCAAATTAGTTCATGAGAAATTCTAAAAGATTTCAGCTTCCGGGAGACAAGGAGGTTGATTTGTCAGTGTGATCTGAAAGTGGGTACCATTTTGTTGTGGGCTGGTCTTGGAGGCTCTGATGACTGATGGATGACTAAGGACAGAAAATTCTGTGTGATCTGTCGTTATTTGAGGGGTCTTTCACATTTACATATTTTTTTTCAGGATATTAATGATCCTGTAGTATACAGAGGGGATATGAGCTGCTCCTGTGATTCATTTCTAAGCATGTCCACATACAAAGTACACATTCATTTCGCCAAATCATAAATCCTGTAGCACACACACACACACACACACACACACACACACACACACACACACACACACACACACACACACAGAGACACACACAGAGACACACACAGAGTCTCCTGAACACCTCACTCTCACGCCTCAGCTAATAAATCTCCTACACGCCACCCAAACAAAGACGCTCACACACACAGTCAACAGATGGTTTCAGAATCTTAGACTGGCTTTACACAGTGAAACTTTAGTGCAACTAATTCGCATGTTGTAAGTTGCCTGCAACCTAATTTCCGTGCAACCTGATAGCTTTGTGTACAGTAATAAACACAATTACTTCACTAGTCAACCAAATTGAAAGCTATTTTTTTCTATCTATCTATCTATCTATCTATCTATCTATCTATCTATCTATCTATCTATCTATCTATTTGGCTAGGGTAATTTTTTCTATATTTGAGCTTTCAATCTGTTGCGTGTCAACCTCAGAAAATTAATGGTTAAGTAGTCGTTATGGTCATTAAAAGAGGAGAGCAAGAATCTAGCAGTGTAGATCATGATGTCAGTAGAAGAATGAACACTACACCTGACTAGACCACCTGATAGTTTTAAAGGGTTAACCAGGGCTTTGTTTCAGGGTCTGGAGTCTGGCATTCAAGTTTCAGGGCTTTACGTTATGTGATTTAGCTTCAAGTAGGTTTCAAGTTTTTCCTTTCTTTCTTTCTTACCTTTGTTTTTCCATCATTACATTTTCTTTCCTTCCTTTTTTTTAAACTTTTTTTCATGTTTTATTAATTGCCTCCTTTCTTTTATCTTGACTTCATTTTCCACCTTTTTTCCCTGCCCTGATTTTTTTATTCCTGTCTTTATTCTCTTTTTTGTCATTCTTTCTTTCTTTCTTTCTATATTTCTCTGTTACGTCCAACTAATTGTTTTACCATTCTTTCTTTCTTTATTTCTTTCTTTCTTTCTCCCTCTCTCTCAAGAATATGCGTGGGTGTGTAGTGATCGTTGCTATGGTTAATTTTTCTGCACTCCAACTGTGAAGACGCAGCAGTCTTCCATCAGACCCATCATTCCAATCAGCCTCCAAGTGTGTGTGTGTGTGTCTGTATGTGTGTGAGTGTGTATGTGTGGGTTGTCTGTGTGTGTATGTGAGTGTGTATGTGTTTGCATGTGTGTGTTGTCTGTGTGTTTATGTGTGTGTGGTTATGGCCATTTATGATTGACAGCTTCAGTCTGGGTGGCAGATTTTCTCCTGCATCCTGTTATTAACTAAGAGCTCTTGTTCACACAGTGAGTGTGTGTGTGTGTGTGTGTGTGTGTGTGTGTGTGTGTGTGTGTGTGTGTGTGTGTGTGTGTGTGTGTGTGTGTGTGTATGTGTGTGTGGTGCACAAAAGTCTTATTCAGACAGAGCACTGTTAAACATGCACCATGTTTGGTCCTGATGTTGTTGCCTAGTAACCAGCCTATAGATTTCTCTTATTACAGGATGTTGTACAGCATTAGTCAGTTCTGTTGCTGTGGCAAACCAGTCGACACACATAAGGCATTCAGGTGCAAACTCTGATCAAGATTCTCAACGCTGCCTCAGATAAATCAAAGAAATATCTAATTTCAGTTATTAAAATTGTTACTTTATTCCACACTAAAACATCAGCATTTATTATGTTACTGGATGAATTTGCTCACTCACTACAAAGTTCTGCCTATTTCCTCCACAGGAACTATTAGAAATGTTGTCAACAAATCCCAAAATGTAAATTCCGTCATGTTACAGTAGCTAGTGGTGTAGGCTGGACAATTAACTAACTAGCCAATTAATCAAATATAAAAAAAACCTGGATTACATGACCACAAAAAGCACCTGATGACCTTCCATACACACGCAAAGTAAGTATCATTTATGATTACACATGACTCACAAATTGTATGTATTTGTTTGTTTCATACTGGGTTGAGTTTAATGTTTGCTAATGTTTTGGAAATATATCTAATCCGTAACTACCAGTAACATAGCTAACACGTTTAAACACAAACATATCTGTGTCTGAATCACTGAGAATCTCTTCTAATTAACAGCAGAGTCATCTTATGTGAAAAAACTGTGAGAAGAAAAAAGTGCAGAAAAAACTGTGAGCTTAGTCTTTCTGTAATGAAACATCACAACGAAAGTGCAGCTCAGTACATGTTGTGGTTGTACTATACTCTCACCCATTTCTTGCTTTTATCTAAATGCAGAACTTTATTTTGACTTTATTTTGATGTATGAAAGCTTGGAGATTTTTTATTCCTGTGTTTTTTTCCTGAGACCTAAAGCTGTTTTGTCTGATGTCTGAAACCTGATGCTCTCGGCTAAGGCTGCCCTAAAATACACACGGGTCAATCCAGACAAGTTTTGTACAGTTATGACATCTGCTTTCAACACCAAGCATGTTCAATCAACGCAGCACAACAGCTACAGTATAGGAACTGCAATAAATACTAGAGTCTTGCTATGATTTGAAGTATTTCAATACAGTTATTGTAAAATTAGGTTTTTAAGTAGTTAGTAAGTTATGTATCTAAGTAGTTATGTATCTATATATCTTGGGACAGTAAAATGTCCAAAATGTAAAATGTCTCATCTAGAGCACCCAGACACATCTACTTGTTTGAATTCCTTTACAAGGGCTTGAGATAGACATTGCTGTAATCTGAAAGGAAAAATTATGTTTTCTGTTTTAGCAGTCAGTGCTGAACACCACATCAAATAGTTGCTTTAAGTAAATCCAGGGCCAGAGTGGGACTTTCAGAGCAAGAGCTACAAGATGCAGACCAGCCCACCACAAACTACAAACACACACACACACACACACACACTGTTAATGTCCTGCTATGTCATTTCATCAAGCTATTGGCTATTCTGCACAGCACAGCAGTCACCCAACACTTTCACTCTAATACAAAACAATAGCAACCAGTCATAAAGCTGGATACACATAACGCATACACACAACTAACACTGCAGCACCTTTACTATAAAGCATGTGCAGCTTGCCACAGACACTTCTGTACAAAAAATATAATAAAACAGAGTCCAAATTATACAGTTAAACCTACAAAGTTAAAGATGCAGCAACTTAACACTGAATCCCAGGTTTCTACCACACCAGGCAGACCCTAGTTAAATCGAAACAGCTGATGAAGAAAAACAAACCTAATGAGTGTACACAAAAGCATATTACCACAGCAGGCATGTAACCTGTTAATGTCACTGTAACATGTCTTACATGCAATTTCGTGAAGTCTTGAAACACTGAAGTGATGTTAGATGTGTGCTAGGACACTTTCTCAAAGTCCATGTCAGTGTTCATAGTAAAGAAGCACTGTATGTGCCAAACTGTCAAAAAACCGTAGTATTATTTGGAGGGTTCTTGTGCTTATGAATAGTAAGCAGCCCAAAACATTACCGGGAATTCTCCCCACTCTCCTAATCACCCACTCCGACATTGAGTAAGGCCATGGACATCGTCTGCAAGTGCTGACTCAATGCTGTTGTTTTCTTTGCAATCCATCATCTTATCTGTTTATTGTACCCTCCCTCCTCTCATGCTTCCTCCTGGGCCCTGTAGGACATGAAAGTAGCCAATCACAGGGTCTCCCTGTCCTCATGCCGCATGTTTTACAGCCAGTAGAATTCTGAATTGTGCTTCATTAAGTGCCTGAATAGAACTGCCTGATTAAAAAAAAAAAAAACTATATATATATATATATATATATATATATATATATATATATATATATATATATATATATATATATATATATATATATATATATATATATATAGATTGTTAAAACTAAAGCAATGAGTTTGTTTTTTAACTGTAAGGAGTAAAAAGAAACAAATAAAAGTTTAAAAAAACAGTGCCAGAAATACGTAAGTAATGTATGAAGACCCTAAAAAATGACTTAAATACAATAACAAAGTCCTTCTACGCTGTTGCTTGCCACAGTACATTCACAAAGTATTGTTTTGTATGATTGCAGTAAATTTAGGGATTTTACCATCTACAGTCTATAACTGGCCTAAAAGATTCAGAGAATGCAAAGAACTGTTTGTACATAAATTCCCATGATCTCCACGATTAAATTTTTGATCATTTAGACACTGTACTCAACACTGTGATGTTTCTGTAATGAATATATGCTTGAGAATATACAATTGGCATTCTTTTTCAAATGATTACTGTACATTTAAATCATAAAAACAGTTATATTGTTTTTTTAATAAATAAATTAATAAATGAAAAATGAATATAAAGTAATATGTAAACATTATTTCAACATTTACCATCCACTCCATTATCCATACAGTCTGTACATGTAAGCTAAGCTGCAAAACAAAGAATTTACTGTTTCTGTGCTGTCATAAGAACCAATCAATTTTTCCAATTGCCAATCAAATCAGAGCACATATATAAATTTTAAAGGCACAGTGACAAAAGCAGCCTCTTATATATTGAAAATAATAGTCATTTTAATTGTATTGCGGCCATGTTTGGTGCATCCAATCACACAATTGGTATAAATTAATATAGAGATAAAATAATATCCTAAAATATAGGTTATGGGTTTTACATAAAAGGTGATATAACATAATCAGGTAAACACGCCCCTGTACCAGCTTCTTTGGAACACGTTGCAGTAATTAAATGTAGAATAGATATAATAAAGCATGGTTGAAACATGTCTTGTCCTTGTACTGTTTTCTATTTATATCTCCCTCTTTGCTGGCCTGTGATTGAGATCTGTAGAGCTGTTGGAGCAGCAGTGGTGGGGGATGGAGACTGAAGAGCGTGTGATTTGACTTTAGCAGGCTAGTTAAGGTTTCCGGGCCATGGAGGGATTTTCTGCGTAAATCCGGCTCTGGAGGTTCAGTACACAGGGCTGTTAGAGAAGCTCTTACTCCCTCCTGCACTTCAGAATGCTCAGGCACAAGGAGTAACACCCCCCCAAAAACACACACACACACAAACACATATACAGGGGTTGGACAATGAAACTGAAACACCTGGTTTTAGACCACAATAATTTATTAGTATGGTGTAGGGCCTCCTTTTGCGGCCAATACAGTGTAAATTCATATACAACAAGTCCTGCACAGTGGTCAGAAGGATTTTAAGCCATTCATCTTGCAGGATAGTGACCAGGTCACTACGTGATGCTGGTGGAGGAAAACGTTTCCTGACTCGCTCCTCCAAAACACCCCAAAGTGGCTCATTAATATTTAGATCTGGTGACTGTGCAGGCCATGGTAGATGTTCCACTTCACTTTCATGTTCATCAAATCAATCTTTCACCAGTCTTGCTGTGTGTATTGGTGCATTGTCATCCTGATACATGGCACCGCCTTCAGGATACAATGTTTGAACCATTGGATGCACATGGTCCTCCAGAATGGTTCGGTAGTCCTTGGCAGTGATTCGCCCATCTAGCAGAAGTATTGGGCCAAGGGAATGCACTGATCCACCCCCATGCTTCACTCTGGGCATGCAACAGTCTGGGTGGTACGCTTCTTTGGGGCTTCTCCACACCGTAACTCTCACGGATGTGGGGAAAACAGTAAAGTGGTTCGTCCTTCTTGGTGAAATGCTGGCATTACCCTGGATACCGTGGCTCTTGATACATCACAAAGACTCGCTGTCTTGGTCACAGATGCACCAGCAAGACATGCACCAACAATTTGTCCTCTTTTGAACTCTGGTATGTCCCATAATGTTGTGTTATTGCAATATTTTGAGCTAAACTGTGCTCTTACCTACTAACTGAACTTCACACTCTGCTCTTACTATTGCAATGTGCAATTAATGATGATTGGCCACCAGACTGGTTCAATTTAGCCATGAAACCTCCCACACTAAAATGACAGGTGTTTCAGTTTCATTGTCCAACCCCTGTAGATCATCACCTGCTTCAGACCTTCTACATGCAAGACAACACATCACCCAGAAGGTGTTCATGTGAAAAATGAGAGACAGAGAAAAAGAAGGAGATAGAGAATAACAGAGAAAGAGCAAGGCACAGAGCGAGAGACAAGAGAGAGAGATGGTGAGAGAAAAAACAATGCAGATAGACTAGAGTGTGATAGCAGAGAGAGAGAGAGAGATTGTACTGTATTGTTGGAGCATCCTGCTCATGAGATTCAGCTTGTGGAGTTTATGTGGAGGATGAGGAGAGTGAGCAGTGTGTGTGTGTGTAGGCTGGTGAGAGAGTGATTGTTCTTTTAGAGGAAATTGAAGGTTTTCTGCCAAGTACTCCCTCTGTCTTCTATCCAGCCTCTCCTCTCACAGTCCTTCCGCCAGAGCATCACTTTAGACCAATCAGAACGAGCTCTGTGGCATGTAAATTTAGTAGTTTGACATGAGAAGGTCAATGATCAGATTTATCATTATTGCATGTTTTTTAATGCCAGTATTCTTAGCAGAACTTCCGATTTTCAGTCTCAGGTTTAAGTGACATACCTTGGAAAGTAAAGCACTGAAAAAATATAGTGCCCTCCACAAATTCTGGCACCTCTGGTAAACATGTCAACATGTGTTTTTATTGTATTTATCTTATTTATCTTCCATCCTAAATGTTAACTAAACTAACCTCTCACTGAAATATAATAATTAAAAGAAAAATGGAAATCTTATTATAAAATGATTTTATTAAATCTATGTGTACTCCAATACATTGTGCAGCCTCCCTTTGCTAAGGTAATAGCTTTATGAGACTAGGGTTGAGGGTTCGTCATGCCAAATCCTTGATTCTGTGATCAGTGAACAATTTGTTGGTTTTGAGATGTGCTTTGGATCATAGTCCTGCTAAAAGATCCAATCATGACCCAGATTAAGCTTGCTGACTGAGGCATTCAGGTTTTGATTTTATTTCTGCTGGTACTAGATTGAGACCATGTATTCAAAGAAACATCTAGGAAACAAAAAGCCCCACAACCTCTCAGATCTTCACATCTGAGAAGATCAGATGATGGTGATGGGGAACTCATCTATAGTTTCCTCTGCAGTTTGTTGCCAAAAAGCTCTATTTTGGTCTCAGCTGATCATAGAACATGGTCCCACAAGTTTTAAAAGCTTCTAGCAAACTGTAGGGCCTTGAGCTTGTTGGTTCTTTACTATCTTTAGGCTTTTCCTGCAGCCATCCCAACCAACTTGTGGTCATGTGGGTGGTGTCTTATTGTAGTTTGGGAGACATTCTGACCCTAAGACCTTCTTCCTAAATCCTTGGAGATTCTTTTGCCAAAACCATCCTCTTCACTGTGGGGTGAACAGTGACATATGTCCTCTTTTGGCAAATTCTTTTCAAATACATCGCCAGTTGCTTTAAAAATCTTAATGGTGGCCCTGACAGTGGAAATGAACATTTAATGAAGTGGCCAGCAAGTTCACACTGAAGGTCAGGGATTGGTCAAACCAGTTGTGATGAACTGATCTGGGCAAGAAAACCACTAGGATTGTGTCCCAGCCTAGCTTTTTCCACAGTTCTTCTGCTGAGTGTCCCTAAAAAAATAAAATTCTTTCCAAAAAAACATAAAGCTCTTTTTTCCAAAATAACAGAATGTTCTTTCATCCAGAGACAAAGTGATGTTTGTTCACCAAAACCAAAATGTCGCGCAGAAGGACAGAACATTAGATGTGACACAGCAGATGAGACACAAGTTTAAAAGAGCTTGATGTTGTATAAACATTCATTTTCTACCTAACTGGGTGAAATCATGACATGAAATAAATGAGGCTGAAAATGAATGATGCTGTGCTTAAATGGTAATTGAGTCTAAATTACATTCATGCGTTAATGTCAAGTTCCACGTAGACTGAAAATTAGACTGTAACCCAATTTTCAGCAAATTAACCAAATTTAGAGCAATTAGCAACACTGTGCTGCTTAAACGGATTCATGTGGAGCTACCGAGATCGACTATGGGTATCAACTATGACCGTGACTTCTTTTCTTTCTGTCTTTCTCTCTTTTAAATGTTCACCATCTTAGTTCAGTGGGCTTTATTACATTTCATGTAATACTGTCAATATTATCTAAAGCAATATTTCCAATATTAGTACTTACAAAGTTATATCTAAATATTCTACTACAATATCAGAAAAAAATATTTAAAAAATTATTAGTCATACTAGGACTGCAAATTGTTGGCTCAAAGTTGGAAGCATATTATTGTCTAAAATGGCGATAGATAGATAGATAGATAGATAGATAGATAGATAGATAGATAGATAGATAGATAGATAGATAGATAGATAGATAGATAGATAGATAGATAGATAGATAGATAGATAGATAGATAGATAGATAGATAGATAGATAGATAGATAGATAGATAGATAGATAGATAGATAGAGCCCAAAGGAAATTTAGCAGCCAGTAGCAGAATTCCAATAGTCAAAAAAGAATATATACAAGAGCATATGAAAACAAAACTATAGAACTTGACTGCAGGTAAAAAGGTAAAAAGGTGCAGTAATAAATTAGGTAATGTGTAAGAGAAAAACAGGTATCAGTAGATATATTACAGTACTGGGATATTTATTAAAAAATAAATAGATGTGCAAAGATTGTATTTAAGTAAATGTTAATGTTAAATAGTGTTAAAAAGTGTTAAAAAGTAGCATTAACATTACCCTGGAAAACTGCCCCAGACCATTTTCAAACCTTATAGCAGGAGGCCACACGAGTGCCTAGGAGCCACAGAGGTGGGTCACCTGCTTTATCCCCGAATATCAGTGTCCATCCTTGCTTTTACTCTTGTGGCTGATTGCAATCTGGTATGAAACCCTCCAGAAACAGTAGAGACTGTTGTAGTTTAAGTTCTAAGAAGCATTTGTGCATGTCTGTGTGTGTGTGTGTGTTTGTGTGTGTGTGTGTGTGTGTGTGTGTGTGTGTGTGTGTGTTTGTGTGTGTGTGTGTGTGTGTGTGTGTGTGTGTGTGTGTGTGTGTGTGTGTGTGTGAGGATGTGTTTGTACTCTCTTTTAAAAGCATGTTATATCTAAAACTTTTACAAACCAACATTTGCTTTTTTGTATGAATCTGTTAATGTATTAATTAGCTTGGGGCAAATTGTGTAAATCATCACTGAGGTCTACTGATAGCAACAGCAGCTGCATGTTCCATGTCCCCTGAGCTTGTATCCTCATAGCACTATATCTGTTTTGAACTAACTGGAGTTTTCTGCTTGGTGGTTGTATTTGTTGATTATGGATACATAGTTATCTTGCAAGCTATGTAGCCTGACGAAGGCATTCTTCAGCCACAATATCACTGATATTATGCCAGCTCTGTGATTTGCTTGTAAGCAATAGTTTAGACTTAACATACTTTAGTCATAAATCAGTTCACTGCATGGTGGTACAAGGCAATAACTTATAAAACTGAAATACTTCATAACTGAAATTTGGTAATGGTATTAAAAATGTGTCATTAACGATTTGACATGTTTTTTTGACAATGTTTTTTCTTTATCATATATTAGACACAAAACATATTAACAACATTCTGGGTTAACAGATGCTTAAATAACAGTGAATACTGAAGGGAAAGAAAATATAATATGGGAAATAATATATATATATATATATATATATATATATATATATATATATATATATATATATATATATATATATATATATTTTAATCACATGAACAGATCTTGAAAGTTAGATGTAGGTCTTCTTTTGTTAATAGTATTGATGCTTGAACAGCTTGAGCTTCCGTGTCCTAGTTTCTCTGAATGAACAGAATTGAGGTCTAATTAATACCCTGATCCTTGAGCTCACCACTTATTCTTCTGCTTGGTTTTCTGAATTATTAGGGCTCCTGCAAGCACCTCATCTTTGTAGGAGAGATGGAGAATATCCACTCTGTGTAAGCTAGTGTCATTATGCTGACGAAATTCACAGCATGTTTGTTGCAGTGTTGAAGACGTAACCAAGGTTTCAGTCTGGAAAATTTCAGCTAATTCTTGGAAATGACAGTAGGGATGATCATTGTCTAAACCAAAGCTGGCAGAAGGTGCCGAGCTCGCAACACACATGTGGAAAAATGCTGAATGAAATTCATTTGGTTTTCGAAATGCCAGTCAGATATCTGGCCCAGATTAAACTGAGGAGGTGACCCAATTTCAGTGGAGTGTATTGTTCATTTGGCTTTTTGTTAGGTTTTTTCCAGCCCACGCTAGACTAAACATCAGATAAAGTACATGTTGTCTCCAAACGTTTGTAGACACCTGCTCAGTCAACGATTCTTCTCAAATCAAGAATATTATTGGGAGTTTGTCCTTCTTTGCTGCAGTAACAATCTTTACTCTTCTTGAAAGCCTTTATGCTGGATATTGAAACATTGCTGTGAGGATCTGACTGTATTTGACTATTAGTGAGGTACTGTTATTGGATGACCACACCAAATGATCCTAAAGGTACTGGATGGAGCTCCATCAATTCATAGAACACAGTTATCTGCAGTGCTTTATATGCCTCACTGATACTTGGAATGGTGACCTAAGGCTCATGTGCAGCTTCTCTATACCATGTGTTTCTATGGAGATTATACTAGCTTTGTGTGCACAACAGAACACCTGTGTCAGCAATGCAGGTATCTTAAGGAAACTGAATTATGGTCTCAACAGACTTGAACATACTGTGTACTATGTAATACAAGTTAAATGTTTTTTCTATAAATACTGGAGTCCATATGACAACATTTTCTCAGCACACTTGAGGTATTTGGAACAGCAAAACCAAGTCATTCCAGCATAATATGAACTAGCATCAACCTTTAGAGACTTTCTCATTTTGTGAACCTGTTCATCTTTGAGCATTGTATGAGTTCCTGCTTAACTGACATAATGTATTTTTTTGGTCAAGGAACAAAGGGTTTGTCTCAAAACCTAGTGAGTGTCTAAGTAGGCTGTCTAGGTAGCAGCTGTTTAAGTAGCAGTTCTGTCTGACACCTCTCTTCATAAAACAGATTACTGAGACGCTCTAGTTAGACAGCGACTGTGTCACAGCTTGTTCCCGCCCACTGCACGTGACCGTTGGTTTAGTTAGTTGCTAAGCTACCGGACAGCTATCCAAAACAATAGCCCAAGGCTTAAAAATCTGCTAGCATAAATGTTAATGGCTTAGTATAAAACTGCAAAATGGTCAATGACTCGTTACAAAGTTGTAAATAAAATACTGTTTTGTGTGATTATATGACAAGAAACACATTAAAACACCAGAGAGAATCAAAATAACTTACATTTTAAAACCACTTCACTGCTCGTAGATTTGCCTGTGTTGCATCAGCGGGCCAAAATAAGGTGCCTTAGTAAACAGAATGTTTAAGGTATTTAAGAATTGGGACAGCCTACATGTAGGGAGTGTGCATACTATCACGTAAAATGCTGTCTATGTAGACCCTCACTAGGTTTTGAGACCGATTGTCTCTGAACCAAAGTCTCAGCAGCAAACAAAAACTTTTACCTACATTCAATCTCAAACATCTTGAACCTGAACCAAAAACACAAATTTTATCTAAAACTTAAAGAAACTTTTACAGATTTTAGTAGATTAAAGTCTTGTGGTTTGATGATTACAGTGCTGATACTAGAAAGGTTGCAATATCTGCAATTTTTAATATTCCATTATTATATGTAATGTTAATAATGGTAAGGTTTCTTTTGGGACTATTTTACCTAACAACACTTTTACCTGTTCATAATGAATACGTTTTAGGCCAGAATTATTATAAAACATTTTCTCAGGCACCAGATGTGTATTATCATGTACAATGGTAATTATGCAGACATTTTCAAAAAATGAGTGGATTTCCCCAATAATAAACTTACTTAAATGTTTTACTAAACTTAATCACAAACCAAAATCTGGACTCAAACCTGAACCTAAAGCTTAACCCTAATTTTAAAGGATCCTAGGATCCTAAACACAAACATGTATTTTAGTTTAACACAAACCAAATACAAACCCCAATTGCAACTTGAAACACAGCCCCAAATTTCAGATTAAACTCAAACCTGAAACCAAACATTAACCCTAATTTCAGAGGAGCTTTAACCTAAAACCAAACACAGGCCCAAATTTCAACTCAAATTAAACCCACAACCAAATTTCACAGCATAATTAAACTTCATCCCAGACATAACCCCAAATTTCAACATAAAATTAAACCTTATCTCAAACACAAACACAAATTTCAGTTTAAACTCAAACATAAACATAAACCCCTGATTGCATCATGATCTTAAGCCTAAACTCAAACACAAGCCCATATTTCGTCCTAAATTCAAAGCTGAACCCAAACATAAACGTAAACCCCAATTTCATTACAAACTTAAGCCTGAACACAAACACAAGTCCATATTTCATCCTAAACTCAAACCTGAACCCAAACATAAACATAAACCCTGATTTCATTACAAACTTGAGCCTAAACACAAACACAAGTCCAAATTTGAACATAAACCTGATCTCAAACCCAAACGCGAACCTGAACTCAACTCACATCTAAACCCAAGCTAAAGATGAACCGCACTCTAAAGTCAAAAGGCCAAACCTCAACCTGAGCGTGAGTGAGACATGAATCTTCAGTTCCTCTGTTATAGTGCAGCACTCTGAGATAGGAGGGCTCCATATTTAATAGCTTCTCTTTCAGATTTCGATGCCACATAATTAATATAAAAGCAGGCTGCAATTTGAAATCACAGACTCTGAAATGATCTGTCCTAACATGAGAGAAACTTCTTTTATTTCAAATAAGCCATTACACACTCAAGAGGCTGTATTATGAAGAAACCTGGACCTTCTTTTTGTGTGTGTGTGTCTTGAGTCCTTGTCTTCTGTGAAAGGGTCTTTTAGAGCCTTTCACAGAAATCTTATTGCCATGGTAACTTTGTCCTGTGTGGTTTTTTTTTGTGTGTCAGAGCTCCAGTAACCTGTCTGAAACAGTTCCAAAGCCCTTTACAGCTCTAGCTGTGAGTTTAGTCGCAAAGATCATACCAAGTATTTGAAATGTGTGCTAATCAGCAGCATCCAGAAGCATCAGTGTTGTTTGAAGGGGTGTGTTGGTTGTGTATGAAGATTAGTTCTGAATGAGACTTCAAAGAGACTGCAGGGACACTGATAGGGTGCTGGGGCTGAGTATCCAAGTTCAAAACAAATTAAATCACTATTACAGTAAAGAATTGAAAGAAATCTGTTTTATTCAATGCCAGATCTATCTTATCATCATCTTGGAGCGAATAAGAACCTTTGTTTCAAAATCTAGACTGCTGATTGGCTGTGTGAATTACATTCCTAATGCAAATTATTAAGATTACTGCTTCCTTACCTGTCTGTTGCTATGAGTGAATATATCCACTTGCACAACCTCATTTACTTACACACTGTGATTTAAGCTGTGGTAGCACGGTGGTGTAGTGGTGAGCCCTGTTGCCCCAATGAGATGATCTGGGTTCAATTCCCGGTCTGGGCTGTTCTGTGTGGAGTTTGCATGTTCTCCCTGTGCTTGAGTGGGTTACCTCCGGGTACTCTGTTTTCTGTAGGTGTGTGTATGTTGACCTGTCTATGGTGTACCCTGCGTTCACCCAATGATGCTGGGATTGGGATCCAGTCCCCCATGACCCCGACTAGTTGGAAAAAGCAGAAGATAATGGGTGGATGGATGGCTTAAGCTACACTCACTTTTATCTGGAGAAGAAATATTGAAAAAGTATCCTTCAGTCATTAATATCAAAGTCAAGATATTGGTCAATCATTAATCAATACTCAGTCCTACGGCCGTCTCTCTGTGAGCTTAGAGAGGTTTGTATACTTGTTTGTTTTGTGTGTCCCCTCTAAATTGTAGCTTTTAATAACAATGTTCCAAAGCTTTTAGTTATTGATGTTGGCTTAGCAATTCCTTCAGCATCAGCATATATAAACACTCAAACAGAAGATAGAAAATATGGGAAACTTTAAGATTAAAAGGAAATGCTGACTATAGCTACAATACTGTGCAAAAGTATTTAACACATTAACTGATTGTGTAAAAGCCTTTATCTTAGCAATAATTGTATTTTCCCCAACTTAATATACCATTAGAACAGATAAAAAGCATAAATACAAAACAAAATAGTAGGAATATCTTATTTTGAAAGATGTAGATACAACCTTTGCACGGTTCTGTACATGTAAGCTAACCCCTTGCAGACTGAAATGACATCCTCAGCAAAATAGTCCATGCAAAAGCTTTTGTCAAATGCACTGTTTAAGTTGCTTTGGCATCTTGGCAGCCTGTGGTTTTAGCAGCTGGTGTTATTATATGATAGTGTTAGGGTTTAAAAGTAGACATATGTTCAAGTGTTGCCATTTCAGCCTGCTTGCTTGTAGCATGAAGGTAGCATTATTCATGAATTGTTGACTGTTAAAGGACCTACCAATTGAAACGGCGATCCAGTGATACTTGAAGGGGAAAATGTAAATAGGACCAACAGTTTAGTTTGCCATTGAATGTATTGTGACAATTTTTGAAAATGTCATTCATTTGTCCTTAAGAGAAAAAACTGCTCAGGCCCAGAGATCCTATCATGGACATACAGTATAGCATAACATATTCAAATAAGATCATTAACCTTTTATTTTGATATATATATCATTATACCATAGACATGTACAAACTTTAACTTTCCATTTATCCATTTTTAATAAAATAGATATCATTGCTATGATAATGTTCATTTCAGTTTTCTATTAGATTGAGTCTCTATAGGATTTACAGTGTCCTGAAAGCACAAAGCTAACTGTGGTGTACATTCACTTTTATTATACTGTTAAAGTTTAATCACTGACATTTAGGGCTTGTAATGACATTGTACTATACTTTCACAAGACTATATACCAACACCTGACACATCCACCTCGTAACACGCCTGTCTGTATGGCAGATAATAAGAATTTGTGTGCTTTTCTTTCTTACTCTTGACTCCCAAACATCATCCAGGCTAAGTGCATCAGAGTGTTGAGCACAGATGGAAGCTGAATGCATAGAGAAGTCCTGCTGAGATAATCAGCGATGCTTTCTCATCCTGTACCAGCAGAAAATGAGCTTTACATTCCTGCAAAATACTACATCAAATTGCAGAGCTGAAGAGGACAGACAGTCAGATGGACCTACAGACAGAGACTGTGGTGATAATTTTAGTGGAAAACATGCATGTGGTGCTCAAGACACTGTTCAATAAGTTACGAAGCAAAAGAAACCTTGAACGAATCCAATCAATCAACATACATTTGCAGAGAAGAAGTGCGTAACCAAGCAACTGTAAATTGTGCAAAAAAAAAAAATAGGTTTGTGATTTTGAGGGAAGTTTTGAAAAAGAACTAGTAATTGCTGGAATAATAGAAAGGAGCCTGTCTATCAGAGGGGTCAGCATCTTGAGTTCATTTTCTTTTTCTTATTTTCATTCTATTATTGAGCTGAACACTCTATAGTATCACATTAATACTAGTAATAGTGTTAGTATTAATATTATTAAACTCAGTAGTACTATATTATGAAAAAGGTAGAGCAAGTGTCCTTGAACAATAATGAATGCTGTGGTCAAGGATGTTGTGGTCAAGGATGCAATTTTAGTTGACAAAATGTACCATAATGCTGCTATAATGACCAGTTCTTCAGTGCACCATTAACATACATAGTATTTATTACATTCAGTAGCACTTTATTTTAAGGTCTTTTTCTATTAGCAAACAATTAATAATTAATAACTTTATTAATTTAAAAATATCCATTGTAAGCATGATTAGAAATGCATTAACATTTGTTGCTACAAAACGCTTCAGAACCTTCTAGACCTACAGAGAAGACCTAATGATGTATACATTTACATAATTTTAATTCATGCTCATGTTGTCAGAATCAGCATGTTTAAACTATGCATATATTTTAGAGCGACTCTTATTACATTGTTTAGTTTGGGTTCAAAAGAGTTACAGTTTTAAAACACATTTAAAACAATTTGGAAAATTTGTCCAGTCAGCATTTTTCACTCAATGATATATTGATAGATTGCACTCAAGCTATCTCGCTTATTGGTTCAATTATTATGAAGAATCATAAATGTTCAAGGGCATCACCATTAGCACGAACATACAACTGGAAATCCCATAGGGGTGCTAGCAAAAATTTGTATTATTGTATAGATGCTTATTTTATTGCTTGGGCTGAGACTATAGCTGGAAATGAAGAGCTACAAGCTAAGAGCACGACCAGGCTAAAGGTCTTCTAATTAAGTCTTTCTCATTTAAACTCATTAATTGTAATAGTCAAGGCAGTTAATGTCTAGCTGTAAAAAAACATTGGAATCTCTTGATTTATGTATATAGCATTTGTGTAAATCTTTTGATGTCATTGCTACATGCTACACTATGTCTGCATGTTAAAAACCTCTAACAGTGTTACATGTATAATTAGCATCAGGCTAATTCTGTCACAGCTAAACACAGGTACCCAAACATAACTTAGTCCAGTTATATTTACACTGTAATCCCATCTGGGGACAGTTTCTTATCGCCATGCCCACACAGTGACTCTATTTTTGTTCATTGTGAGTGTATGTATGTATGTGTGTGTGTGTGTGTGTGTGTGTGTGTGTGTGTGTGTGTGTGTGTGTGTGTGTTTATGTGTGAGAATAGAGAGGTTAACTGTTTTGTTAATCTGGATTATGTGCACACTCAGTCTGATAAGCTCTTTCACTCTTCAAATGAACCAAAATCTTATCCTGTGACTGTCCAACAAAAAAATAATCAAATGTTCTGTTCCGAGCTGCCGCTGGCAATAACAGGGAGCCACAGCTCTAGTTTCCTTCTTCTGATCGAGATGAAAAGACAACTTTTTGTTGTTTCTTTCCGAAGCAATAATAACATTAGCGCGAGTGTGACGTCACCGTCACAAATACGGCTCTTTGTATCATGTGATGTTGTTGCTGCAGAGCTGACTGTTGGGTGGAGATCAGGCTGAGGACCATGTGATGCTTTCATGACAAAACTTTCTCAGACAGCATCTCAAAGAGTCGCCCAGCATCAAGGAACTTACAGGCAAATCTGTTCCAGCACTGATAGAAGGACGATAAGCACTAGATACAAAATGTGATACTATATTTCTGTGTTATTTAAAGTTGGTAGGACGTATATGTATCTGTGCTTTTTACATATCTGTGTTTTTAATATTAGGCGGCACGGTGGTGTAGTGGTTAGCACTGTCGCCTCACAGCAAAACGATCCGTGTTGGTTTTCTGGTCCGGGCTGCTCTGTGTAGAGGGTGCATGTTCTCCCTGTGCTTGAGTGGGTTTCCTCTGGGTACACATGCATGTTTCCTCCCACAGTCCAAAGACCTGCATGTTAGGTCTCTAAATTGTCCGTAGGAGTGAGTGTTGGCCATGCGATGGACTGGCGAACTGTCCATGGTGTGCCCCGCCTTCGCCCGATGATGTTGGGATTGGCTCCACCCGACTAGTGGGATATTTTTAATATTTTAACAAAACATATTACTGCTGTAAGAACAACAGACAATTGGTCTAAAATGACTTTCATTAAATTGAAGTGTGTTTTAGACATGTTTGCCTTCTCTTGTTAAAGTTACTCTGTTGGAGATACATTAATGATGATGATGATGATGATGATTAATGATATTAATGATATTAATGATAACTGTTTTAACAACATGGTTGTGAAGTTTTGTGTAGGTGCTTTGTATATTTGAAGTTAAGAATTTAGTTAAGAATTTTTCAGGTGACATTTTGCATCTATTTTGGGGGTAAAATGTTTTGTTCTGACAGCAGTAACATACATGCATATTTCTTTAAAAGTAGTTTTTTTCACTGAAAAATGTCACTGCAAAATAAATAAATGAAAGGAGGCCTTTGTTCTGTAACTTCAAAGTGAAAGAACACAAGAGACGCTTCACATATTTTGTATATTTGTATAATCCTTGAATATTCAAAGTTATTAAAATAACACATATTTGAATCTCGTGCTTCATAGATGTGCTTTGCTGTTAAGAAATGAAAAACATCATGTAGGATGTTTGTGTATGTACCATATAAGCAGGGACCACGCTCGGAAATGAGCCAAGGGTGGGCGAACTCAGAAGGCTGGAGTTCTGGGTGGCTTTGGTGCTTGTGCATGAACGGTGCCATCCCGAGCCCATACCCCGGGTCTTTCGGATAAGAATGAAAGATGGGGAGGAGATGGGGAGGTGGTGGGTGTTGTTCAACATGAAAATGGAGTAAGAATGGGGGTGTGTATAGTTGGTAGAGGTAATGGACCAGCTCCCAAAACTATGTTACATAGTAACTTCACTGTATACATATATATATATATATATATATATATATATATATATATATATATATATATATATATATATATATATATATATATATATATATTAGTTCATTGTTATAAGTTATTGCTGAAGATTACAGGCCACAGTCTCGCTCTGTGGCTTTGTAATAACAGGACTAACCACATATGCAAAGCAGACACTAAGAGCAAAACACACACGTGTCATATGATGTTAAATTAGGAGGCACAAAATCATGAATGTTGTTTTTACAAGTAATGCACACCACAGCACATTAGTGCCCCTCTACTGCAGTCTACTTCTACACATGCAACCTAAAAATAAATATTAATCTAAAAATCTAACTTTTCATACAATGTTGTGATGCAATTATAACGCAGAACATGATTGCCCAGCAGTTTTGTTTACTTTGGAAGTTCTAACAGAATTTTACTGTGAACACACCATGGAAGCGTCTTCTGGTGCTTCCAGTGAAAAATAAAAGACTATCAAACAGTATTTTCTTATGATCCTGCTTTAATGAGGCTTCTCAGAAGAGTATTAATGCTGCTTTAACAGCCCTGTGCCTGTGAGTGTAGTAGCCAGAGGAAGGGCTGGATGGAGACTTTGGAAAGCAATGGAAGCAAAGGAGAGATTTAAGGAAGACTTTAGGGAGTGTGTTTGGGACTGCTAGGCTGTTATGTAATGCTCGGGTGCTGGCTGAGGCTGGGCTATGCTTGGCCAGGCCGCTGCAACAGGCTCAGCAGCATACAGCACGGGAAACTCAACTAAACCTGATTCATACTGCATAAAAGCATTCAGCCATTAGTTATCCAGTCTGAATTTACACAGAAGTTACTGTTATCACAGGTGATTTTTTAAAAAACATGTTCTTATTATTGATATTAATTATGTCTTACTCAGAAACTCATTAAAACAAGTAGATAAGTTATGTAGAATGTGTAGTTTCTAAACGTTCTCTCCATATTTTATTTCATTAGAGATCCAACATGTTACAGTAGTTTGTTTAAGTAGTTTAAAAAACAAGAGATATGGGTTTAAAGTATGTCATACCATGAACATACAACATGTTGTACTATAGCATTTTAAAGTAACTGACAACCATAACCATATAAAACCATATAAACCATATAAAAAAGATTCATGACTTTAATGTGTCTTATAAGTTTAGTGTGTAATAAGTTTACTTGTTTTTGCCCATTTGCGAACATTTGACTTGATTTGAGTGAAGTAAACTTTCAATTCACAGTTATTTTCAGTTCACTTGAAGTTGGACCATCTTGAGAAATCAAAGTTGGCCCCTAAATTGGCTCCTGCAGCTATAATTATGAAACTGAGTCAAAAAAAAAGAGCTATAAAAGTTATTGTTATGTGTGTAGTCCTCCTGCCGTGTATGTTGTCATGTTGACAAATCAGAATGTAAAATAATAAACTAAATGTAATGTATCACTGCATTCACAAGTAAACAATAATAAGCTTAGACTTATTAGAGTTAAAATGAGTTAAAACGTTATTTCTGTGACTGGAGGCTTGTAGTTCAAAATCATAATACGTACACATTGTGTCCTTTTTTGTAAAGGATTTTTTGCTCTCACATGCACAACAATACACTTACATGTTAATATACTATTGCATTACCACATAATTCAGTGTGTGTGTCTGTGTGGAGAGAATGTGTGTGTTTTCACAGGAAGTGACCGCCCTGCTGTTATTGTCCCCTGAAGAATAGAAAAGACAGACAGATACAGTCACTCAACCAGAGAGAGATAGAGAGAGAGAGAGAGAGAGAGAGAGAGAGAGAGAGAGAGAGAGAGAAAACAACATAAAGGAAAATATCGACAAACCAGACACTCCTGTAGGCTGCACATCAGTAAATGTGTTCATGGTTGTGACATCACAATCAGTTCCAGACAGGCTGTTGAAGTTGGAGCGTACTGAAAGCTCCATGGTTTCCTCAGGCTGTTTCTTGCTTAGCCCTGTTCTATTATTCATCAGAGCACTCAGAGCAACCCTATGTATTCATCATCTCATTTTGTCAGTGCATATGCACTCAGAAAATAAGTTAACACATCCTCCACAGGGGACAAACTTACATATGACTGTTTCCATTTTTTAACACACTGGACAAAATAATACCACCAAAAATAATCTAATATGTTAAACTTGGCTGGGGGTGTCACACCGCTACATACAACCATATGGAAATCTGTATTGTGACTCGCTCAAAAAAATAGTCCAGGCTGAAACATTCTATAACGTATTATTCAGTGTGAATACATCTGTGAATAAATGCTCAAAGACAGCATACATTAAACTACAGTAAATACATTAAATCATATTACAAACTTTAACTACCAGAAAGGGAAGTAGGCTATTTATAGCCTAATCTGCCAGATAATCTCTGCGCAAAATCATCAACATGCTCAAAACAGCATGCTTGCTGTAGTAAAAAAAAAACCATTAAATTATCATTAAAATCTCATTTAATTGCTAATGTAGTCAAATGCAGAGTTTGTAGCCTAAACTGCAACTAGCCTATGCATGCTGATTTATCTAGCAATGTTATGAGAGGTGTAAATAAAATATCTATGTAATTGTGGTGTTTGCACACAGCATCCTGTGAAGGAGATGAACATAGCAGGCTCATGGACAAACCATGTTCTGAGGTTAGCTAAGAACCAGTCGTTACCAGTCACTGCTGATTGTGGCGCAATGTTTTCTACATCATAATAATGGGGTGTCTCAGTTTCCACACTGGGTCTCATTACAACATGAAATAAAACCTTGCCAAACTCTCGAGGCCTGGCTAGTTTTCTTATGCTAGCTACAGCAATGCTCCCATTACCAAATTGTTGATCACCAAAAATAAGCTTTATATACGATTATCTGCAAAAATGTCAACAGCCCAGGTCAAATTGTACATTTGCTAAATATGTTAACACAACCTCTACAGAGAACACACTGAAATATGGTATTTAGCAGTTTCAATGTATTTGAAGAGATCAATGTACTAGAAAAAAAAGAAAATCATGAAATATAAAAAGAGGCAAAATTCTGCACACTTCACATTTTATATTCTTTTCTTAATATATTAAATTCAGCAAATAAATAGGAATTGTGTATTAAAACATTTAAAAGGTTTAATAGGGAAAATCAACAAACGTGTAATTTGACCTGGGCTGGTCAAACTTTTGCATTTAATTGTAGCAAAATAAAGAATAAAGAATCTACCCATGACTACTAATTTGAAAGGTTAAAAGGAAGTAATAAGTCAAAAGTTCCAAATAGCCTCCAAAGATCCCAGTGGTACTACAGTATTACCACTCAAGAGGAATGTTCATGTTATAAGATAAGAACTCATATTTATGCTGTTTCTATTAGCACATAAAAACATAATATAAACAAAGAATGACAGATCTGTCAGTTCCGAGTGATGAAGAAGGAATCTCACACTAGAGCTCAATATAATGTATAGGTCTAAGCGTGAAAGTGAGGTATAAACTGTGTATAAATTACGGAAGTGATGACCATGTTTGTGTGATTGTTTCAAATGGAATAGAGACGTGGTTCTCTGAGCTGAGGCCTCTCATTCAGTCTGTGTCTGGCCTTCACACTGAAATAGCAAAGTCTAGGAATTCTCTATCACATGACACGCACACATTCACCCCATGCACACATAGCACACACCACAGGCCTGGCTTCTGTGGTGAGAGGGCAATGGGTGGGTTTCGCCTGCCCTGAAGAAGACCTAATGCCTGCAAATGCAAAGGTAGGTCTGCTGGAGACGACAGCTGCTCACAATGTCCACAAAGCTTCGTGACAATTTAACTGAAAACATTAAATAATTAGAAGCACTTTTTAAATTCTTCTCACAGTTTTAAGAGGATATACGTTTGATTTGCTTTTTCGTAAGTTGTAATTGTAATGTGGTCAATCAAAAACTATGACTCACCTTATTTTCTTAGCCCTCCGTTCACCAGCTATAACTAAAGACCATTAGGGCAGTTAAGCGTTCCTTTGGCACATGGCAGTGTTGTGTCATAAATATGTTTTGAATTTGGGGCTGCAGATGTGGTGAAAATGTGTTTGGGGAACTTGTAAAAACCTGATACCTGGACAGAGTAGAGCTTGTTGTTTTCCACACATTTCTAAAGTTGAAAACAAAGAAAGAAGCAAAACGGCTTGGTTTAAAAACTAAAAACTTTTACCTAAATCATTGAAATTGACTATAATACATCAATGCAAAAGTGGTAAGATAAAAAAACTCCTCTAGTTGTATTTAAAAAAAAGTGAAATCTGAAAGCTACACAGGACTGCACAGTATTTTCATGATAATAATAATAATAATAATAATAATAATAATAATAATAAATAGTATAGTTATTGTTTTTGTTTACTTTATCTTGGAACTGTGACAAAACGATAAGGCCAAATGTGTGTTTTTGGTGTTGCCACTGCAAATTGTAATTATTTTGTTCAACTCTTTAATCAATGTTACATAAATATTTTGTGCACGTACAATGCAACACACTGAATAAATATTTACAATTCATTATTATTATTATTATTATTATTATTATTATTATTATTATTACATCACAGTGATCTTGTGATGCAGGTAGCTGTGAACTCACATTACATAGCTGTCAATTTACTGTTATTTACTGTAAATATGGTAATAAATATGGTAATGACAAACATTGGCTAGGGGGGGTATAAAGCTACAAAGCATTGGGGTCTCCTAGTGATGGAGCTTCATCCGACGCTTTGGCATAGTTGAAATTTGTGATCCAGCTCTAATCATTCAACATCAGTACCTGACTTCACTAATGCTCTTGTGGACACATTTTTCTTCATGCAATCAAATGCTCACAACAACGTTCCAAAGGAGAACGAGTAGGTGGACCAACTCCCTAATAATTCATTTCTAAAGAACAGGTCTCATCCTGACATGTTGACATGTTTTGGACACACAGAGTCATTAAAACAGCAAAACAATAAAAAGTCCCATAAATAGTTTCAAAGCATTTAACGCTGCAGCCTAACACAAAACGCTCACATTGCATCAGACTATATAACCACAAGCCCTGAAACGGGTTTAAAGCTGTTTCCACTTTTGAATGTGTCGTCTCTACAAACAAGCTTCACACATTTCATTGCAGTTTCCTTTCTGGAATTGAATCAGAATGTTGTTATGACAAACCATAGTGGAATTCATTCACCACCTTTCTTTAACTCCTTCGTGCCCGGCCCATGACATTTAAGAGCGCCTAATTGAGTTTGGACTGATATCAGATTTGGCTGTCTGGTTTGCGAGGTCAGTGGGTTTATACTGTGGGCGGCTATAGAAGCACATAAGCAAGACGGAACACATATTGCAGGCAGTGACATTGCTAGATATTGTTCAGTGGTGAATAGTGAACTTTAGTGCTAGATCTTCAGTTTAAGCTGTAGATGTCAAAAGCAATGATAAATCCAGCTCTAGGACAGAATTAGAACAATATTTGTTTTATTTTAGTTTTATCAGAGTGGCTACTGCTACTACAATTTTATTTTATTTCTGCTCTGTAGACTGACCTCTGTGTCACTGTGACACGTAGTAATAATCTTTTTATTGATCTTTTTTTTATTATTGTTTACTACCTCATATCTCTATTAGTGCAATAATATATGCTGTGTTCAGTTATGTATATAGATATATCTCTCTTGCAATGTCTTCATTTCTAAATTCGATTTATTAGTCCAATACCTACCAAGGCCTCTCCTGCATATGTCAAGCACATACTTCATATATGTACATTCTGTGGTTAATAGCTATCCAGTAATGCTCTGTTTATTCATTTTATTCCATTTAATTAATGTCTTTTTTGTACGTACAGAAGTGTGACACTGCAATTTCCTTCAGGATCAATAAAATGTTTTCTTATCTTATCTTATCTTATTTTCATTGTAATTATTAATTTATGTTGGTGTATGCATGTTTATGTTGGTGTCAAACTAACTAGATTAAACATGGACTATTGAAAGTTGTGACCTTTACACACATTTTACCTGATCTGTGCTTTTACAGTTGCTTTCCTGGCTGCTTCCATAGTTTTCTCCTTCTAAAATTTGAGTTAAATGTATTGATCAGGTTTCAGTATCTAGGACTTGCTGAAGGTCCCATGAAATTGGTCCTACATGTAATGCAAATTATAATGTGATTGGTTGGTTCCACTGTTGGTTTTTAATTAAGGTTGGTGGCTATTTTGAAAGGTTAGACCCTCAGTTCACCACCTGACATCCTAACCGATAAGAGAACTTGATTAATTGTAAATAAAAATCAATATTTCTATTGGGTTTGTCAATAATTTAATCTTCAGTTTCCAACCAAAACTGGAATAAGTTTGAAGTAAGAGTATTACAACTTTTTATTTGTGCTTCAGAAGAATCACTAGAAGGCCCTCAGTGTTCCCTGCTGCTATGGTTCTGACTGATGGAACATGCACAGATGGTCCCAGCTTTCTAACAGCCATGAAGAGCCATTCATTTTTGGTGCTCTTTTTTAATCCCAGCGCTGTTGTCGCTCTGGACATGTTACTTGTTGCATTGTGAGTGACGCAAAAGATACTTCATAATGCCATTTCCAAGTGCTCTGACTGTGATGTATCTGTAAAAATCTAATTCCAGTTCAAACCACCTTCAAATGTGTTTTAGATGCAATTTCATGTAGTTTTTGCTGTCCAGACTATTAAAAACCAGTCTGAAAAACGAGGCCTTATACTGTATACATGGTACTGAAGCATTAACTGTGAGTGATTCAGTATGCAGCAATGCAACTCTGAACAGCCAGATCGGAATTAATGCCATCGATCCAACTTGATATACATCATAGTTTTCAGCTGAAACTGAAACATACTGGAGCGGACCTGCAGGCATCACGATTGTTTACCTGTAGATGAGTGTGTCACATGAAGTGCTGTCCTTGGTGTCTGTGGGTCAGCTTAGGAGCGTGACCTTGTCTTCTTTAGACTAATGCTGGATGAAGACTAATCTAGCACTTCTACACCTGACAACATCTGAAATGTTTATGTGAGCACTACAAAGTAGCATCCTGGGTGTTTGCGAATGAGGTTAAAAACCTAGCTAACACACACCATCATGATAGTATTCAAAAATAGTATCCAAACATCCCAAAAACAAACCACACTGTTGTGTGTTTCATGTGAAGCACAACTCTTTCATAGCACCCCTGGAGCTATTACAGAACAATCTTTCTAGTGTGTACTTATTTCTGATGCACCCACAATGATTTAGCTCTGAAACCAGGCCTGCACACCACTCGACAAATGACACTTCTGTGAAGTTTTCAGGGATCCAAAATTGAAAGATCAGTTCGTCATTATCGTTGAAGATGTCACATCACTTACAGAAGGTCATGGCAAAGGTGGCGGTTTAAGAGCAACCAGTTTGACTGACGCCTGAGCGGTTCCAGGTAAGTGAGCAACAGGTATTCTAGATCGGAATTCACCAAGATCAGAACGGCAGATTTTTTTTCTTTGTAATCAGAACAGGCTCTGCAATTATGACGTTAGCAGAGTGAGTCAGGTACAGGTGAGACAGGCTTGTGTTGTTTTTACTTGCTGCTGCTACACCTATACAAAAACGCTATAGCATAATAATAGCATAATAATTCATAGCCAGCTGCCTATTACTTTCAATGCAGCACTTTATTTGAGCCACGCTATACAAATTGGCTCATGACCAGAAAAACAAAGGGCTAATGTAGAAAGTGACCAGCCGCCGGTCCGGCTGTAAAGAAGCCAGGATGGGACATCAAAATTCCTGCATCCCTGAATTTCATTTTCCCGGTGGCAACCTGAATGAATGTGAGTGAATGTGAATGTCAGTGTGTTACATAGTATTCTAAATGTGGCTGTGGCTTCGGTTTTCCAAGAGCACCTGATAGCCCGGCTTACGTCAGACGCATTTTCTTTGATTCCCTTCTTTCTTGCTGCTTGTAATTAGGCTTGTGTTTCTGAAACTGCGGTTTACCAAGGCGTTACACAAACACACATTCCAAAGGAAGAGAAGAGTTCTGTTTTTCCAGCAGGAGGTGGTGAGAGGGAGACTTATGGCTCCGCTAATAAATTCAGAACCAACAACACATCTTCTTTGGACCATCTTTAAAACAGGAAACTGACTTTGCAGGAAAAGCTCAAAGCACAAACATTCTAAAAAAATTTTAAAAAAAAGGAAGCATGCAGGCGAGAGGACACATGACTTCTCAAGATTTCTAGCCTGTCTCGACAAAATCTTTAGAAAGATCTAGAATACGACTGACGTCATCTATTGTTAGAGGTGATTAGACGGCATTTTGACATCATAAAAGGGTCCTCTATGTACACCATAAAGCTTGTCAGTTCTATTAAACCACACACACATAGAGAGTTGTGATGCTTTACAAACAGTGTCGACCTTGTTCCCTTTTTTTGTTCGTTTGTTTGTTTTTTTGGAAAACAACCCCGCATTTCGCTGTCAGATTGCCAGAGGTGGCCTGAAACCTGTTGCACGAGTTTGGAAAGCGATTAAGAACAAAGCCTCAGCAATATGCCCTCCTTTTGTTGCTCATCAAAATATGCAATTCCAATAACAGGCCCTTTATTATTCAGATAACAACGTATTTCAGGACACCTGCTCCAGTAGACGCCTTCAGGTTAGGAGTGAGTTCACTGGGGACAGTAGATGGGCGTGTTAGGGGCTGGTTTGTTCTAGGCGTTGACTCGGGGGATGTCCAGCTAATAAACGAATGACATGCAACAGAATGTCAGCTGCAGATCCTTCAGCATTAAGATCTGTTCAGGTTTCTCCTGACAGCACAGAACAACAGGTCTGCATGAGTGCTATTCAAACTAATGCGGTTTTGGCAGCTATGCTAAAAATATGGTGACACTCAAGTGCATGTATCTGTTATCTGTTGATGTGTGTTTTGATTGATCGCGTATCGCATAGCTTTTTTTCTTTATGATGTCACAACGCCGTCTAATGATCTCTAACGAAAGCCATCGGCCGGCTGCTCGACTCTGTCACTCGTGCGCCGCTGTTGTGAGCGGTTTGGTGTGCTGTACGCTCTCGCGGCGCTGTACGGCTTCATTCTGCATCGTCATTCTCCTCCAGCTGCGCTGCCGCACACTGTCCCACTTTCAGCCCCGATGACGTCACAGCTCGCCCTTTGCTTTAGCAACCGCCGTTACTAAGCATGACACGCGCGCGCGCCCCGCTCGCTCGTTCGCACGCACACTGACAGCAGGACCGCGATCTGCGCGTGCGCGTGCGCGTCCCGCAAAACCGCAACTCGGTGCAACTTCTGCATGAATTCGAGTCACACAAGTACACCGTTATCGGGGTCTCGCCTTGTTTGTTTATTGTTAATAATTAGCATTGATAACGCGCCCACACAACATGAGCCAAAACAACGCACGAGCACAGTCTGAGCTGAAGGGTTTAAGTGCTGAGGTGTGTAGGGTTAGAGGAGAGGCTTGAGCCTGTTCAAGACAAGATAATCAGCCACAAAGCAGTTACAGTGGATTTGCATAGTATATACGCATGTAGTGATTGTTTGTGGTATATGTGCATGTGTTGCTTCTTGGGTTGTTGTTTTTTTTTTGTTTGTTTGTTTGTTTTCAGATAAGAATTTGTAACTATTCTCGGGTTATTTCCGTGCCCCCCCCGCCCCCCGCCAAGTGTCCTGTATGTTGGTGTGTGTTGTTCAGCATGGCCCAGTCACTCGGTGGATCAGCACACATGACATTCAATGTGCCTGAGAGCGGCAGGCCGCACTGCGATTGGTTGAAAGTAGGTCAACGGCGAGCGGCTCTGAGCTCCTCCGCGCCGGCTCACCGACACACCGCCGGCAAATCGAGGCGATCTCTGATTGGACGGCGCGCGTCTAACGCCCGAGGAGCAGCCAATAGGGTTTGAGAGCGGTGACTTGTATCAGCGAGTGGTGCTGTTACCGTGGAGACGAAGAGCCGTTGGGCTTTCCGAGAAATGGATTTGATGTTCACGAGTATTTGAACTGGCGGGGAGGGCCGAAATAAACCATAAATAAGAAAATAATGCAGCATTCAAATAAGTGTTCTTAATAAATACGTTACGGCACACAATATCTCACGTCGTCGGTGATTGTATCGAGTCGGGTTTGTTTTTAGTCACATTATGCTTCCGTGGAGCGCTTATACAAAGCTCAGTGCTGTGAAACGAACGAAAATAACTCAAAAACTCGAATCAGTTGTAAAGCTAGCTCTGTCCTAGTGAAAAGGTGTTGGGCTGCTGCTGAGATGTTTTCTGAGAGTTGGTTCCCTCGAAGTCCTACAGCAAATGAAGCCTTAATCGGGCGCGAAGGTAAAACGAAATATTCAGCGTTGCATATTCATGATCCAGACCACGCCCACATTCCCTCTCCGATCCCGCCTGCCGCCCCTGACGTCACGGACAGCAGGCTTCGCACGCTCCATTTTGGCTTGAACCGCTCCAGCAGCAGCGCGCGAGCAGCAGAGGGACCGGAGCAGCCGTGCCCCGCGCACCGACACGGGCTCTCACTGTGCGTCTTTCCGGCGAGAAAGCTTTTGGTTTTCGGTTGCGTCGTTCAGCCTCTCTCTTCAGTTGGTCAGTTTGCTTGTCATCCTTTTCCCCCCCGTGGACAAATTTCTCCTTTCGGTCCGGAGCAATGGAGAAAATGTCTCGACCTATAAACTCAACTTTCCTACCTCCGACCCATGGCGTGCTCAAATCCCTGCTGGAAAACCCAATGAAGCTGCCCTTCCACCATGATGAAGGTAAACACAGACAACCCCTTCCAGAGTGCTTGCATTCTTCTTCTTTCTTTCATTCTGTGAGCAGAGTGGGAGAGAGCTCTCCGTCCTCTCTCACGTTGACAGCTCTTTAACGTGGCCTGTCACAAGAGTTCTCTGCAACATTTACTGCCTGTTTTTCTGCATCATATCTGAGTTACTCGTGTTCAGGTTTTTCTCTGTCTCTTAAAGGTTGACTTTTGTGCAGCAGTCGTAAGACGTCATTTAATTATGTGTTATTTTATGCACACAAACTTAAATGCACGAGCGTAATGGATGGAAAGTGTTTAAAAGAGGCAGCTGTAGAAGTGTCTGAAATATCTGTCAATCAATAGCGAGCTGCAGTTGTTCACGCCGACTTGTTTGCGAGGAATTAAAGTTCCCTGGCTTTCAATGGCGATTTGTTCCCTACAGAGGGCGCTGTCTAGCACAACAGTCTGGAAACCAGTTTAGTGATGTTGGTTCTTGGTGCGTTTGTTGCTCTTTGGCAGTCTGAATATTCCTGCTATCCCAGTTGCAACATCATCATGTGCAATTTAAAAATATTCCATCTCAAAGGACCCCGGGTCACTTAGGTGCATTTCTATGTCCAGAAAGCAGTAAACATAGGGACCCTTTGCTCTTACTGGGTGCAACTAGTGACATCCCTGCTTTAAAACCTACTTTCAGGTTTCAGCAAAGAGAAGGAGAAAGAGAAGAAGTTGGATGAAGATGGTGTGGGGGTCAACGCCCCTCAGTCTGCCTTCCTGGGGCCCACCCTTTGGGACAAGACCCTGCCCTATGATGGAGACAATTTCCAGCTGGAATACATGGATCTGGAGGAGTTCCTGTCGGAGAACGGCATTCCCGCCAACCCACAGAACGAGCAGAGCCAGCCTACCCCACAGCCCCTGCAGCAGAGCCCCCCTCCTCCCCCCACGCCCTCTGTGGTGGACCTCAGTAACCGGGCGACCACCTCCGTACACCCGGGCATGGTCACACAGACCTGCCTACAGAGTCCCAGCAGAGCAGGTAAAAAACCACACGGACACTCGAGACACACGTACAGTCCAGCAAGCACGCTCACTAACACTCGCCACGCTGGGCCGAGCGATTACAATCATTAAGTGTGATTTGCATTATTGACCTCAGGATGGATTCACAGCGCATTCTACTGAAACGCCTGCGGTTTGACAGAACGTCCTCAGAGCATCTGTATCTGAGGAATGTATGCTGTCGAAGACATTGCACTCTGTGACACAAGCATGCGAAGTATTTTCTTTATGGTTTCAGCCCAGCGACATGCAGACCTGAACGTAATGAATTTGCTGATACATATTTATGATATTAAAATGAGTCCAGCTGGTTCATTTTCAAAAGCCAAGCCTATGGTTTGCTGAACATAATGCAAATGCAGTTCACTGTGCAACTACATCATTAAGATATTACCAGAGATGGACCGTTCAGCTTTTTTGAGACTGATTACGATCGTCAATCACCTTTCAGCGCGATCAGCCGATACCGATAGAGGGCAGGGTATACGACATGGCAGGGCTACATGTAGTTATTAGTGCAAGCAAGTCATGAAACATGGTTTAAACTGGTTTATTACCATTTTTAACTAGCTCAAATAAAACAGTTAATTTTTCAATTAAAAAATATTTTTTTTAACAAAATTAACAGTAAATAAACTAAGTACCCCCAATACTGCAATCATTCAATTTAGATCCTTAATTTAAAACTAAAGCTAATTAAATAAAGGTAGTCAAAACTGCTGTCATTAAAAGCAGACTCTGGGTTATTTTAAACAAAAATCTGCAATCATTTAACGTAGATCTTGAATTGTTGCTGCTGTTCTTTTCGTACCGGTCAGATCTGGTCTGCTTGGTGTTCTGGGTTGTTTGTTGTAGGCTAGCTTTGTGTGCTAGCTCTGCTGTTTGCTGATACTCACTGTATTCAGCCACATGCAGTGTCGTATCAGATTAGTAGTGTTAAATGTCTTTGGCTCCCCCGCGAGCCGATACATAGCCGATCGATCCTTCCATCTCTAGATATTACGTTTAATTTAGAATAGATGTCACAGTCTTGTCTGCAGTTTTTATTCCAGCCAAGCAGAAGCGCACCTCATGTTACCAAACAGTTGCTTGAGGACTAAAACCAACTGTTTAAACAAGTGGAATCAGGTGTGCTTCTGCCTTATTGGAATGAAAACCTCTACAACATCCAGCAGCCAGCAGTTGCTCATTTCCCAGCCCTTTGCAGCAGGAGTTGATTATTGTTAGCACGGCTAGGCAGAATCAAACCTTTAAACTGTTCCGTTCCTGTCGCACCATGCTTATCATACACCTACTTTCACCTTTCTCACTCACAGGTTAATACTCAACTAAGAAAAGTGTGAGCAGTGACTCGACCTTTTTTCTACTGAGCACCAGCCAGCGTTATCATCCTATTATCTACGTAACAATAGATATGGTTGGGCTAGCTTGCCAGCATCCGATTTTTTTAATTGTCCCATTAACATTCAGTCTTTCTTTACTGCTCAGCACAAAGACCTTTCATCCAGCACAATCCTAATACACCTGACGTAGTGACTCCACCTTTTATTTAAATAGTACTAACGAGTAATGCTAATATTGGTAATATTGGTAGTTATTAGGTACATTAACATTCTTTAACTTCTCGTTATGTTGCCATATGAAATTATGAAGTACCCTTCATCAGACACAATATATATTCGCCGTCCAAGGGAAAAACACGTACCTCAAAAATGGAAACTTTACAGGAGAGACCGAAACACTCTTTACTTTCAGTATAAATTAATGGAACCAGAGATGTTTCCAAGCTATTGTGGAGCATTTTTATTGGTCCTTTCATCATAAAATTTTCATAAAACATAAAGGGCAGATGGTGCTTTGTATAAAAATAAAAATCGTCAAAATTTGAGATACATGTTTTTTTTGGACACTGACAATATATAAATAATGGTAATATATCTAATAGAGCTAGTAGAAAACCGTTTATCTGAATAATGCCACATGGTCTTAGCTAGATTTCGTTTAGCCTTAGCTGCATGAGGTATTTGAATGTGGATGATCAATATGGAAGCTCAATAATAAGATGATTAACAGCGTATTAGGCCTTGCTGTGTGATCAGTTGGCTTTCTGACCCCAGGTCTGGAGCGTTTGCTTTTTATTCCTTGCCTGGTTTGCCATACATGAGGAATCTCCTGGGCAACAGGTGGAAGATAACGATAAGAAAAGGCGGATAGGCAGCTTGGCCTGTTCTGTGTGGCTGGCAGAACACGTCAACCTGAACAGATAAGGCAGTTAGCGCTTTGATCAGCCTGATAGCGTGTCTGTGGTGCTGGACTGGGGCCGCACAGTGTGAACTAAGCACAACGATGAAGTCTGCATTAACACCTGCAGTTAACGTCCGGCCCCCCTGAGACTTGTCAAGGTTCTAACCACTGTGTATGGCAGCCTTGGATACTGACATCACAAAACGGTGGGTATCTAAATAAAGATTAGTTTATTCGTTTTAGTAACGCGTGGAGCGACTGCTATTTCTGGTGGTTTTGGTGGTTAGGTAGGTAATCAGCGTTGGCTGGGAGAAGAGCCACCTGCTTGTGCTTTTAGATGTTGATGTGAACATGTCAGGCTCTAGCCATGGTTTTCTTTCTCTGACATACACCTGTCCCAGCTCCACACTCTGCTCCGAGCGTAGAACATTCCAGAAACCCAACCAGAGTGACAGTGAATGGCCACAGCTATACACACTCACACACACACACACACACACACACACACACACACACACACACACACACACACAAGGGTACACTGTCACACACAGAGAGACACACACTCACTGACACAGATTTGCAGGGAAAGCTTTATTATTAATAATAATATTAATAATTATATTAATAGGAGTTATTAATGTGCAATAAAACATGGTTGGGTTATTTGCACCATGGTTTAGTCATAGAAGTGGGCATGAATGTGTATGTGTATGTGAATCTCTAACATAATAAAAGTAGTATATATACATCTCAAAAATACAATATATATATATATATATATATATATATATATATATATATATATATATATATATATATATATATATATATATGGTGAATGTTCAGTTTATGTTTGATATGAGTTTAGTAAGAAGGGTGTGTGTATTTACAGTGTGTGTGTGTGTGTGTGTGTGTGTGTGTACAGAGATGTTCTCAATGAACATTTTATGTTATTCCAAGTCGAGTCTCAAGTTTTTAGTAGAAAATATTAAGGTTGTCTCACTATTAGCCAAAGGCATTGTGTGGTGCAAAGGTAAACTCCTTCTAACAGCCTATGAAATTGTCATTGTTACAGAAAAACCACAGTTTTAGAGTGCAGTGTAAGAAAAGAGGCAAAACAACTCGTAGTGGTTATTAATAGTGCGTGTGCGCCAGCAAGTTTGATCTGTAGTTTTTAGACTCAACTATAAATGAGCCAGCCAACTTGCAACTCAAGTCACTGACAAGTCTCGACTGTCCGTCTCTGTTGTAGAGTACTGTGCCCCAGTTCTGTACATCAGAGATGCCACCTGAAAAAAAGAGGTTTCCTTGCTAGAAAAAGCAGCACAGTCGGGTCATGCTGGTCACTAGCAACAGCAGCACACAATGTGTTTTGAAACTGGTATACGGGTCAACCAGCGTGACCAAACTGGGTGACTAACTAAACTACGACTGCACCAGCTTAAACCCGCATGGAACTGCCATGTTGTTTTCTATAGCAGGGTCTTTTTGGCAGTAAGAGTTTTTGTGCTCTGTAAAGCAATATCATTGAAATATGTACCCGTAAATATTAACACAATAAATGTAGTTCAGTTGCTGACTGTGTGTTAGCATACACATTTCACACCTTAGTTCTTAGCCAATAGTCAATAGAATTTCTCTGAAAACAGGACCTTGTTGTCGACTTATTATTGTGTTTTTGTTTATTTGTGTTAATTTAAATGTTATTGGATGTTTTTCAACCCCAGAGCACACTCACTGCAAAGATAAACAGTTATGAACTAGTTTCTTGGCTGCCTCATGATTTTTCACACTCCACTGTGCGTTTGGTAAAGTAGGTGTGTAATGATAGAGCAACACTTCTCTCTGCACGGGATGGAAAATGCAGAGTACACTGTGTCCATGCCCTCCAGTTATAAGCTGCAAAAGCACAATAGCCTGTGCGTCTGTGTCCGTGTACGCGCCGGGTCTGTTTACATCTTTTGCATGTGCTTTTGCATGTGCCCATCTGAGTCTGGAGGTGTGTGTGAGTCTGTGTGTGTATGTGTGTGTGTGAAACGGAGTCTCTGGTTTTCAAGCACATTACAACTCACGTGAAGCCCGGCTTGTCTCCCAGCACCGTGCAGAGCCATGTGACATACACATGCAGCGGCCGTGTGAGTGAGAACGAGAGACGGGGAGACAGAGCAGAGAGAGAGAGAGCCAGAGGGAGGGGAGGTTTCTGCTGTGACTAGCCTGATCCTTCTCTCTCTCTCTCTCTCTCTCTCGCTCTCTCTCTGGAACAAGGTTTGTACTCTCTGTGAAATCACATTACTGGAGTTGTGCTCTAGTCACATGCAGACGCCATTGCCACAAACTTTGGAAAGCAGAAAATGTCCCATGACTGTAATATGCAAAACACCAGTACGCACACGCAGTTGGGTTTTTATACCCCATAGATACCCTGCGCTGCACCAAATACCCTAAATGCATGTTCTATATGCACTGAAATATGCAGCTGCTCAGTTCTTAAGTATTAACATTTCTCATGATATGATTGGAAAAACAGGTTGTGACCAATTTTATCAAAACAATAAGTATTTGTCATATTGCCCAGCTCCACCTATAAGTAATAATAATGTCTCAAATACTGTTACTACTACTACTACTACTACTACTACTACTACTACTAATAATAATAATAATAATAATAATAATAACAATAATAATAATAATAATAACAACAATAATGCATAATAATAATGTGCAAAGTGAAGAAAAGTGGTGAAAAGGTGACATAGCACGCCCTTGCTGTGAGTACTGAGGACAGTTAGTCCCAGTCTGTGGACACTGTTCTGCTTGTGCATGAAAGTGTATGTCTGTGTGTCAGTGTGTGTGTGTGTGTGTGGTAAGAATGGAGAGAGTTAAAGGAGGGTAAAGGTCTTGGTGGGATAGAAAGGGCAGCAGATAACAGTGCTATTAGTGCAGATAAACTCTATACTCTCCTTTGCTTTCTCTGTCTTCCACTTTCTCACTCTTTTCTTTTTCATGTCTTCCTCTCTCTCTCTCTCTCTCTTGTGAGTTTAAGTACTGTTGCAGGTGTTGTTGTTGTCGTTGCTCGTTTGTCTGTTTGAAGCGGTCATGCATGTTTACTTGCGTGCATGTGTGTGTGTGTTGCTGGAGCGAGCTGCAGGAGGGTTTTCCCTCCGCTGGGAGAGGGGAGGGAGTTCTTGCTCTCGGAAAAGATCGGAATGTTCTACTCACAAACACGTGGAATGAGGAAGGAGGGAGAAAGAGAAAGAGAGAGAGAGAGAGAGGTTGAGCAAGAGCAAGAGGGAGAGACTGAAACCAAGAAAAAGAGGCACAGACAGAGGGAGGGGCACACACACACACACACACACACACACACACACACACACACACACACAAATGCACACATTATAGAAACTGTTTTTCTGATGGCAAATCCTATTAGTCTGCAGACCATAATTAGTCTGTCCTCTTTAAACTCTTTCTTTTTTGTTTTTATCCTCTCCTTTTATCACTTTCATCTCCTCTTTTCTGCAAACGGCAGCTAAGGGGAAGCTGAAAGCTGATGTTTTTCCCCAAATAAGCATCAGAACCAAAGTGGTGGACTATTGCGCAGTAATGTAATATAATAATGCGGTAATGCAGCACATGAGACCCGAGTCAGGGGAGCCTGGCACTTTATTGATCTGGGCCTGATTTCCCAAAATGAATCTCTGTTCTTTCTCTCTCTCTCTCTCTCTCTCTCTCTCTTTCTCTCTCTCTCTCTCTTTTCCTCTCTTTCTCTCTTTCTGTCTCAAACACACATACAGCATTGTGCTTTGCTGGCTTTTAGGATGTTTTCCACTGAACTGTGTTGTACTAAACATAAACCCTGAGTTTGTCTTCAGTAAGCGAAAGGAAGCTCTTTGGCTCATGTCGATTGTCCTTTCACAACAAGGGAAGTAATGATATGGAGACCTGTAGTCTGGTATCACAATCTGCCGATGCCAATCCCAGTGCCAGTACGTTTTGTTACAAAGCTGTACTCGCCGCAGACTGTTCTGCTCTGTTTCAGTGTTCTCCAGGCCCGCCCTCACCCCCCCTCTCTCTCTGCCTCCCAGGTTTATTACTGAAATTGGAAATAGCCTAAGAGACTTGAGAATATCACGTATGCGCCAGGCTAATGCTGTAGACTGGCAATGTCAGTGTAAAACCCTCAGAGAGACAGCATAAGTGTCTTAGGGTCCAGCTGCGTACCCTAAATACATTTTTCCCAGAGGAAATGTACATTTTATAACTTAATATAACCTCGTTTTTACAACATTAACGAAGCCTGCTGAACCAGCTGAAGGCATACTTGTAAGGATAAGTGAGTGTGTATTTAATCTCCACTTATTCACTACACCCTCGTCCACTCATTCACTACACACTCATTCTTATTCACTGCACCCTTATTTATATAGACATTTGTTTATTAAACACTCATCCACTCCTTTAGTACACCCTTATTCACTCACTTAGTGCAATTCTATCCACTCGTTCACTACACACTTGTTCAAAACACTCATCCACTCATTCACTATAAGCTTATTCAGTAAACACCTGTTTACTCATTCAGTACACACTACACTTTTATCCTTTCATTCATTTGGCACTCAATTAATACACCCTCATCCATTTATTATCTACACGCTTATCCCCTCATTCACTACATCCTAATTTACTCCCTCACTACACACTCAATACACCCCCCCTTTCTTTTTATTCGCTTCACACTCATCCATTTATTCACTACATGTTCATCCTCTCATTTATTACACTCTAATTTACTTCCTCACTACACACTCAATCAATACACCCTCATCTTTTTATTCACTATAACCTTGTCCATTTATTCACTACACGCTCATCCCCTCATTCACTACACTCTAATTTACTCACTACACACTCTATTAATACACCCTCATATTTTTATTCACTCTACCCTCATCCATTTATTCACTACACGCTCATCCCCTCATTTATTACATTCTAATTTACTCACTCACTACACACTCTATTAATAGACCCTCATCTTTTTATTCACTTCAGACTCGTCCACTTATTCACTACACCCTCGTCCACTCGTTCACTACACGCTTGTACTTAGTCCATTTATTCAGTTCACACTCATCTACTTATTTACTACACGCTCATCCACTCATTTACTACGCCTTCATTCACCCTAAATAACAGCTACACCTTATTACACATGCTCATCCGCTCACCCAGACAGAACCGCCACTACATTTACGCTCATCCATTCACACATTAACCTTCAAACACATTACTCGCCTCTTTGACAGAGAAAAAGAGAAACAGAGAGGGACTGATAAACAGATTGATAGAAGCTTCTAAGCATTTCTGCTTGAGCTGCTCAGGTCGGATAGGTCAAAGAGGAGGTCAAAGCTTTTAATCAGCTTTTTAGTCTGACCATACACACGCACACACACTAACACACACACTCACAGCTCTGATTCTTCACTGCGGAGTAGATTTATTTGATTTCTTCATACTAATGCCGAATCATTAACTGTTACCACTCTGTATTAGAGCTGGGTGGGATTTGCGATTTCTCTCTCAGTGCAGAGGAAAGGAAGTGAGCTCAGGAGAAGAGAATGTTCTTTCAGTCTAAAATAGAAGGGAGACTGTTTGTGTTTATCACGAGAGCACGTGACATAAACACACACACACACGGCGTTTAACTGGGGGGTCCGCTGGGAGCAGGTAGCCATTAGAGCATAAATTTGCATCCTTTAGGATGTAAGACTCGCTGTGATAATCACTGTGATTAACAAGACACTATAGCTTTGTTTAGGAACAAACAGTCACTCCCACATGTGTTTGTCTGAGTATCAATTTACATATGACTGTGAAATATTTAATGTTTGATCTGTAATGTGTACTAATATTATTGATTTGTCTAGATTTCATATTTAGTTCATTAGAACAATTAAGAACATGTCCATTCAAACCCTGGTGTGGACCAAGCCCCTCCAAAGACGTCTCCTCAACGCAGACCTTCTTTGACATCTGCAACAGACAAATTTCTGATGCTATTTTAAAAAAATAATAATACAATATTCATGCACAGGTTTACTGTTGTTGCCTATAGTTACAGTCTGTTTTATGAATATAAATAGGAGTTAATATTGTTTGAGACGCTGTTTAACTAAAACTGTTGGCGTATGAATTTCAATTATATACATATTATATTAACGTATATTTCTGTTTTAGAATTTTAGCCCCATAAAATCAGTGTCAGTATCTTTTTAAATATTTAATATTGCACACATCCACTGAATTCTGCATTTCAGTGCAAAACTGTTCTAAAATAGTGTGAACTGACTTACGTTTTTACAATTTTTAGCCAAAATTAAAATGAAAAAAGTTTAGAAATTAAAGTTTAGAACTGAACTGGACACTCTCCATGTCCTGCCATGGCTTCCTGCCCACACAGTAAGTTTGTTTCTCCTGGAATCACTGATCCCTGCAGCTCGTACGAGATTTACAGAGATTTGTGGTGTTCCAGTATTAGTTACGACGTAACACACTCACCTTGTGTGCCTTTGACTTCATTCAGCTGCTGTCTCCTTCCGTATCCAGCGCAGGTCAGTCCAGCAGCGCTTCAGTGGCCTGGGGGTTTATGATAAACATGTAGAGGAGAGCAGATAAAATAGCTGTTATAAGCTGTTATAGAAATAAAAAAACGTTGCACTGTATTTATTTCTTGCTTCTTATCTTGACAATCTCTCTTCCTCTCTCTCTCTCTTTTTCTCTCACACATGGAAACACATCTCTGCAGAAGTGTGAAGTTGTTCCCTGCTGACTTTAAGAGTCGAACAGTGGGTTAAGAAGTGTTAGCACAGTGTGTGTGTGTGTGTGTGTGTGTGTGTGTGTGTGTGTGTGTGTGCGTGTGTGTGTGTGTGTGTGTGTGTCTGCCCTGCCTCAATAGGTCTTAATACAGGAAGAGTTTTAATTAGGCTGTCTGAACCTTCTCTAATGAAGAGCAGAGTGTGTGTGAGAGAGAGACAGAGAGAGAGAGAGATGGATGTTAGGAAAAAGGAGTGTGAGAGAAAGAAAGCGAGACAAATGGAAGGAGACAGAATGGGAGACAGAAAGAGGGATAGATGGAAGGAGAATGAGAGACAGAGAGATGGGGATTGAATGAATAGGCAGAGATAAACAGAGCAGAAACGAGGGAAAAAGACCAAAAAAGAGAGACAGATGGCAGCAGATTGGGATTGGCAGAGAGTGGAGGAGAGAGAAAATGGAGGAGAGAGAGAGGTAGATGCAGAGAGTTAAGGAGAAAGAAGGACAGGGAGATGGTGAGTGGGAAAGAGAGTGAGAAAACGTGTGAGAGAAAGAAAGATGGAGAGAGATAGAAAAGAAATAGCAAGAGAAAAGACAGAAAATGAGAAAGTGCAAATGGAGGGGAAGAAAGAGTGAGATGGAGGGGGAGATGAAGAGAGATGGATAGAGAAGGAAAAAGAATTAGAGAAGCTGCATAGTCTTTCTACCTCTCTCTCTCTCTCTCTCTCTTTCTGTCGTCCTGTGGTTGACCTGTATGCCACTGGTGTCAAATCCCTCACCCTGTGTTACAGGACTGCAGGAGTACAGGAGCACATGTCCAGACACACTGCTGGAAATTACACTCTTACTGTTGTTTTCTCTCTCCTCCCCGCTGAGCTTGGCTGATAAGAGATACTATGTGTGCAGCTTGTGTGCTGGTCTACAGTGTAGCTATATAGTGGACACACTGTGGTCTGTATGGTGAGCTGCCAGAGATAAGGATCGGTTTTTGATGATATCGTGGCTCAGTGCGGCATCTGGTGGTTAAAAGATGCAACTGCAAGGTCCTTTATTTTTCTACCAGTTTAGCAGATTAACGTTCAGAGATTTGTTCAGCTGAAACAAGGTACATCTGTTTGGGTGATTTAATCGTGGCACACCACTGATTTGTTTTTATTTTTAGATTTGAAAATTGTAAAAATAAGCACTAACCCCACCAAAAGTTGCGATTAGCAGCAGCATATTTATGGGAGGAACTGTACCAGTGAAGCTCTGTGAGCTCCAGAGGGCAGCAGGGAGCTCTGTATTAAGTATAGGAGAGACACAATGCTGGTATGAATAGACTATCAACAGTAAGATATGGGAAGGTAGACAACCAATATGAAACACTGCAAATGTTTTAAAGTAAAAATTTTTCTTTATCTTTCACCCTCTCAGTTCTTCCATCTACCCGGAACACACCCAGTCCGATTGACCCAGAGACGATCCAAGTTCCAGTAAGCTATGAGCCTGACCCAGCGGACCTTGCATTGTCCAGTGTCCCAGGACAGGAGATATTTGACCCACGCAAACGTAAATTCACAGCAGAGGAGCTGAAGCCTCAGCCCATGATCAAAAAAGCACGCAAGGTCTTCATCCCAGAAGACATGAAGGTGAGTCTGGCCCCAGAGTGTATGGAAAGTTGACGTTGTCATATGGTGTAATGGACTAAAAATTATAGAAACATTTACAGAAAGTTAGACTGGTTTCCCCCAATTAACCGAGAATGAATTATCATAATATTCTTATGTTATGATCATTTCCTATACTGTTTCTGAACAGAGCCACTCTTGGCTGGAAATTTTTGGGTGGTTGACCACTCTCAACCTAGAAGTGACACTGACATGCATAAGACCCTCAGCAACACCACTGTACCCGATGCACTTGTATCAGTATCACATGTAAATAACCACCATCTAAATAATACCTGGTCCTCTCGTCAGAACCTGACCAGTGATGAACGGGGTAGAGGATGAGGGCGAAACAATTAGGCTAAAGTTGGAATTCACAGCATGGCCAGTAAGTGTCAGTGCAAAGTAGGGGCTTCTTACAGTAGGTGGTGAGTGTATGCTGAAACATTTAATAGTCTGAGGAGCTCATAAAAAGGGGGGCTTTAAATGAATAATCAAGGAATCAAATATTCATAGTCAGCTTTCAACACAACACTGTCTCAACGACAAAGCCTCTTGTTTAAAGCGCCAAGCCGAACGCCCTGAGACGGCAGTGTGGCCTGAGCAGCAGCAGCTCTAGGTTTGGAGATTTTTTGTGCACTGCTGCTCAGAAAAGCACTTGAATATTTCATTCCACAGATGGGGCTGCTGACTCTGTGAGATGACAAATGGAGCGTGCTGCGGGGTTTAGTGTGACTTGACTGATTTGATTAATTCATGCTAGCAGTAAAAATGCTGAAAAGAAGCAGTAGTTTAATGTAACAATACATAAATAAACATACATAATAAAAATAGTCTAAAGCTTTGTTGTAGTGTAGATCCTAAAGCTTTAAGTTAAGTTTCTGTTATAAAGTGTAGATTCTGAAGGTTTGGATTGAGTTTCTGTTATAAAGTGTAGATCCTGAAGCTTGGGGTTAAGTTCCTGTTACAGTGTAGATCCTGAAGCTTTGAGTTGAGTTTGTGTTATGAAGTACAGATCCTGAGATTTTAAGTTGAGTTTCTATTATAAAGTGTAGATTCTGAAGCTTTGGGTTGAGTTTCTGTTATAAGATGCAGATCCTAAAGCTTTGGGTTGAGTTTCTGTTATAAAGTGTAGATTCTGAAGGTTTGGGTTGAGTTTCTGTTATAAAGTGTAGATCCTAAAGCTTTGGGTTGAGTTTCTGTTATAAAGTGTAGATTCTGAAGCTTTGGGTTGAGTTTCTGTTATAAAGTGTAGATTCTGAAGCTTTGGGTTGAGTTTCTGTTATAAATTGTAGATCCTAAAGCTTTGGGTTGAGTTTTTTGTTATAAAGTGTAGGTTTTAAAGCTTTGGGTTGAGTTTCTGTTATAAAGTGTAGATCCTGAAGCTTTGGGTTGAGTTTCTGTTGTGAAGTGGATGTTTTGCAGTGTAGGGTTGAGTTTCTGTTGTGAAGTGGACGTTTTGCAGTGTAGGTTTGAGTTTCTGTTATAAAGTGTAGATCCTGAAGCTTTGGGTTGAGTTTCTGTTGTGAAGTGGACGTTTTGCAGTGTAGACTTGGGTTTCTGTTATAAAGTGTAGATCCTGAAGCTTTGGGTTGAGTTTCTGTTGTGAAGTGGATGTTTTGCAGTGTTGGGTTGAGTTTCTGTTGTGAAGTGGATGTTTTGCAGTGTTGGGTTGAGTTTCTGTTGTAAAGTGGACGTTTTGCAGTGTAGGGTTAAGTTTCTGTTATAAAGTGTAGATCCTGAAGCTTTGGGTTGAGTTTCTGTTGTGAAGTGGACGTTTTGCAGTGTAGGATGGGGTTTCTGTTATAAAGTGTAGATCCTGAAGCTTTGGGTTGAGTTTCTGTTGTGAAGTGGACGTTTTGCAGTGTAGGGTTGAGTTTCTGTTGTAAAGTGGACGTTTTGCAGTGTAGGTTTGAGTTTCTGTTGTAAAGTGTAAACTTGGCAGTGTTGAGCGTCTCTATTAAAGCTGTAGGCTGTGTACAGTGCAGGGTTCAGCAGCGTGGCTCATGTGGTAGTGGTTGGATTATTTTGTTAAGGCAGTGGTGGGCGGAGGGGGGGGTGCACTGTGCAGGCGTTCAGAGCTCAGTTATGTAACCATGCTGATTCTGTTCAGACAGATTTAAATGGGGATGGGGGGGAGAGAGAGAGAGAGAGAGAGAGAGAGAGAGACTGTACAGATACAAAGTCATGGCTCTAGGCCAGATGTTTGGGGGGTAGTGGGGAGGCTGGAGCAAAGGCCAAAAACTCAAGCTGGAGCAAATGTTTTCAAAATACGGGGAATAAGTGAAAGGCTGGTGCAGTTATGAAACACTCTGACCTCTCCCCTCTTCTTCAGCTGCCCCACTGCAGTGGGCATAGGCAAGCTGTGTGAGTGAGTGTACCTTTGGCTGGTTTTAGCCCCCACACACTGTTCACCCTAAAAGAGGACCTACCTGAAGGGCATCAGTACCAGCCAGTATATGTCTAGTGTATGTCAAATGTGTGAAGTTTCAGTTTTACACTGGTGCACATTTTGTCTAGTTTTATAGATGATGCTACATCATACAGAGCCGGAAACCACATAAGAGAGTTTAATTGAGAGAGGGGCTCCCTCTTCCTCCATCACTCACTCTAGACAACGTGGGCGCCTGTTAGCTGACATAACAGAATTGGCAGTTGGCATTCTCTACCAACTTGCCATGCTGTCCATAGACCTTGTAGGAAAGAGAAGTTAGACTTGGTCCTCTCAGTTTGTTAACATTGTATAGGGAAATACTAACTAGCAGGAGGACCTGGACAGCATTATAACTGGAAGGTAAGTTGCTTTAGGCATAAGTACAATGATTTTATATAAAGAGACAGAAAGACAGAGAGAGAGTTTCAGTTCATTTAAGACAAATACCAGTACAGTTCTCATTGTGGTTCTCAACTTTTTTATTATTATTTGGATGGCAAAAAGTAGCAAAGATAGAACTAAACAGTAACAAACTGATTATGTATTTCTACAAGTGTAGAAAAGTAATGTATATCTTATATCTCCAAAGAAGGATCTGTTAGCCTTCACCCCACCAGCTTGGTAGCATCATCAGCAGGAGACCTGCCTAGGTGGAAATAGGCTACGACCAGACAAAACAAAAAATGGAGGGAGCTGAATTTGAATTGAGAGAGAAGAATGAGATTTAGCTAAATTAGATTCATTAGATAAATTATTGCTTTAAAAGCAGGCTGTGGTTAACGCTAGGTGTTTTGTGTCTCCTTATAACGTCCTGCGTCTCCTCCTGTGCTGCAGGATGATAAATACTGGGCACGGCGCAGAAAGAACAACGTGGCAGCGAAGCGCTCGCGGGACGCGCGGAGGCTGAAGGAGAACCAGATCGCCATCCGGGCTGCTTTTCTGGAGAAGGAGAACGCCGCCCTCAGACAGGAGGTGGCTGACCTACGCAAGGAACTGGGACGCTGCAAGAACATTGTGGCCAAATACGAGGCGCGGCACGGGGCGCTGTGAACCACCCCCCACCCTTCCCCTCCCGTCCCCCCTCCACAAAAAAAAAAACATCCCGCAAACGACCCAAACCCTCAAAACCAACCTGTTCCAAGGACTTCTGAGTGCCCTGTTTAAGGCACCAGCCCTCCTCCTCTGTTTCTCTCTTCCTCTCTTTCGCTCTCTCTTTCTCTCTGATCGTTGTTTTGATTCCCTTGGTCCCCCCCGCTCCCCCCTCGGCTCTGTCTCGCTCCCAGTATGTGTATGTGTGTGTGTGTATGTGACAGGCTTAGGGGACGTATCTCTGGGCTCTGTTTTTATTTTGTTTCTCGTTCATTCCTGCACTCGCTTGATTATTTTATTGGAAGTGATGCTGTACGGTTGCTTCTCCTTTTTTCTTACCCGTTTTATACGTATAGTATGGACTGAGAACTGTACTTTCGTCCTTCCTTCAAAGTACCACCCTTAGTGCTGCCACACTTGTCTCGCTCTCTTTCTTTCTGTCTTTCTCTCCGTCCTTTTTTCTCTGTGCGCTCAGAGCAGCATTGTATTGACTTTGGTTTATATAGTTTTTTTGTGTTTTAGTATTTTAGTTGGGTAGTGATTTTTTACTCTCTCTCTCTCTTTTTCTCTCTTCCTCTCTCTCCATGCAGTACATGTAAATAACACTAGCCGCTCCTCTACTTACTGTTCATCTCACACCTGTTTTCGTTTGTATATTCAGTACGTAATTTCAGTTATCCTGATCCGGACACCAGCGTTGTTGTTTTTTTTTCTTTTTGTTTTGAAATACATCGTTCGTCACAGAGCAATAACTCTAAAGCATGTTTTGGGGAAAGGATAAGGATGCTAGCTCATTCTCCTCCCGGTGCATTGTTTTTTTGTGGTTTTCATAGCAGTGGTTGGTGAGACAGGTAATTGTTTTTTTTAACGGTTGGTTTCTATGTGTGCATGTGGTTGTACGTGTGTGTGTGTGTGTGTGTGTCTGTGTGTGTGTGTGTACATAGAGGGGGGACAGTTTTGTTTTTTTTCGTTTAGGACTGCTTTTGAGGGGGGGAAGTCCACCCACACATGTTAAAACCTGGTTGCCAAATTGTTGGGTGGCAATTTTTTTGTTAAACTGAGCATTGTGGCGTCGAGGCTACAACCATAACACATGTCAGAATCTCTCTCTCTCTCTCTTTCTTTCTCTATGTCTCTCTATCTCTCTGCTAACAACCTGCACTAAAGCGTCTTTCACAATCTGATCTGGTGCAATGTCTCTACCTTCATTACTAGGATCTGCCTGATCTATTTATGGATTTCTATTTTTTGTTTCGTTTTAAATGGAAGAACTATTTTGGAAAAATTCAACCATTAATTGCTATTATTCTTATTAGAGCTGTTGATACTATCGTTGTCTGTATTGTAATTATCCTGTTTTTGTTTTTTGTTTTTTTTTCTTTCGATGGATTTCTCTGCATGATCTCTGCTCTCAGAACAGCAACAAGCTAATTGTAAATGTTTTATTTTCCCAGTTTGACCCTTTGTTGTTGTTTTTTTTTCTTCTTCTTCTTCTTTTCTTGTGTGTTTGTTTTTCTGGAGCTCGTTTTTAGGAGGGTTTTTTTAAACTCATCACATACAGATCTGTGTAGTCCTTTTGTAGCTTTACCTTTAGCCCTCTCTCTCTCAGATGGCTGTTTGAATGTATTGAATGTATAAGGTGTTTTTAAAAAATGGCGCCAGTATGATGGTGTTGTCTATAATACTATGGTTAACTCAATCGATTTGTTTACTACAGACCAAAACATGCAGCACACACATATAAAAAAAGATATATTGGTTAAACAGAGATGTAATGTTTATATGAAACTATTCTAGATTCTAACTTCTTTTTGTACAGTATTTTTCTTATACTGGCTATGTATTTTCAAGGCACAACAGATTCAGAATATTATAATAGAGAATAAACAATATATATATATGAGTCAAAATCTATCTATCTATAAATATATATATAATCTATATATTTACTCCTCAAGTTCAAGTGAGATAGCTTTTTGTTATCATATACCTTCGTGAGTTCTACAAGGAATCAAGGCAATCCAGGTGTTGTTTTAAACTTTCTCGGCGTGCGAGTGCTGACCCAGGGTTGGTCTTTTGCCGATTGCGGGCAGCACTTGAACTCTTAAGACCTTAAGACCAGGGCCAGCATGTATGAGGCTTCTCACGAGGTTGGAGTGCTGTTCTTCAGAGGAGATTGTGTTTGTTTCGGATTTGAGAGTCTAAACCTGATGCTGGATCAGCTCTCAATAACACTCTTAGAACTAGAGGTGCCACACAAAGGTCGTTGGAGGCCTAGAAGAACCACTTTTGATTGCCTAAAGAATGAGCAGTTGAATGATTTGGGAATGTTTTTTTTCTGACTGTTTTTTTGTGACTGTGATTTAAATTGTGAATATCTTCTGTACATTGAGGACCATGCCTGTTGTTTTTGGCCAAGACGACTAGAATTTTTCTGCCTTGAGGTGTGTCCGTCTGCCAGTTAGCTGTGGAACTCTGCAGATACCATAGGCAGTTCACAACCTTTTTGTTATTTGGTCAGACATCCCCAAATTAAACGTAAGACAGTGTTTTTTTACAACTCAGGCTGTATTTGTATGTCTGCAGCTCTTACAATTTAAAAATTGCGATTTCTATATAAAAATGATTCATCGTTCAGCTCTAAAACCCACCACTAACAAGCGTTCTTTAGGAAAAACAAAGGTGGTTCTTCTACTGCAGATTTTTCCAAACCTGTCCTCAGGACCCCCCAGACGGACCACATTTTGCTCCAACCCATCTCTTAACATCCTAAAGGTTAAGGGTAGAATGTGGACCAACTAGGCGGCTCTGAGGACCAAGCTCTGAACCACTGTTCTATAGCTTTGCTCATAAAAACCCTTGTGGCATCTTAAGTTTTAAGATGTGTTGCTGTCCTCTGATTAAGCTTAAGCCTGTACTAAAAGCATTTTCAGAGTTTAACCACCACTGGCTTTGCTACTCAGGCTGAGACTAGGCTTAGTTAGTTAGTGAACAGAAAACTGGCAGTACATCTTGAGGGGCTTGATACAGTGGTGGCCCGGAACTGTGATGTGTTGTTTGGGCATTAAAGACTTACACTCCTCGTTCTCTTCCTCGTACGGAAGTTAGCCTTTAGTTTTCTCTTTCCTCTTCGTGGAACTGCAGCGCTTAGTATCTTCACAACCACCCATATCTCGCATCCTCTCTCTCAGCTAAACACCTTCTCTTTTGCCAATGAGTGAAAAAGGAGCTTGTTGCAGTTAGACGACTTTAGAGTTGGCCTTGCCTCAGTTTATGGTCGATGTAGGAACTTGAGGTGAATAGACTCGTTTTTTTCTCGTTCTTTTGCAGGTCATTGCCGATAGGATGTCTGTCACTGAATGTCGTGTCCCATGTTGTCAATGGAATCGCTCTTTGTGGTAGCTGGAATGTTCTTATTAAGGATGGCAGGGAGGTAGTGAAGTGAATAGTTAAGCGAAAAATCTGCCCAAATCTAGTCTATCAGCCTACATAATATCTTTGTCCAAAGAAAAACACCAAAAACACCAATGGACCAATAGAAATGATAAAAAATAGTTTGGCAAAATTTCTGGTTCCATTGACTTACATTAAAAGTGAAATAGGTTGTTGGTTATTTTGCAGATTTTTCTCTGGACAGTGATGATATGTATGTTCGGTATCCTGCGTTCTCTAAGTGAAGCTGCATAGCTAAGATCAGGAACTTGTTAGCCTCATTAGCCTCAATACTTTGCGGCCAATGTTCAGGACTCTCGGCTGATGGATTAAATCGTGTAAATTAGATTTTTTGCCAAACTGTTCTGTTAGAGGATAGTTTGATGACTTGCTTTAGTCTGCACTATAGTGATTCCACTCTATTTTTTATTTAGAATGATGCACTGCCTCTCTCCTACTCATCCCTCCATCCTCACTGATCTGAGACCAGTGTTGGGGTAGGCGGGGGGTCAAGGGAAGTTTGTGTTTAAGCATCGCACCTATGGGTGACCCCAACAAGGCTAGTGTAGTCAGAGGGTCTACCTATCTTAGTTCAGGCCAAAGCTAAGCTTTGCACAACCTTAGAATTGTGAGGTTTTCTTTTATTCTGTCTAGATTTGGTAGAATATGTTTATTTTTTTATTTCCTTCCCTTATTGTCATTGTCATTTTCTGTATTCCTTTTGTTTTTGTTTTTGTGTGTCAGAAATGGGTTGACTGAGCTATATGCAAAGGGTAGTGTGTGTGCATTTGTGTGTGTGTATGAGGTCCTAGCTGTGTGCAAGCTATCTGTGTACAGTCTGTATAAAATGAAAATAAACCCAGGAATAAGCCAATACAAGCCCTTGTCAAGCCCCCATTTAGTTTCTGTTAGAGCACAGGGAACGTCCATCGATACTGCAGAATTTTAGGAATGTATTTGTACTAATTAAACACTCAGTAGAAGGGACTGTTATCGTTATATCACGATTACGTTTCTTCAGATGTTGGAATGGGCTTAGGCTAAGGTTAATGTTTGTCTGAAAGAAAGAGCTTAGTTGAGAGGCTTCCACTTTCAATCTCTAAAACAGGAGGCAAATGCCATGAGAACAGTTAATGCGCTAGACAAAGTGTCTTTACAATATACAGAGGGTTTAAAACTGTAAAAGTAGGCTGGTTAATAGAACTGAGTTTACTTTTTGACATATTCTCTGCTTCTGGTTTAGGTCTAAGGATATTTTCAAATATGACTGAGTTTTCCAGGGATGCTCATTGGGTCTGAATTCTTTTTGCCCCCCAAAATGTGCAGAAGGATCCATTTTGGGAACATACGTTGCATAGCTCTGTTTTCAACAGCATTTCAACCTAGCCTGGCGTTTCTCGGTGCACCAATAACCTCTTCAGGACACGTTCAGGGCTTGTTTGAGTTTCACATTTTGCCATTTGGGGGCCTGAATTCTCCAGCGAGTCTCGGTGCGGTTTATCAGAACATCGGTCCTTAGCCTAGCTTAGACATTAGCATGAGCATTAGCGCACTCTCAGGGTAGGAACACGGTAAGATTTCAGGAACAGTGGTGCACCCCCAAACCCCACCCTTCTTCACCACCCCTAAACCTTACTACCTCACTCACGAATAGAAGCAACATCTATAATTCTGAGTCTATTGCAGTGCCTTGAACTACACAGGCTGTCTCCACAGTCACTTACTCCCTCTCTTTCCCCTCGTTTCTATTGACTCTTCATCGCGCATTGCATAGAACTACACAGTAAGGGCTCCCTTTTTCCCTTCAGGTATCTGCTCACTGCAGCCCAGTCCCAAATCGCACACTTGGGCCTTCCCTTTACCCTCCTTCCAGACTTAAGGCGGCCTCAGACACAGTGGACGTAAGATTCAGCTTGCAGTAGGGTAGAGCGAGGGTCGTGACTGACTTTCTAGTGCTCGCTGAGGTCTGAAAGAAGAGTATTAAGGAAAGGCCTCGGTATCGGCGGAGGAGTTGGACCACATTATTACTAGGGTTATTCTTTTTTTAATTCAATCACTGCAGTAGGCTTGTTACCGCTGTATTGATGGCAACACCAAAAGACTGTTTAAAGGAGAGAAGGTGGAAATCATTTCGAGGTGTGTTTTAATCTTGTGTGTCAGAAGCATAAACCTTGATGTCTTTATGCTCCTGTGTGCCTGACCTCCTCCTGTTGTCTCACTGTAATTTCAGTGTGTCTAATAAAGTCCTCTAAGTTCCTCTCAAAGACTCTGTCCCTCCTTCTTTGCCTAGTGGTCTAAGAAGTTAGTCACTGAAATCCAATCCCTCTATTTAGCATGTTTCAGCAGCAGATACTGCTGGTGAATGGAAATGTATTTGCAGTTACAGAGAGGAGGTTTATGGGTAATAATAATGATGATAACACATTGACAGATCAGTTTTCACAAATGTAGCAGCTCCAAGTGCTATACAATGCACTGCGAATAATAAAGGTGAAGGATATATGCCAAATTTTTAATATAAAAACGAAATATAAGCCAAATTAAACAGATAAAACTGGATTCACTATGAATGTAAAAGCTGGGACAGTGCAGTGGCATTAATGTTAGGAAACATTCATTTCTCCATCAACTAGACCTAAAACATCACTTATAAACAATTCCTAAAAGAAGATAAAGAGAGCCCAATTAAACCAGACACAATAATATTCATAGTCTTTTATTATTGAGGAAAATAATCCAGTATTACATTCTGTGGGGCAACCCTTTCAGTTTTTGGTCTGACCCCCTGGTGCATCAATACCGGTGGGTTTCCTCACATGATCAACACTTCTGTGGGGTTGAGATCAGGATCATTGACCATTTAGCCATCTTTCTTTTCAGTGACTCATGTGACTACGGTTGTTGTCCTGCTGTATAACTCATGTTCTCTTGAGATTAGTTTCGTGAAGGTACGACCTGATATTTTCCCTATAATTCAGATTTCATTCTTCCATCAGTGATGGCAAGAGATGAGTGGGGGGCACAGGTAAGAGAGAATCACACTTGGCCCTACCAGCTCTGACCACCATTCCTCCCTGTCATTTGATCCACCTCACCATCTGATGGAGATCAGCTGACAGCTCAGCACCTTTTTCAGAACATTTACTCACGAGTCAAATAAAGTTAAAACAATTTTGATTGCTGGCCTGTGACCAGTGCTTAGTTTGTGCCGGATCTTCATCTTCATATATCTATTCATATGGATCCAGCACCTCTGTGACATTTGTGGGGATTTTATTTATAAAGTAAATTAAAATAAATTGCAAATGCAGAGTGCGAGCAGGTTTCTCCCAAATGAACCTGATGTGCCAGTCACAGCGTGCGTCCATGCACACTTCCACGTTATCGTCTCTTCAGTTTATGAAACTTGTTGGTCTACCGCTCGTACAATTTAACTCTGTGCCGCGTGTGCGATCTTGGATTGTTAAAGGACACTGAACTGCCACAGACAGGCAGAGCAAATCGTGAAATCGAGTGGAGACTGTAGATGCAATGGCTGCGTTGTGGAGTAATTTGAATAATTAGGTTAGGCAGTCTCTGTATATGTATTGTTGTTTTTGTGCAACATTAAATGGTTTGGGTTTTTTTTGTTTGGTTTATTTGTAGGACACCATGTTCTAGGAAAAACTGTACCTCCAGTGGCATCTCTGAGATTTCCTGGTTGCAGCTCCTTACTGCATTCATTAAAGCTGGTTCTATCATGCAAGTTATGCTACCATGTTATGTGGACACTTGAGGCAATGCTGTGTCTATGTGTTCCAGGACCTTTTCCATCACTGCCCACTTGCTGGATTACCCCACCTTTAGTGTTCCATTACCTGATGTTTTACAAATTAAGCACTGCCTGTGACCTAAGAAGCTCCGGTACCAAGTACATCCTTGTGTTCAAGCATGTCATTGTTCATGGACAATCCATGACTAGCACACAACCCCTTTTAAGGAGTTTAGTTCCAGCAGCGATGCTGTGAATATAGGCAAACCCATCTGTATCTATCGACCTCCCGTACAAGCTCCTTTCCCCTTAGTGAGGTCATAATCCACGCACCACAAACGGTTCCCCTCGCATCGCTTTTTTAGAATGAGCCTGACTGGGATATGAGGGTTGCCAAGCCACCAGGTGCTCCTGAGAAACACTACCTCCAGGCCTGGCTCCAAGTGTAGGTCCTGGTAAAAGTCTCCAGGCAGGATACACAATATACTGCATCTGGGAAGGGTTAAACTAATTTCCTGCAACAATACTTTGATAATAATATTGCATTTTCAATCAATCAACCTTTATTTTCCCTCGGCAATACATTGAGGGTAACTCTCATTTACAATGCATTCGAGCATTTACAACTTAAAGGGACTGAAAATACATAAAAATTAGAATCAATATTTAATCAAGAAAGCTAAAATAAAGAACTTCATGAGTAAAACATAAGAATTAAATGATAAAAATATTAGAAAAAACAGGCAAACAATATAAGAATTTAATTAAGTTTAAGTGGACAAGCTAAAAATATGAAACAATAAAATAAAAAGTTTTCCAAAAATGAAGTAAATTAAATACAAACAAATTAAATATAAATTAAAAATGATGAAGAAAGTAAATGATGAAAATAAAACTAAATGTAAAACCAAATTAGGATAAATAAAAGGACAGAAAAAATAAAGAGTCAAAAGAAAAACTTAAAACAGGTACAGGCTGTCTGAAGGTGGTTAGAAACTAAAAGTTTTAAATGATTTGGTGACACCAGCGAGCTGAGTTTTAGAGTTTCTTGCAGTAAATTCCAGCTTACTGGTGCACTGTAGCTAAAAGCAGATTTTTAATATCACATTGTATAAATTTGTTTAGTTACTCATTTAAAAAAATAAATAAATAAAAATAAAAGTCTTGATCAACCTAAAGATCAATAAAATTACAGTATCAACATCTTAGAAAGCCTTAAATCTGACTTCCATCTAACTTGGACTGCAATTTCTGGCACTTCAACATACATTTTGCAGATTAACCAAGATATGATGTTGCAAACTGAAGCTACAGCAGTTACAAACACCACTTTGCTAACTGACTGATACTAAATTGAAAGCTTTAATGTAGGAAAGGCTGGGTTAAAGTATTCCTTCAAACTGGAAGAGAAAAGACCAGAGCCAGTGTGTTAAAGCTGTTATTGTTTATTAATAATTTAGAAACTTGATAAGAATTAGACACAAATATTTGTCATGTACAGCACCAAACACTGAATGGAACAGGAGAATAAGGAACTAGCAGTGCAGGAGGGATTCTGTCGTTCTGAAAAGGCTGTTACAGAAGTATGTGCCAGAACAAGAGTGTACAAATATTACAAAAGTTGAGGGATCCTGCTAGTTCCAGGTTACGAACAGTTATCAAAACCAGATCAATCTTGTTTTCACGCACTGTCTAAAATGATAACTGAGTTCACTATTTACCAACCACAGTGAAATTACCTTAAAGCAAAAGCACAAGCTTTCAAACATGCTCATTAAAAGCTCACTGTTGCCCAGGGAGATCTATGCGTGATTTAGATTTACACAGCCAAGCAAAGCCATCAGAAGCACAGCCAGCTACATCAGAAAAGACCATGAAAAGCAAATCCAGAGGATTCATCTGGAATGAAAATACTGATACAAAATAAGAGCAGCTTATCTCAGAGTATTTCCCACCATTCATTTTAACTCACACAGTAGAACGATGGGAAGTGCGTTCCAAAAGCGATTTACTTTTCTTTTTGAGAATGGCACATGGAACAGTATGAACATGTGAAGGACAGCTCTGTTTTTTTTCCCCCCCAGAGTCAATACCTTCCACTTTAGGACAGACCAGGGAATCAATACTGCACGTTCCCCAAACAACTAGGTAGTAGTAGGAAGGACAAATGGGCTGTCCCAGACAGTCTGCGGCAGCTGCAACGACCTTAACATTTAAAACGCATTTGGGGAACAAGCTACTACTGCTTTAGTCAATGCACAACAATATAAAAAAAAAACCTTAATGATCCGTTGGCTGTGGGAGGCTTTTCACAAACTCCTCTTGATTTATTTTCGGCTTATCCAATCATATGACTGTGGCTAACAGTGAATGGAAGCTAGTACAGAAGCCACCAATGTCTGCACAATGCTATTCTTTTTTTCGTTGCATAATTCAGTCGTTCAAGACGTTTTAGAGAGATTTAAGCCAGAACTGCTTACAGTAATGGTGATAGGAACCAGGCGTCAGAAGCTTTCAATGATTTATTTAGCTTGAGTTATTCTAAATGAACTTCACTAAGATTTACTACCGTTATACCAAGACTCAGAAGACGTGTAGGTTTACTGGGCATTTTGGGTAGTAAATAAAATGGCTACATGGTTCCTTTCACCACCACTATAAAGAAACTTAGGTCAGCACGGTTCTCTATACCTATTCATTTTACATCACACCAATCAGAATGACACTGTTTACATCTCAACAAGTGAATTATTAGTGGCATTGCCCTTTAAGAAATTCCGCTTGCGACACCCCCCAGTCAAGATATGTTTGTGTTCACAGTGCTCTCAGAGACTTTCCACTAGAAATGCTGACTGCTCACAAGTCATTGTCCACTGGCTTCACGCTTCTGCCCTTCAGGTACAGATACAGTACAAGTTTGTTCAGGACCACTTACAGTAACAACAGGGCTCTCTTGGGATCAGCTACTGAACTAGCTACTTGAGAAAAACAAAAACATGGAGTATCAAATATAAGTGGTTCTTTATGTTACAAAAGCGCTTGTTTCTGGAAAAGACAGCACTTCGAAATACTGCTGAATACATTACATTAAACACAGTTGAACAACCTCGTCGGAAAGAAAAACGAAAAGTAAAGCTGAGTACTGGATATGTGAAAAAGTGGAAAACGTGTGGTTCGACGCACAAGAAACAAAAAACCTGACGGCTGATTGAACTGAAACGAGCAAAGGTGGAATGTGTACGTGTGCGACAGCTCCAAGAAAAAGTAACAGTAGCAATGAGCGTGAAAAAAAAAGAAAAAGAAAAGAAAAAAAGAACGCATATCAAAGACAGTACAGAAATGACGTTAACGTCTGGCCTCAGTTTGCAGTGGGCTGTGCAAAAATACTGGTCAAAATAGAAGAGAGGTTTTACTTTCACCGCTTGATCTAGAAACAGACATGAGCTGCGCGGGGCGTCTGGAGCCGCGGATGAAGCGTTGTGCGGTCTCACATGCAGAGTTGCGCATGCATACACACGAATACACTGTTCTCCAGCTGGTTAGAAAACAGTAAACAATACACGGTCGTAGTCGTAAACTTCGGTAGCTGATGTTAGCGCCCCTGATGTTAGCAAATTGCGTGTCGTGAAAAAGAGCCTAGCAGGAAAAGAAACACCCCCACCCCCCGCCGTATCCGCAGAGAAAGACAAGAGCTGAAGGATGAGATCAGTATGCGTCTGAGGCGAAAGGTGAGGTTTCAGGCATCTCTGAGGTCGTCGCTGGGGGGGCTCTTGTAGAGGTATTTCCAGATGGCGTAATAATGCACGGCTGCAGCCATAGCAACAAACACATGCCAAATAGCATGGGCGAACGGGATGACGCCATCGGACTTGAAGAAGACCACGCCCAGGCAGTAGATCACACCCCCAAAGGCCAACTCGTACAGACCATCTGTATTACTCTGCAGAGAAAAGAAAACGAGACACAATAAATGGAAAGCAAAAGCAATGCCCAGTCAATGGGTGTCCTTGCATTTTCACGACTATGCCACAAGAGGGCGCATGAGACTGTATTAATGAGGTTTCTATTACCAGAACCTAATCCACTACCAAGTCACTATCTTGTCTCACACCACTCAGCTAAACACGGAAATAGAGGTCTGGCACCTGGCACAGCTTTACAGAAGAGATCGGTTATGTATTTTAACGAAACACCAAACTATACCATCAGAAATAGTACTGTCTTATTCTATATTTATTCTATATCTCATCCGAAAATCTACCTATAACTTCACCGCACAGCCCCACAAACACGGTAGGTGTACCAGATTAAATTACCAATGAGTTCAAGCATTTTATGTCAGGTTCCTGTTATTTTGTATACACTGTCATAATCCCCAATCACTATCCGCAATAACATAAAACCAATAAATAATATGTAGAACACTATTATAGGAGCCGGAAATCAGGATTAAAGTGCACTAGCTTTGAAAAAAACTACCAACCATAAGACCTGTAAATTGACCTTGACAACTTGAATAATATTAGAGTATACATTAGATCACCAGATGAGACATATTTCATCCTTTACATGACATGTGGAAAACTATTTACACTGAAACATTACTATTGCACTTCTATGTGATTTATATGCTTCTTAACATGACAAAGAATCTATAGAATCTATTTGCTTGGGCAATTACTGCTAGAGTACAGAGTCTGTATGCAGCCCATGTCAAACCAGTAAGGGACTGAGTAAGAGTAAGGGATTAACTAAGTGTTCCTAATTTAACAAAATAATAACAGTAATAATAATAAAGAGTACTTAAATAGAGCACAATATGGTGAAAAGGGCAAAAACAGAAAATCAGACATAAATCTGTCATTTTATTATAAATGTAATGTTTAATTATGCTAAAAATAAATAAATCCTGTCCCACATTTTAACTCCCTGCTACTCCATACGTCCTATATCTAAGAAAGTATTTAACGAAAAATATTATGACTTTGACTACAACTGTTCAAAGCTGTGTTTGCTAGTCATGCGTTTGTGAGAAGACTTTATAAATGAGGAGCCCGGTCAGTGGCTGAAATACGTATGGGAAAGCTCCTACTCTTCACCAGCCAATCAGCTTGCTACTTACACCGCAAGAAATTGTATATGTGACATTATTGTGGCTCCTGAATTTCAAACATAGGGTGAGGGCACACTTTTACACATCCTATTCTGAGAATCTACCACATCTTAGTATGTACTGAATAAACGGAATGATCTGATGCACTTGTTCATTGATTAGACTACTACTTTTAAGCGTATGTGTACGGTGTGAAAGTAAGATCAGCTCATATGCAGACATTGTGTGAACAAGGAAACCTCAGTACACTGAAGAAAAGGGGAATTTCCTGTTTGTCAGGATTGTTTGTCAGTGTCAAAGGCCACAATGCGATGCTCACAGGGAGCTGAGAAAGACACAATGCATGTACCAGATCAAAACACTTTAAAACACTAGTGAGGGGAGTGCTCAGTGACTCTTGAATCATAACCCTTTCATGTCAAGCATAGTCAGGCAGAAATAATGAGGTATTTGTAGTTGACACCTACCATTGAGGTCACCACCAGTGCTGGGAAAAAGCCCATTGTCAAATAGAAGGCCAGTTCAACAAGTTTATACCTGCAACAAAACAACAAAGCAAACATATGAGCATCCCAAACAGATGGACTACAGTGTGCAGTAAGAACAATAAGGGGGGTAGATACAAGGAGATGTATTTCATGAAGTAGCTAATATATATATATTATATATATATATATATATATATATATATATATATATATATATATATATATATATATATATATATACACACACACACACACACACACACACACTACAGAGGTTTCCAACATGAGGCACAATAACAGATCTTTAAATTCAGCATTTTTTAAATTCTTCTAGCATTCTTGAAACTGGTGGTCTTAAAAACTCTTGCCTTGGTACCACTGCATTATTTAAGTTATTTAAGCCCGTTTACATGGCAACTGTATAGTGTTATACTGTATAGTGTATAAGGCTCATAGAGGTTTTCACAAAATTATGTTATAACCCTACAGCACATTCTGTTTCCAAAATTACTTTTAAACGAAAGAAGCTAAAATAAGTTCTAAAACCAGCACAAAAATCTTATTTTACTGTATAAGGGAATTGGGGGGGTTAGGCAACTCTTTGGCGGGCCAAATCAAACACACTTGTGGGCCAATGAACTTGGGGCAATCTGCTATAAACGGTTTGCTACTGAACAGAAGGTTTAAAGGTCACACAAACTGAGGTCCGACATACTTCTCATGGTAGTTGAAGACGTATATTGTTCCTGCAGCAGCCATGAGCCAGACAAACCAGCGCATGTGAGAAGCAAGAGGGCCCAGCTCCCTCAGATTTAACCTACACACACACACACACGAAAAAGAAAAAAGTAGGTTTATTTACACCTCCCAAATCAAACATTTTGTTTCCCCATGTTTCTTAGCACACATTCAAATTATCACTAATTCTCTCAAGCAAGTTTTCCTTTCATACATTACTGTGTGTATTTTGACAAATCAGATAAAGACTTGATGGAAATGGCAAATATTGAATCAGGTGACGCTCATACTTGAAATGGAGAAAACACGATAAGTAATAATGAAAGTGCTTTGCAAATGAATAACATGCAAATAGAATTAATTCACGACTGATCAAATGTTTCTGGTTTTGACTGACAGCAGCTACACAACAGAGGGTAGCAGATTTCAGTAAAATCTATTAAATACATTTTAAAACACACCTTTGTCTTATCAGAGTTAAAACAATGTTGATATTAGAGTATTAAATGAAGTATAACATCTCACAGAGCCAAGTAATAAGTTGCTTGCCAGTGCATTGGGTCTTTGTACTCTTACCATGTAAAGTATTTCTGTACAATTAAACCAAACAATAAAGAGAAGCTGTTCAACATAAACACTTCTCTGTGGAGATATAAGTCTTTTTACAGATATGGTATTTTATTATATGTACGGAGCTGATGAAAAGCACATTACGCAGTATTTCAGTTGTTAGCTTGAACTGAAGGGAATCCTATAATCATAAAAGCTCTAAACTCAGCAGAAATATATTATTACAGCAAGTTTGGCGATTCATGTCCTCTCACGTCCAAGTGTATTCTCCAAAAGTTAGTCAGCTCTGTTCACACAAGGCACCACACAGTCACCTATTTCTTATTTCCCTGCAACATGTACTACTCCTTCTATACACACAAACATAAACATGCACACACTAGGGCTGCATAAAAACAAGAAAGTCCTATATTGTGATACTATTGATGAATATTACTCAACCTGCACTGCTAGACTGATACGGCTAGACTGACAACGTGACGTAGATAAAAAACGAACTTTTGACCAAAAGAATATACTTTTGGGGGGATTAAGCAACTCTTCGACCAAATCAACTATCAGTGTGGTCCATCCTGCTACATGTGTAGCCCTGCTATACCTGGTGTAAACAGAAGGTTTAGACGTCACAAGAAGAGCCCGAATTTCTTAAATATTCCTTTGCGTTGCAAGTTAGAGTTAAAACCTGGACTGTCTAAGGGTCCCTGAGAAACGGTTTGGAGAACCCTTGATGTAGGCTATACACATGACTCTTTCTAAACAGCAAGTGATTTAATAAAAACATATAATGAACACATATATTAAAGAATAGTACTGAGTAAAACAGCAATTACTGAGGTGTTTACAGAGTATGTGCAGTTCCCAACAGATACCTGTGTAAAACTATGAAGTATTGTATTTCCACAACTCCTCTGAACGATCTGAACAATAAACTGTAAGAAAAATGCTGAGAATTTTAACCACATGAGCGTCACACTCTAAGAAATTCCCAGCATATTCTTTACTCTGTATGCTTTCAGGAAAAATGTCTACTTAAAGCCTAATTCTCAATATAACTGGACTAGCCTGTTTAGGAGAAACACAAGGCCTGTATACCAATCTGATTCTGATATGTTGTACATTGAATCACACTCTTTAATTCATCTATTTTCCCCCCATTTATTCAGATACCACAGAGACACCTATGTGATTAGTCAACATGTTCACGCAGTACAAACGCTGTGATTGCAACATTGACTTCTTCCCCCGACGAGCCTGGTTGGGAAAGTGAAGCGAAAGTCTACAGCCAGCAAAAGTTATCTATGCACTTTACTTTTTCAAAAACTCCTCTGTCATCAACTTTGATCAGAGATCAGAGCGTTAGACTGAGAGAGAAAGGAGTGTGAGAAAGAGAGATTTTATATCTTCTGTACTATTAATTAGAACTAGTGTCTATGCATTCGTCCTGTGCTTACACGTGTCTAGTGCTACTGATGAACAAGCAGCATTACACACAAGGTCTGTGTATTGGCAAGTACCTGGCGATACAATACGTATTGCGATACGTGATTTAATATTCATGATTTAATATTCAATATTTCTTAAATCTCTATTAGGCACAAGACAAGGTAGAAGAAATTTCCCCAACTTTGACTGAATTCTTTGAGCAGCAGTGTCAACAAAAGTTATCCAATTAGTCCGTCTTTATAAGACAAAACCTTAAAAATAATAATGTGAGTAAACATTTCTAGTACAGAGGAAACCAAGTCCCAAATCCCACAAGCTAAATTAGATTTTCAATCATTTAGTCAAATTCACCTGCATTAACAACAACATGAATCAGGCATTTAAAACAAATAAACAATACAATTGGCTATGTTTAATTCCACGCACATCAGGATTAGACATGTTTTTCAAATTATTTTCAATTTTTTCACCTATACAGCTGGTCTGGAGAGATGACGCATATGCATATTGCCGCAAACGAGACTTCAACATTAATAAAACCAAAATCATAATAATTAAACAATGTACTGTGAAGCCCTGAAACACACACACACACACACACAGAAAAACATGTACACTCTCTTAACCTTTAAGCTACATTCAGAGCTAGCATACTTTCGCTTACATACTCTTACGCTACATTTATACCCACATAGCACATAACTCTTTCACTTCTCTTAACACTCACAAACACCCTCACACACACTCCGAGTAATCATGAGACAGCACAACTGTATACTTGTTTTTCACGTCCTATTTCCTTTTCTATGAACAGATTCTGCAGAAGCTCCTAACGCCAATCAAACAAGTCTTATACAACTCTCCAGGTAAGTGTCAAACCTTTCAGAGGGCAGCATCAGCTTCATTAGAACCACAGAGCAATGGTTAAAAACATCACACATTAAGGCACTTCCACAATATACAATATCCACTACAAGCTTTAGTTTGATTAAGTAAGAACAGGAGGTGGCTCAATACAAATACTCTGATCATGATTAAAATCTGGAGCATCATCCAATATCAAGATCAAGATGCTTAAAAAAGTTTAAGCATCATGGTCTACTTTCAGATGCCCATCTAAAGTGAACTGCTTCAATTAAATGCACTTCGTGATACTGTATAGATTCTCAAAAACACAGTTTAGATACACAGATTTCTGGCAGACAGTGAATCATTGTGTGTTGTGTTTAAACCTCTGACCACTAGATGGCATGTTCAGCTCCACTCCAACAATAAAAAGTAGCACAAGGGTGCAATGCTATTGTAATTATTGGCAAACCTGTTCACATAGTGGTGTGTTTTAATAGAAGAATTAAAAAAAAAAAAAAAAAATCACAAGTCACTTTGCTTGCAATATTCCAGTATATCGCAATATATTGAATCATTACCGCTCGGTAATGACATGTATTGTATCGGCAGGTTGAAATTAAGAAATTTACAGTTAACAACAGCACACAGCGTGAACGTGATATTTCAGGCTAGATTTGTTACAGGGTTAGATAACTTTTTATTTTATTAACGCAACACTGCTATGATAGTTACTATGCTATGCTACCAGTCATAGTTACGAGAAACAGTAACATTTAGATATTAATAGAGAGCCAATGGAAGAAACTGAAGCATGAATATTAGGACACCACTGATCTATATGTGTCTCAGATATTTGTCTGAGCTTATTACTTACATACACTACGTACAGATTCAAATAAATATACACACACATACATATATTAGCATCTACCTGGAATACCACAGCAACAGCCTACAATACCTGCTATCTGAAACAACCAAGTAACCATCTATTATTCCTCAGCAACAGCCTAGCAACATTTCAGAAGCCACTGGAGATCACAATACATTAGCAGCCACCTGGGATTTCACACCAACATGAATATCCACAAACTTTCTCCTCCTAGCTGTACTCACTGTTTACATAGCCCTTTTTTACACTGCGGAAACAAAGCGGGTAAGAGTGCTGGTGCGCTCACACAGTGCATGTTTCGATCATGTGTTGGGTTGAAAGCTCACCAGGGTGTGTAGGAGGCAGCGATGAAGAAGTAGATGACCACTCGGTCACACATGTGAAAGCAGTGCTCCACGGTCCTGCAGGCAGGGGAACAAAAACACACACCGGTATAATTTTTACCCTCACCTCACCTAATGTAAATTCCTTCCTGGAATGAGTTTAAATATTTGACTTTGACTCATAAGTTCACATCTAGGGAAATTTCTGATCTCACAATTACTTGATTTGATTGTTACAATACAGAACTATTTGTATAAATATCCCAAATAAGCAAATGTAGCTGGACCCTATCATAGGATAATCACAATAAAACACTATGCATTGAATCACCTTCAGACTAATGCATGGAATTCTACAGTCCTATTCAGAACTATACTGTTTCAAGTGATTTTGATCTCCAGTCATGGTAAAGATTTATTCCCATTTCTTCTGCTAATCAGATGTCTCCTAACTATTCTTCCATGATAATAATACATTAGTTCTTAACCCAATTCCAGTGATTTCGGCTAAAGTTTTAGTTTAGCTGTTCTCTTTGCTTGATGCAGGCCAATAAATTGACTCCTCTAAAACATCTTCACGACCATGGGCTACATCTTACCACATGGTTCTTTAAGAAACGAGAAGCGACTCACTGGATCAGTGAGGGTTAAAAGCATTGTTAAAAGCATTCCAGTTTAACCTTATTTACTGCAGTAAGTATCTAAACAAAGGCTACTAAGTATGTGCTTATTTAAATCTGAATGGCGACTTTTTCATGCCAGGTGCTTTATTTTTTAATAAGAACTACTTATAGACGAGGCAGGGTTGTTTTTGAAAGAGGGTGGAATGCTAAACGTCTAAATATTCATTTTTAAAGCTGTGAACATCTGAAAATTCCCTCCCTTCCTCCTTCAATCTGTCCAAAAGTCCATCCTTCTTTACCTCCCTCCCTCCCTCCCTCCCTCGCTCCATCCAGCCATCATTCCACCCCTTCCTCCCCAAACCCTCTTGGGACCATTCTGACCTCATGTGGCTCTTTTTCCAGGAGATGATGTGAAAGGCGGTGGAGATGAGGAAGAGTGCGCAGAGCCCCATGCCATAAACCCAGGCTGTGATCCGCTCCCAGCGGTCATCTGATAGCCGGTGGAGCAAAGCCATGCCCACGATTGCAGGCACAATCAGGAGCTGCACATACACACAAACAGAGATCCATATGAGCATGTGAATAGTCAACAACATGACTGACATGACTCTTCCCACCCACAAACTGCAGCCAATATTTGCTGCATCTTTACATGAGCTAATGAGCTAATGCTGGTATGGATGCTGATCTTAGTTTGTCAAAACAAAATGATGCTCACTGTTGGGCGTGTAACTGCGGTTAGCCCATATAACAATAACTAACTTTTTTTAAGCTTGTCCTTGGAAAAGGTTAATTGAGTACATGAGTGCACCTGCATACATTGCAGATGACACTGAACTTAAATTCCATGCTGTACAGTATTTGAAGAGGGGGAAGGAAAAAAAAAAAAAGGACATCATTAGGCTTTTAGATTTAGGCATCAAAATAAGAGTGACTATTGTTTTTAGGTGTAAAACATACTACCACCTATTTTTAATAACAGTATGTCATACATGGTCAGAAACCATACAGGTCTATCTGAGATGATTCATTACACAAATACAGTTTGAGGCAAACGTGATATTTTGTGGTGGACAACAAGCGGTCTTGTTCTGTAGCAGGTACAAACTTGTCGAGCTGACCGTGAACTTAACAATGGGTTTTTTTCCAGCACTACCGTGATCCTAACGGTACATACTGACTCTAAATAACTCCTGAAAAATAAATCACCATTTAGAGCGATAATGCAGCCAAATGTGCTTATGTTTAGGTCATACATATAAAGTTGTGAATGCTGCCTCAAGTTTGTCTACTGTGCTTGTACTCGAAGCCGCTCTTCAAATGTTTTCTCCTGCGAATCTGCAGCTCCTGACTATTCTTGTTTGTCTTTTGTGGGCAGCTCTTGTTGCGTACACTGTTGAGCTTCCAGCTAGAAAATTTTAAAAAGTACTTTTTAAAAATATTAGTTTTTAAGTGTTTGTTCCATATTTTGAGTGATCCTCTTGTGAAAAGGAATTAAATGACAATATCAATAAAAAAATAAAGAGTTCAGAGAGCGGAGGCTGAGCTGTGTATAAGCGGTCTGATAATTTTATTTGAGCCAAGCAGTTAGACACTTCACTGCATTATAGTTCATTTGCATAGTTGTGAAAGTTCAAAAGTTTCTGTGTCACATGCTGCTAAATCGGCTCTACATATCACATGCATCTATAGGTAGTGACCGGCCGACTGTCGGTTTGTGGCCTGCTAGCGTGAATGTGCAGTAACTGCAGTAAACTAGCTGGGTAACTACTGCTCAAACAACACAAGCTGTACCAAATGAGCAGCTGTGCTATTGCGAGTCTGTGTCGACCGTTGCTGCGAATGCAGCAGGACAGTTATCTCCATTTGAGATACATGATCTCGTCCGTGAGGACAAGAGGTATTGGAGCGGAGTCAGCGCTTGGGACACTTGATACAGCTTTCACCTACTTGTTCAGGCATTTATCCAAGGTGTAGTACTGAAATATGCTACCTTTCGTATATTATGTAATCCCTGGCGATCTAAGCCTGTACCTGATGCTACTAATCATAACTGAGGCTTATCCCCTGACATGCACCGGTGTAATCCATCGGGTCACATATTGGGGTCAGCGTGTGGCAGACCTGGTGATGAGAGCTGGTGATACGGCAGGTCAGTCAGGGCGGGTGAGAGGTGTCTTACCGCATGGGTGTAGCAGTTGGCTGCATGCTCATAGCATGTGGGCTGATAGCGGCAGTTTGCAGCAGCTCTGCTGTTCATGAATCTGCAAAACACACACACACAAACAAACAAACACTTAATTAGGCCAGAGCGTGTGCATTAGCGGTTATATTACGGGTTCATATAGGCTACATAGAGCAGACTATGGGCGGACTATCTTTACATACACAGAACTGAAGATGTATAGGGATTTCAAAAGGTATGCAATTATGTAATACAGATATGAGCCTAGAGAATCATCGATCATGAACACCTGCATATGTGGCACATAGATAAGCAAGACAATAAATAAGAAAAACCGGAATAACAGAACAAGACTTACAAGAGCTTTTGGACAGAAAATTGTGTTATGTCGAAAGTCATATATTACAAAACAACATAAAACATTTCTTAGCTACTTGAGACACTGTAATTTGTGTCTAATATATTCTTTTGAACCTATTATTAATGATAATGATTAATCTCTCTGTGCTGCAGCTGCAGAGCTGCAGCTTCTTCCTGCTGAACATCTGTAACGTTAGTTAGCTAGCTGAGCAGCTACTCAGATATTTATTCAGCTAACTTAGCTTAAAAGGCTATTTTTATTGAATGTGTACATCTGGAACATCGTAATTATATATGTATTTGCTACAGGCTTTAGTGGCAATGATAAGAATGATTAGTGAGCCGTTTCTCTTCGGGAGTCTTCACTCACTCTGTAACGTTACATGGACAGCTAGCCGCGTTAGCGGGGTTAGCTGTGGTGTATTAACAGCTTCAGTAAGATGAAAAATAGCTCTTTCTAGGCGTGTGCGTGCTGCCTGACTCACCTTTGGAAACTGTTTACCCTCTTCATCTTAAACGATTACCGAATTGGCATAAAAAGAGAAAAACGGCGACAGGAAGCCAAGCTAAACTAAAGGAAGGGGGGAAATCCCGAGTCGAGCCACTACATTAACTTCTTATAAGACTTCGAGTAAAAATCCAAGCACCCCATCCATCTGTCCAAAAGGCACTGGGTTCAAATCGCTTCACGGACACCATAGCTGACTTCCAGCTCAGACCTAACCCACAAAGAGAGACTCATCCTCGTCTCTCTGAAACGGGTGCTAGAACAGCAGCACCGCGCAGGCAGGCCATTGAAGGTCCCGATTCAAAAAAACACGATCCACAGCCGTGAGCTTGTATATTATCATGTACAGGCTTCCCGCCTTGATTAGCAGACGCGTCAGCCAATCACAAGCCCGAAAAGAAGTTCGACGAGCCTGAGTTGACCAATGGCACTTCTCGTGAGGGTTTCACGGTCACTGTCGTCATTGTTATGGGCGGGACCAAAAATGAGGCGAGCTTCTGTACCAGTTTTATTGGTTTATTGGCCAACAACGTTCATGCAGGTGTACGTTCCTGCTGTCACAGAGAAGAAGGATGATGTCATCGTCCACGTTGAAGATAATATCTGAGCCAAAAACATCATCCTGATTTTCTGATTTTACAGGCTGGGACTAAAGCCAAAGCTAGTTGGTTTAGATTCACCACCGAGAATCTTTCAGGCTTTAGGGTTAATCTCTAAAAGTAAAGATCATAAGCTGATGCTCAAAACTTTCTCTGTCAATAATAATGTTAGGCTCTTAAAGTGAAATTCCACATATTTTTATTTATTTATTTATTTATTGTAAAAGTACATCATTACGGTGTAAACATTCAGTGAGTGAGTAATTTGGTAAAAATTAGTGACTTGAATTGTTCACAGTGATAATGATATGAAGCAGATATCTAAAGTGTTTAATGCCTCTAAGGCTATCTCACAAAAAAACAAACTCCTACATAAAATGATTACAAATCTGTAGTCTTATGACTGAGACATGAGATCAGGAATAGTTTTTAAAAACTGTTCAAGCTGGACACACGCTGGATGCTGAAATAGTACCCAAAGAACTGCAAAAAACTGCAGTCTGCTACTACACGAAATACATAAAAAAATTAAATGAACGAATAATTAAAAGGACGCCAGCGCTTTCAGTAAGGCTGTATGTAATGTGTGTGCTGTTTTGTAAGACAGCTGTCTAACATTAATGTTGGTCTTGTCTAGTCAAACCTTAAAATGTTTTTGTTGTCTTTTCATTTTAGCATTATGCCACCAAAGAAAAAAATATATTTTTGGTTATATATGTATATAATCCAGACATTGCCTCATAATTAAAAAGTCTTAACAGTACCATGTAATGTGGAGTATCTTGTTTAGTTTGTAAAGTGATTTAAAGTGATTTAATTGAATTTATCTAATAATAAAAAGAAGTACAGATAATGTTGTATTTTATTTATTTATTTGCAATTTACCGTAATTCCACAAATGTTGTTCTACATAACTATAGATACAGTGATTTACTACCTTACCTACAGTAATCAGATTATAGGTAATATTTTAGGAGATAGGGTGGGCTTTGATTCATATTAGCAAATGTAAAATTTGAAAATTGGCGATTTTTATCATTACATGTAAAAATACGCATATAAGTTCACTGCACATTTGGTTAGTTTATAAAATGGCTGTGTTTAAGTCCTGGGTCATATCACCATCTCTGCAAGCCCCTATTTAATATCAGTCTACTCTAGATTACTTTCTTTATGTCTCAGTGATTTACTTTATTCAGGCTTTTTTTTTAAATCAGTGGATTCCCCCGTTGAAGAAAAGGGCTGATTACTAGGAATAAATGTCAGCCTGAAGGAGAAACCTAACTCACCTGTCAGCCTTTAGATCCTACCTAGAATCTATCTACCTCTATCTTTCTTCTGTAAGAGGAAAGGACTATGATAAGAAACACTCATACACAAAGTGGCTATGTGCCCAGAGATGAACAGTGCAGATGATTACAGGGCTTTGTACTTGCTTGCTTCGAGCATTATTACGTAAGGCCACAGGAAACAAATCCATTAGGATCATCTTCCTTATGTAAGGCTTTTAGGTGAAATTTGAGGGTTCATGAGCTATATCACTAAATCAAAGTCTCTCTTTCTCTCTCAGATGAAGAGTTTTGATACATTGCCTTCTCAGGTAAAGCTCAAGGCCTTTGTTTTGCCCTTAAAACACAGAACTTAGACTAAAATTCTAATAAGCCATGATACTATGAGTAATACTAATAAGAGATGTTGCCATCCCAACATTCATTATATGACTATGACCTCATGAGCTACTTGGGTAACGCCACTGAATATAAGCCAAAATGTATCTTGTTGGGCTTTTTCCTAATTTTTCTGTGTGAATAGGGTCTACCTTTCTGCTTCCAGTGATAGTGTGTGGCAATAGCGTTTACTCACAACAAAAAACAGCTAGAATACAAATTAGTATTAGAACATCTTATGCAAAGGACAAATGTTTTTGATCTTAATTAAACGAGACTTTTTTATATTCTTATAATGTCTCATGTAATATGAAGAGAGTAGCTGGTGTTTAATGAACTTAAGGGTATTTTTTACGTTTTCTTGTCGGAAGCTGCACAGTGTACATGCCCACATGCGTCAGTGGTGGCGTGGAGTGGGGGCAGATGTGGGCTGGAGGTTAGGGAAGAAGCCCTGTGACTGAAAGGCTTGATCCCTTTAACCGATGGGACACGACTGAGGTGCCCTTGAACCATGCACGCACTGTACTGTTGATACGCTGCCCACCACTCCAGGCAAGCGTGCTCACTGCACCCTAGTCTGTGTGTGTTTACCAGTGTGTGTGTGTGTATGTGGGTGTTTCATTGCATAGATTGGTTTTTAATGCAGAGGTCAATTCCCCAAACAGTCATGGTATGGTATTGTTTTGTATTGCATTGTATTGTAGAGCTGCCTCAAACACACCTCGAGGCGTTGGTGACTATCTAGTCGTCTGCTTGTGGGATTGTACAGTAAGTGTTGGTCCCATCGTTGGGAGATTGCTAGCTCAATTTGAATGATGCCACAGCCATCCTTGGCCGGGAATGCAGAGGGGTGTAATTGGCCTTGCTCTTTCTGGGTGGGTAGGATGGGCCTCCCTCTCCCCACATCACTCAGCTAATGAAATGATAATTAACATTCTCCTCAATGACTTTGCATTAGCAGCTGTTCTTAATGATGCAGTGTTTATCTTCACGTGCTAGCCTTCACCCTCCTGATTGGTGATGTCATGTAAAAAGGTGGAGACCTAGAAAATGGGTGAAATAGCCTCAACTACACCCTTCAGCCTCCACTGAAATACAGAGAAAGAGATTTCTAGTGCAACCTCAGAATGGCAAAAAGTACTAAAAGCATTTAAAGGCTTTAAAGCTCATTTATGTAAGTCATCAACAAATGAATGAATGTGCTTTTTCACTAAAGCAAACCGGATCACCTTATTCCTCCACTTCTCCTGAACGGGATTACGTTAGCAGTGTAGTGTAAGGGGGGGGTTGATCTGCATGAACCACATGACTCGCGCTGCCATTGTCTGTGGTTTAAAGGGTTGCCAGCTCAGTGCATTATGTGCAAAATGCAGTGCATTGTTCACAATGAAAAGGAGCTACAGCATTATCAGAAAGCCTTTGACAGCGGTAAGGCAACCCACAAAAAAAGCATTTGAGTTCATGCTATAGAACTGGGTCGACTGGACTGGACTGCGGTTGAGTTTTGTATCTCCTAGGTTTGTAACACAAAGCTTCTTTTGAAGGGTGCACAGAGGTCATTTCAAATAGATGACCTCCTGATGAACTAGGAAACCAGCCATGGAAGTAAAAAGTGTTGTTACAGTGGTACAGTAGAGGGAAAAAAGAGAAAAACACTTGTTAAATAATTAATCTTTATCCTGTTCAGTAATAATGTAATAATAGATTTACAGCTTTATAAACAGTATCACCAAATTATATTTCACTGGTTATGGGAACTAATAAACTTTAATTAGTCATTCTTTATAGAAATGCTTTGTTAAGTTATATATTTTGGGATTTGCTGATCACTCATGAATGGACCTATACAAATGTAAATCCTAACGTCCATTCAAAGTTTTTAATATTTTATCATTTTTATAATAAAGGACATGTAAGGTTTTGTCAAAACAGGGACAAAATGTTTCTATTACCTGATTATTGATGTTAAGTTGGGTTAATTCTTGTTAATTCTTTATGTTTATTTGTTGAACAACTACACAAATACTAGTCAATTCCAAAAATGTTACTGGTTTAACTAGAGATGGAAGGGTCGATCAGCTATGTATCGGTATCGGCCGATTTTTGATCAAAATATGGGATCGGTGATCGGCCAATATTTATCCAATTTAGCTGATCCTGAGAGCCGCTCGATGGCGTTAAACAAATGAGCCTAATTTCTGTATTTACAGCTAGCGGTTCAGAAAGAGGAGAACCCCCTCCGGCCAGCTACCTGCAATTCCAATCTGAACCACTAGGTGGAAATTCACACCCTTTCATTTTTTTACAGTTTTACTGTATGTGACGCAGACTCATCCAGGACGTTTTTAAAATGTGTAAGATCTGCGTGTCTTGTTGGGGAACCAAGACAAAGACATTTAACACCACTAATCTGATACAGCAAAAATGGTAATAAACCAGTTTAGACCATGTTTTATGACTTGCTTGCGCTAATAACTACATGTAGCCATGTGGCCAATCGTGCTGAAAGGTGATCGGCGATCGGAATCGGCCTCAAAAACGCTGATCGATCCAGCTCTAGTTTTAACTTATTTGGTTAAAACCCACCGCTTACTCTACTAAGACCAGAACATCAGTGTTAACCTGATTTAAGTAATTTTGTTGTTATTTCATTAAAATAGAGACCATTCTAAAAACTCCCAATCATTTGTTTCCCATCTGCAGAAAAGTATTTTGCTAGTTACAAATAACATGAAGTGCCAGGATCCTGACGATCACTACAGGCCATGTAATTTGTAGAAAGTCACTAAGCTGTAAGGCCCCAGAATTGAATGTGTTCTACTATATTTTTAAACAAAAACTAAATAAAATCTAAATAACTTGCCAAATTAAAACTTCAGTCTTCATGGAACATGACTCTCTTTTGTGTTAGTTTTGTTTTGATTGGTCAATAAAAATTAAATACCGTATCTGATGTTGACTCCTTTATTACCATGAACTGCTGCAGTGCTATGTAGGGTTTCCTATGTTTCTTTTATTCACTAATAATTCAAAATCTGTGAAGCATCTTATTAGTTTACACATTTCTTTGCAACAAAATTTATTTTAAATGATTAAAAACTTTGATTCCAAACTTTTGAACTTAAGTGTAGGTTTATGACTAGAAAGGAGCAGATCAAATCAAAACTCGTATCTGAACAGAAAACATAGTAAAATAAACAACTGCTACTGTATACTGTACATTAAATTTTAATCTTCATATTTCCCCCTATATTCAGGGATAGGGCCATGCTTTCTCGCATGCCACCACTGAAGACAGACAAATACTTGGCAGGCCTGTTTCTCAGGCTTAACTCCTGCACTTCTCTGGCCTCGACAGCAGAATGGTGCCAGACACACATTAGCTGTACTGTGTCTCGTTGGATGCTGTAATAGTCTGGACTCTTTACAATGGTGGCTAAAATTGCAACAGAAACAGCAGCCAAGCTTCGAGCAGCCAGGAAAAAAAAAGAGTTCATCGCTCCGCCAGGTACAAGAAGGTCAAAGGTTGCTGCTGTATTAGGCTAAGCCGATGAGAGGAAGACTTATCCTCTTCTTATTCTTCCTCTCTCTTCTCCTCCGTGCGTCTGTGCATTTGCACTTGTTACAGTCTGACCCCATTTCTACAAGCCAGACTCACGGCAGACAGACATGAAGCAACATTACAGCACCATCAGACCTGCTTTGCTCAGTGTGGTTTATGAAAAACTTCACATCTGAGGAGTTTTAGACCTCTGCTGCAGTTGTTGCAGGGTAACCAAAGAATGTGGTAATTGATGTAGTTATTTCTCATTTGGATCTCACTGAAATATATTCTCTTTAATGTATAATCTGTAAACAAATCAAACAAGAGGATATAATTTGAGGTTAATGAATAGTTGCTGAAATTCTTGTTTTAATTCTTTATATGAAATCCTTTTGTTCGTGTAATAGACAATTCACTATATAGCAAAACAGGCCTGGGGCAATACCCCACCAACTAATCATTTAACCCACTGTTATTTCATGCTTATATAGTAGCCAGTACAAAATTGATTAAAATGTGTGCAGCGTGCATGATATACAAGATTATAGGGAGGTTTGTATGCAACACTTTGTATTAATTTTATTTTAGAGATGCGCCACAGGTTCTGGAAAATAAGATTTGCTGATTTGCTCTCTCGGTAATTATCATCTGAATTTGTATGTACTTTGGAAAAAAACCCTGTATATATTGTGAATATATTTTCATATACCCTGTATATTTTTTTGTTTTTATCTGCTGTGTATATGTGCAGTTAGCCAGGAGTTTTGACCAAACTTGGTTATAACACTAATGTAAAGCTTTGTCACTTTTCACTACACATCATCTCAGTTGTCTTGATAGTGTCAAACTACATTGTTTTGGGGTTTTAGACCTCACTGTAAATGTGTAATTGCCCACAACGTGCAGAAGAACATTTTGTAATGTTGACTGTTCTTCAGACGCCTTCCCTGAGCAACTGTGAGCATGTTAAAAGTGTATTCAAAAAGAATTCTGTCTAAACTTGGTGAAGGACGTGCCTTCTGAGGATGTGAAAGACATATGTATTATTGTCATCATGTCTTCTTCAGTATGTTCATTTTTGCATTGAGACCTAAACATTGAGCTGTAACTTTTCTTTGAGCCTGTGAACATGATGTTAACATATGACATGGTCTGAAAAAACCTGTTCTGACACCTCTGACTTTTAAATGACTATTAAATTAATTATAAAAATGTATATTTGTGCAGCTTTAAACTTTTAGAGCTCAACAAAAGAGGACACCATTCATTTTGAGGATATGCACCCCTCTAACCTCCACCTTGCCATGACAAAAATGTCTTTGCCATGTTTTTGTAATTTTTCAACCTCTGAACAAAGGGTTAAATAAAAAAAAACTGTCCATATAGAAATACAGAATGAAATAAAACATGACAGTAATTAATTTATGATTATTATTATTATTATTATTATTAATTACATTTCAATACTGTAGTGTTAAATTACTGTTAAATTAACCAGATTTACAACTTGCAATGTGACATCACTTATTATTCAACTATACTGTGCAAACAAAGCCTGAACAATAAGAACAATAGCTCAAGTTTGGGCATGTTTGTTTCAGATTGATCCAGAGCTGGTTGTTTTTGTCTTCAGGCAATAGAGATGTACAGTATGTCTCACAAGAATGTATGTAGGTGCTGGTGGCTGATGGCTAATGGAGGCCCTGAGGGAACAAGTGTACCAGTGTTTTTCTTTCTCAGTAATAGGCTTAAAGTGGAAGGTTAACAAGTGCAGAGATTGCACACTTCCTCAGACTGTAAGCAGCACAGGCATAATGAAAAGAGAAAGAAAAAATATTATATTTAATTGACTATTTATAATGGAATTTGTATGTGACAGCATTAAATGTCATTTGAAATTAATAACACTCTACATGTGGATATTCTGTGCACACCAGCTTTAGGCTTAAAGGCAAATTTGCCACTGTTCTGTAAAGCTTTCCCAACCGTTGCCGAGAAACACATTTGGGGGCGGAGCGGGGATAGAACAATTAAGGGTTACGGCTGGCAGCGTGCGTTAATGCTGTAAGGTGTGTCTTTGGACAAAAATAAATGTTTGTAGCCAGACACCCTGCAAGTACCAGTGCGTGTATTATATTAAGGGTTCTTCTGATTTGGAATTATCCCTGCTCTGATACACCTGTGCTGTATACTATGAGAATATAGAAGCTGCATAGACAATTGCCAAAATTGCCAATTCATTATTACTATGGAAGTATAATAGTATTAGTAGGGAGTGTAATGAAACAAGTTAAGCACTTGCTACCCTGCTAGCTAACGGGATCAAGCTAGAGGACACGTGAGTGTGATAAATAAAGCAGCAGTCATGTATACCAGGTACACCTGATTCAAGGCACTAATTAATTAACAGGTGTGGTTGGAACTTTCCCGCTTTCCTCTACCGAAGTCAGTGCGCACATGTACTTTCATTTGTTGCAAATATACATATTATATAAACCTATTTACATAAACATTTACTGCTCACATACTGTATATATTTTCATACTCGACTGTAAGTTTACTTAACATCCATTACACATTCTGTATATTGTTCTGTAGCTTGTTTGTGTATTGTATGCAATACAAAAAAAATCTATATTTATTTTCATTTTGCACAAAGAAAACTCCTGACCATCTTTAAATGGGAGGAAACATTTCATGAAAAACAAAAAATTAACAAATCAATACTTGGTATTCCAAAGAGGCCAATAAAATCACAGCTTGATATCACTTTATTACTACAGATCCAGAGGGCAAACTACAGGGGGCCATCTAAATTAATCAGAAGAGTCTAACTTAAATACAGAGGTCAATTCCCCAAAAGGTCATGGTATGGTATTGTTTTGTATTGCATTGCATTGTATTGTATTGTGAATTAAGACTTATTAACCTTTTCTGAGTAAACTCAAAACTTTTTTTGGTAGTGAAGTCTTAACTGTATTTTCCCAGTCAAGTCAAAGGGAGAAAGGTAGTTCTAATAATTCTCAGTGTCATACATGCTCTTTATAGGGACATTTAATGGTAGTTCAACAGGAAAAGACTTAAGTTTTAACGCAAGCTGCAATTGCTGGGTGAGACCTGCGCAGCAATTGACCTTCACAAGACCTTGTATAGTTCCCGCAGTAATTAACAGGAGGGTTAATATGCAAACTGAGGTCCCTTTATTACTGAAAAGCAAAGCTGAATAAAAACTTTTGTTTTTATAGTCATGAATTTTTAGGTTTCACGAGTGAAAGACATCAAGTCAGAAGTGTCTAAATCTGCTCCCTATAGGCAAACTTGAATGTCAAATCAAGTCTGAAGCTTTAAATCTGACACTCGATTGGATTCTTGGAGTGAGAAAATTGGAAAATAAGCTAGTTCACAATTATAACAGAAGTGTGTTGTTTGCTTTAGTATTTTTGATTTTGTTTGTGCTTTGCTTGATGTTGGCTACCTCCTCACCCTGACTGGTACCTATCTTGCTAGCTAGCTAGCCACTAGGTTGGTAGCTTTGTTTATGATAGTCTAGTTGTAGTAAAACAGGGCACATAATCCAGTAAATGTCAGACTTCAGTTATCTGTGAAGCACGTGTATACAGTATTATGAATCTAAGATTTCTATACAACTATATCTAGTGTCTGGACAGAATAGCTACTAGCTATGATTGCTAGTTAGCAGGCCACGTTACATTTTCATAGTTTTTTGATAGTCTTGCTTTAAAATACAGGACACTATCAGAAACCACTATCTTGACATGCTCTGTAGATGTATATGTTCTAAATTTGTATATTACACACACGATCACATAATAATAATAATAATAATAATAACAATAATAATAATAATAATAATAATAATTATAATAATAATAAGATCAGTGAGCAGCAGTGAAAAAGTACTGAGAGAAGAGGTAAGTTTTAAGTTGAGCTTTAAATGAGGAAAGTAAGTGACATAAAATGAAATTCAGTCTAAACACTTGTCCTGCATTTGTTAATAGAGGTAACTTCAAGTGGACTATTTCTCTGTTCTCTGTTCATAGTTTTGATTTCCATGAATGCTTTTCTGTGGTGTTAATTGGTCCCCAACATTATCTAACTCTGTCCTACGTCCTTGTGTACAGCAGTTGCCGCTGTTGGCTTGATTCAGACCGGGGCAGATGACTGTCGATTACACGTCATAATCTTACTCTCTGGTTTAATTTAATGGAACTGGGCAACACAGAAGGGGAATTAAGCCTCGACATTTCTGTTTATCACTATTTTCATCTCACAAATGGACGTTTCTCCTTAGAGCTTAACATCAGTAAGCCCACACACACACACACACACTGTTCCGCTTTCAGTCTATCCTACATGCCGTATGAGCTGAGGCTATTTTGGTTGAACTGGGGCTTCCTGCATGTGTGAGCTGCCACTGTGTTACATCACCTTTCCTTTTAACCACGCTTAATAATCATTTGGGGACTCAAAACACAAACCGGTCCAGTTTTGAAAGCAGATTTAATTTTTGCCATTCTTCGGTTACACAAGTCCTCAGCTGCACAACAGTACAGGGCCTCTGTTGTCGCATTTTAAGCTAAAAAAGATGAATGTTTTCAGTGGGAGACTGTTTCTTACTGCTGCCGACAAACCAGTCCAGCACAAGCACTCTCTGATTACGCAGCTATGCTGTTGTAGCAAATGCAAAAAGTGTCTTGGTGCTGTCTTGTTGAAACAAGCATAGACATCCATGAAAAAGACATCATCTAGAAAGCATCACATGTTGCTCCAAAATTTGTTCGGTGTTACTGATGCCTTGATATAATTGAGTCTTATGTGCATATAGAGATGCTTAAGGGCTTTAGTTAATAGATTAAACTAAAGCTCTTAAACATCTGTATATCTGTGTCTATGCAAACATGTATTACTTATAACTCCATAACATACATATTAGTTTCTAAATACATTATAACTGTAATAAGGCATCAGTTCTAATCAGATAATTCACTGATTAGTCGAGTTCAACAGAAACATTCTCTCACCTCTTCATGGCATCAGTTGACTTCATGTCCAACAATTTCTACCGCTCCGAGTCAAAAGGTATACATATACACACATACACACACACAGCCAGTTTCCACTCTGAATGCCCTCTTCACCAGTTAAGATAATTTTACCACTACAATGCTATTGGGAAACTGAGCCCAGTGAATGCTGGGAGTTCCCCACGGCTCTTGCGCTCTCACATTACACACAGACACAGTGACCCCACATTAACATTCTCTGAAAGAGTACACCAGAAGAGGAGACGGAGAAAACACACAGCCAGACAATTAGCCTCCGCACAAAAGACCCAGCACTCTCTCCGCTGCCGTGTGTGGGAATGTGGTGACTGTGCACACATAAGTAAGTAAGTTTGTTGTGAAATAAACATATGACTGTTAAAGCTAACAACTGTGGCAATAATTGCTATCAACAAATAACTGTGAACTTCAAATGAACTTTTTAAAAACTCCTGCAGCACTGCCATGTCTGATCCACTCATACCAGCGCAACTCACACTAACACACCACCACCACGCCAGTGTCACTAGGGTGAAGGGTGAAGATGGAACAGCAAACTATACAGCGAAACAGATGGACTACAGTGTGTAACTATAAAGTGCCACTTTATTACAGATGAAATGGGCAATGAGTGTTGAAACAATGAGGTGGTTTTAATTCTAGGACTGATTGGTGTATATCACCTTTTTCAACAATTTCAACGCCGTATTTCAACGAGAAGCCTTTGTTATAGCGACAGCTTACAAGCAGCTGGGGATTTGAGTTGTCAAACTTGGAAAATTAGTTATCTGCATTAAAAATAGTGGTGTTTATACTTTATTACATTAAGTATTTATACTTTCACTTTGATACTAATTGCAGAATCAAATAGTAAATGATCATGAAATGAATTACATTTATATTTGAGTACTGATCAGTAAATATTTTTTTAATTTAATTTTTTATTTAATTAAAAAGAAATTATTTCTTCAAAACAAAACTGTGCACATAGCAGTTACTCCACTTAAAAGTGAAATATCCCTTCATCCTCCTAAAAGCACAAATGTGGTATAGATTAAACAACAAGATATTTTTATTTAGATAAATAAATAATTAATATAACATTAAAAAAACTGGTGTTCTGTGATTCCCGGCAATCTCAATTAATTGAATATATTAATATATTTTATTGTAAGTTCAGAGGAAAGGGATCATCTAAATAAGAGATTAACAACAAAGGGTGGCCTTGGGACATCGCTGGGCTGTCAGTAACTGAACAGACACATAACTGCTGGTAGCTTTTCAAATGGATGAAGGCTTTGAATAAAGCTGTGCAATTTTGAGTAAAGCTGGTCAGCTCTGTTTGGCCCTGGGCTGGATGCAGCATTAACATATGGACCCTGAAATTCAGCTTAGCCTGAGCAGGATAATCTGTGGACTGTCACAGAACAGCTGTGCTAATAACGCTATTAGAAATAGAAAATGATACACTCTATACTCTAGAGTTGAAAAGTTTAGAATCGATGTTTTCAATAACCTAAAACTTACTAATGTACTAACTTACATACTAATAACAAGATTCTAATACACCTCTGAATTTGTGTGTCCTTTGCAGCTCAAATAAGGAATTTGGGTTTCTGTGATAAAAAAAAAAAAATAATCTTTCAAAATTGCTGCTATCTGTAAATATAAAGATATAATGTTCTTTGCAGGTTTACTTTATTTCTGGACACTTTAAATTATGAGGTGTCTAAGAAGTCCAATATTACAAGCAAGCATTGAACTAATGTCAAATAAGTCACGCAAGTTTACTGCTATATGTAATTATATAACAACATCTGCTTCAGTGTACTACTGCCAAAGCAGCTAGCACATTTCATAAACCTGGTACGTTTGTATAGCATATTTTGTAGCATACATGTTTAACACAGGGTGTGGTGATAGTGTCGAGGTCATGGTCATCTTCATTGTATAAGTATACATAAATTAGCCAAAAATAAGCAAATCCAAACGTTTGAACGGTAGCATAATTTTCAATCCACAGCCTCTAATGTACTGTAAAAAGTGATGTAATAAGTGAAATTTAAAAAGGAAATGTATATTGAGAGACACAATGTAACACACGAGTCAACACTCTGAATTATACCTACATTACTGGAAGTGGTGTGAGGGGACAGTGGGAAGCAGATTGTATTGAAACACATGTAGTTAGGTTAGCTCCAGCGCGTTATATACTGTATATAGCCACGCAAGCTTTGAGATGCCAGTTTGCCAATTTTTTCTTAGAAGTTTGAAAATAACATACCAAAATATACCAAACATACCATTTTGCTTTTATGGTTGTAAGTTTTGGATTTAAAACAGTTTCCTTATTTTTTGTTGTTTCTGGCCATGTAGTATAAGAATGCTATGATTTTAAAATACAAAGTGTATCGGCGTCAGGGATTCCCTGAGGGGAAACGGCAAGGCCCAGTGGGTGAAGGTTTATTAAAACCAGTATTTAAAGTTTTAAAACCAGCAGACCAATAAATCTTTGGTTCACTTAGTTTAGTGAGCCAAAAACATGACTTTATGTTATAGCAGGCAGATTAGTGGAAACAACATTTGTTTTTTACAATGTGGGCTCCGTTCACATCATATGCACAGCAATAATACGTAGACACTTCTAATCACGCGTGGTGTTTCAACAAAAGTGGCACATGATTCAGTACCAGGGCGTTTTAGCAGCGTCCGGTTGGTCCACATATTTGTTCTATTATGAAACAAATACTTACTTCACTGTTATTTGGCTAAACATGCTTAATAACAAACAACCCAGGTATTTGTATTGGAAACCAATGAGGTACATAATGAGGGTAAGATTGTCTGAACATGCACACACACGCCTGTGAATTATAATTGTATTAGGCCTCCCTGGTTAAATTACTGTTTACAAATGCTTGGTTGAAAAGAAGTCCACATGCAAATGCACCATTGCGATATATCTGATAACATATGTGAGGGGGTGGTTCATAGTTCCCAATAAATGAAACAGAATTGTGTTTGTATAAGATGGGTTATATTGGATTAAAATCTGATGACTGAGAAGGCCATTACTGCCACCACTGTCACGTTCATAAATCCAGATAAAGCAGCATTTGCTTTGCGACATGCTTGCAGCGTCATGCTGGAATAAACTATTGGCAGATGGTAAATTGTGGCCATGAAAGATTACACATGGTCAGCACCAATACTTATATAAGCTGTGGTATTCAAGCAATGATGGACTGGTGTTAAAGTGTACCAGAAGAACAATCCCAATCCCATCACCATCATGCATGGAGTATTGAAAGTATTAAGTATTAAGTATTAAGTATACTTAATTTGTATTAAGTATTAAGTATTAAGCAGGTTGGGTCTATAGATTCAAAATCAAAATCACATTTTTGCCCATTCTGAAAGTTGATGTGAGCCGTATCGACATGATACGTATGTGATGTGAACGGGATCTGTTAGGGACTGGCAGTGTGTTCTAAAGTAATAAGCTAACTTTTTTCTTCTTACTTAAAATATAGTCATTCAGAAATGGTCCACTCGTTAACTTGTTCCCTGTTATATAGGGGAGCAGTGAGGGAGACAATAGTAAGAATGTAGTGTACTATATAGGGAATCTACTTGTCCACTGAGAATTCAGACAACACTACAAAATGGCCAACACCCTGAATAGAACACTAAACTGAAATTAAATGAAAATCAGACTCATCAGTTTCCCACTCTATAGATGTGGTTATTGGGATACATCAAATTGTTTGCTCAGTGAATAAGTGCCTTTAGGGGTCAGTGGTGGACTGAAGTGGACGGGTGATGAGAGAAAAATGTTGAGAAATTTGGAACAGATTAACAGAAGAGTTACATGAAGAACACTTTAAATGATTTGTATTAATTGGGTTTGTCTCATGAGAATGTATTCTAAGCATGTTATTTTATGCATTGTAGTAGAATGCATTCATAAATACATGTTGGACAATACAATTACTATGGGTCAATTTCATTCCTTTAACCAAAATTGCAATTAATTTAAACTTATCCTTGCAGTTTTAATGGACGCACTCAAACATATGCACTTATACCTGATGTAGGACGCAAACGTCAAGCTTCAGGTATGAATGCATGTGTTTAATCCAATCAACACTTTACATATTACATGGAGTACTCTTATCAACACAGCGTACCAAATATTGACCCAGCTCTCAACGTCACTCAACCTTTGAAACATGTTTGCTCAACACTGTTACAACAGATTGCACTAATAGATTTTATCTTATGAGTTGAGATATCCGACTCTCTCAATAAGGGTTTTGATAGGTCACCAGATACTCTATCTTGAAGAAAACTTTATAGACTTTCTTTCCAGACTCAGTGAACATGTGTGTAGTGTAGCAAGACTGTCTCAATAGTAATTTAGTCTCTCTGAATAAATAATAGGACTACTTCTGTAGAAACAATAAATCATATGCCTTTCAATATAGAAATATATATGGGCATACAAGCATGGGTAAGATAGTTTTATTCTAAAATGTATTTCAAACATTAATTCAAGAAGCAGTGTGTAAGACTTAGTGGAGTCTATTTGCAGAGATAGAATACAGCATACAAATCTATGTTTTAATTACTGTATAATTATAATTACTGTGGTTTGTTAGCTTAGAATGAGCCCTTTATGTGCATGTAGGAGCAGGCTGTCTTTCAACAGAGGCTGCCATGTAAGGGTGCAAATGTTGCTACATTAGCCTAGAATGGTCAGACCAAGGCTGTAGAGTGTGGCTTTGACATTTCACATTATTATGTTGTAATGACAGTTTGAATTTGGTTTTGCAACAGTGCCAGCCGGAAGAAGAAGAGGAATCCTTGTTGTGATGTCCTGTAGCACATTTATCAATAGCTCCAGCTATAAAACTTCCAGGTAGGACTTCGATATTAAAACTGCAAGACTGAAAAAGCCTCTTATTTATTAGTTTGCTGTTCAAATGTTCCCGTACCACCTTACATGGTAAATCTGTTACCTTCTGGTGCTGACATGGACTAATTCTCATTCGCCAGATTCTTGTTTAAATTTTCCCATTGCACCTTTTATAATGCTGCTCAGGGCATTAGAATGTAACTGTAGCACTGTTTCGAAGAGGGAAAATTGAAACAAGATATCAGAAAATGTTTAAAGAGTAATTAAGATGCTTTTATGGCCTAAATCATATAATGAGGGGGGAAATAGTGATATAAGTGAAAGTGATATAAGTTGGAAATGAATTAACATTAAAAACACAATAAAAAGTTTGAAAGATTGAGTTACTGCACTGCACTATTGACATGAGCATGCTCTGAGAAGCCACATGTTTGACAAACACTAGAAAAAAGTGGGTGAATCCTCACTGTCAAAGAATGAAAAACATGAAGAAACTAAACGAAACTGAGACAGGCACCTCCTGACAACCACTGTAGTTCTCAAGGAAGGGAGGGGTAGGCAAAGGTGTTGCAATATGCAGACTCATCAATCGAATTTTAAGCAATTGACATCTGTTATTTCTTGATAGTCATTGAAATGATCAGTTTATCATGTGTTTAAATATCTTAAGGAATAGAGAAATATAATATCTCTCAAATTTCCTGAAAAAGAATCTTCTTGCATTAATGTTCATTTAAAGCTGGGCACATTTTTCTCCCTATAAAGATATCATTTTGCTTTTGTAGCATCAGCTATGATATATCTGAGATGACTAATCATAGACTTAATGCTCATTTATTTAATAGCCATTCCATTCTCTATATAAGGTTTTCAGTTTTTACTTCAGTTGTTGTTCATACTGAACAGTTGTTGTGAGTTTCTTTGCCCTAGCACTTTGTCTATATCAGTGTACTGAGTACATTAACCTGTTCAACATAAAGAGTTCATCTCAGAGCGCTTCATAGTTTCAGTTAGTGTTTGTTTGTTTACACCAGAATCTCCTGCTGTTTGTCTCTGCCTACTACAGCAGGGGGTTTATTAAGGCTCTCCCCAGGTGTTTTATTGGCTGTGGAAAGCACAACATTTCTCTAGCCTGAAGTCACCCAACAGGCTCAGTAACTAACCCAGCCAGGATGGGCCAATGGTTCCCAATCCTGGTACTGGAACAGCCCTTATCAGTGACATAGCCAGAACCTTCTCAATAGTGTGGCCAGTTGCCCAGATTTATATTGGGGTGGCAAACTGCTATGGAACAAAAGACATTATGAGAGAATAATATTTGAGAGGCTAATAATCTAATGTACTTTAGCATTGGCGTTTATTCAACTCCAGTGAAATCTAGCCAGCATTATAAAATGTGTGAAAAGTATTTAGCATGATAATCATGATATGATAATATATACATTCATATATGATAATAAATCATTAGCTTTTATTCAACTCCAGTGAAATCTAGCCAGCATTATAAAATGTGTGAAAAGTATTTAGCATGATAATCATGATATGATAATCTATACATTCATATATGATAATAAATGTTAGTAGTTACTGATTTCGGTAGTTACCTCAATTTGTATGGCCTATTTCAAATTATGTATATCACAGAGCAGCAATGCTGGGCAAATTATGAATGTGGGCATAATTTTACTGTGTTCAACAAATTATTATAGCATTATTACCTGCATCTTTAAATACACTGAAAAACGAACTGTGATTTTATCCTGTTGTCATGACTTTATGTGAGAAATATTGTATGTATTGTTTCTACTTTGTGCTGAGTGATATTAAAATCTACCATAAACCAACAAAATAAACATTAAAGTTTTGAGCACAGTCCACTCAAATATGAGATATGCTGATTACTGAATGCAGCACCAGATCTTCACTGATAGCAGATTTTACTACAACACAGTTCACAAAACCTACCAGAACGTTTCTGTGCTTTACTGATGATAACTGACTGTCTCATTGCATTTAACTGGGGTGGCCAGAAGGGTGACTGTGTTTCACAGAAAATTTCATGGTTCATGGACTTTGGCTAATTGGCCAGCCCTCCTTAAGTCAAAGTGGGCTTGTCAAAGCAGACTGAACAGTGAAATGTGGGAATATGGGGAATGCTAAGGGAGCTGCAGCACCCCCTCCTTTCAGAATTGTAGAACTGCATCTTGTAAAGAATAACTGAAAAAAATACATACATTTTATGCTTACAAAGGTTGGGATAAAAAATGCCTAAGCTTTAGTGATTACTCCAGATAAGTCATGAAATAAATTTGAAATGAAATATATTTTGATAATCTCTTTTATGTGGAACATGCTTTTATAATCTACTTTTAAAATTGTATGAGCGTAGGCTATTGACTGTAAAAAATAAAAAATATATATACTAAAAAATAAAGCCAGTATTGAAAAACATGTTGCAGAACATGTTCAGAAATCACATTCATCTGATTATTAATAAATTCATCACACATTTATTCCCTATATATTCTTCCCCTGCATTCCCTATATTTGCAGCACTTTGTAAAATATAGTGCAGTGTTTTTGTGTTTGCAGTGTCTTGGGTCTTGCCTGCCACTGCATATAAAAAAAAAAAAAACAGTAAAAGTGGAAACATAGTGATTTAGGTGAATGCTCTTTTATTAAACAGAGTCGTTGAGTAACATGATGAGACAGGAATATGTTTACCAATAAAAATTCAGTGGTTGTTTGAGCCTGTAATTCAGATTCATATTAAAGATTCTGCAGTAAAACAAAAACTGTAGCTACAGTAAAAGGACCTGTGGCTAAAGCCCTATAGCCAGAGGCAGGTGCTCGGTTTATAAGTCCACTTGATGCACTGTACGTGGCTCAAGAGTGTGTGCACCAAAAATTCTACATTAATTTTTAAATACAAAAATCGACATCTGTGGTGAAAGCAGTTTGTGGGAGCACAGCTACATGGGCTGGTTTGACATTTGTACGCCTTGAGCAAGAGAAAACACACCAGACTATGTTAAGGTGAGGTGGCTACTTCGCTAACTTTAGCTTTTAGCTTGTTGTGAAGTTTCTGTTATTTGAGTGATCAATTCTCTCCACTGTAATGTAGATTTGTTTCTGCAGTGCAGCTGCAATAAGTAGTTTCTTACCTAACAGTAACTTTCACTATCAGCCTTCCTATCACTATCAGCCACTTTCACTATCAGCCACTCAGCACACAACATGCAAATAACATAGACATAGTTGCCTTTTTCATTTTGGCTACTGTCCCTTACACCCAGAAACAAAAAGCTAATCTTTTACCTCCTCTACCTTTTCTTAGAAAAACTTTTTGAAGAAAAAGACACTTTTGGAGGAAACAAGTGTGGTTAGTTCTAAGGAGAACGTTCCTGGAAATGTCATAACTGCTAACAATAGGCTAGTAAAGCAAAGGATTAGAGCTTTTCAGGGAGCAGGGAAATGGGCCATGTCTCAGCAAAAGTTTTGGGACACAATTTTCCTCACAGCTACTTTCCCATAAAAGTAAGAACTCTGCAAAGACTTTGTTAGCATTAAATAGATCACATATAGAGTGTGCTCATGTTCAACGATGTCCTTCTTGGTATGAGGAAAAGGTGTTTCTTTCTTATAGATGATGTGACTATAATCTATTCTATACACTGTTGCTAGACGCACATTTTGAAGCTGCATGTCATTTTGAACCATGTATGAAAAAAAAACATTTTACTTCAAAGCATTATGCATTAAGCATATTAGTATAACTCATCAGACGTCTGGTTACTATCATCACAGCTGTAAACTATTCCCCTTGTTGACTTACTGCAAACTGACAATGAACGTATGCTCATTTATACAATCACATTTTGAAAATCAAGATGTTCATGAATGTTTGAAGCATAAGTAAAAAAAAAATGCTGGGCTATTAACGTGTCTGCTTGGTCTGCAGGTTTATGCTGGTGTTATGAATAGAGCTTTCCACGATTTTAGACGTTCGAGTAGAAAGTGGACCATGCAAAATATTGTTGACTAAATAGGGCTGTGACGCGTCTCTGTGCTATCACTTGACAGCTTGCTCTTTGAAATCTCAGCATAGAGAGCCAAGAGGGGAGGACACTGATCACATGCACACACACTTTCTGTGAATTGTGAGCCTGTTACATATAGACTTTCATTCATTTCCTGCAGACTTACACACATCTAAACCAGAACTACTACTAGCTTAACCATAACTCTAACCTTAACCTTAAACGTTCATGATTTACATTGTGGAAACCTGCTTGCATGTTCCTAACAATGAGTGTATGAACATGTCGGGGTCCCCACGACGTGGCATTAACCTGACCCACACAAACAACCACAGCTCAAATGAGGCTCAAAAAGGCATAAAAGCAAAGCACGCTTACCGATTCAGTGTAATCGCCTGCAGATTCAGTCTCAGCATTCTTCAACCCGGCATAAAAGTTACAATAAAATCTTCTCTAGAAACAGGAAAGTGAGTAAAATGTGTATAAGGTAGGTTATGTACACGTTCGTTCAGTCTTGTTCCCTCTATCCTGGCCAGGAGAGAAGAGTTATGCATACTAAGGTTACAGGTTAGTCCAGTCTGTGGTCAGACAAGCATAGTTTTTTCTTCCTGATTAAAAAACAGTCCTATGTACAGGTAAGTCAACTCCTTTGGTCAGACGAGCGTAGTTTTTTTCTCCCGCTGCTCTCCTCCTGCCGATTCGTACGTGGTGACCGTTTTGTTCTGGTCCCAGCGGGTGGCAGGGGAGCCCTGCATGACCACTAGCCGGATAGGCGTTTGTGTAGCACTGGGCTGGGGGTCCGGCGCATACTCCTTGGTGGGGTCTTTTCCCTGGCAGTCGTAGAGGATGCAGGAGATGAGGAAGACCAGTAGCAGGATCACGTAACTAGCAATCAGGATGATCAAGTTCAGAGTCACCGGGTCGATCTCCACATCGTCCACCTGGAAGCCCATCATCGTGGCGGCTGGATAGTGAGGGGCCCAAGAGGGGCCCAGAGACTGTAGACAAACTTATAGTTCAGTAGAAGTAGAGAGAGAACAGCACTGACAGAACAGACTGAGATAAATGATAGAGCTCAATGATAACTCTCTGTAGAAATCTGCCTCTCTCTCAATCTCTATGGCTCTATCTGTCCATCCGTCTTTCTCTCCCTATTGTCCCCTCTCTCAATTACTGCCCCACACTATGTGTCCATCTGTCTTTTAGTCTGTCTGTCTGTCTCTCTCTCTCTCTCTCTCTCACTCCCTGTCCATCTGTCTATAAATCAGCCTGTTTCTGCCTGTCTGTCCATGTATCACTCTGTCTCTCTGTTCATCTATTTATCTTTCCTTTTCTGTGTTGATCTATTTTTCTTAATCTCTATAGATCCATCTCTTTTACACTTTTCCTCTATCCACCTGCCTCTCTCTCTTTCTCTATCTCTCTATCTCTTGCTTTCTCTGTCGCAACACTTTTTTAATATCTATCTAAATATCTCAACAGTTCGCATTCATCTCTCTTCCTCTTTCTCTCTGTATCTTATGGTCCTCTCTCTCTCCATTTCTTTCTCTCTCTCTCTCTCTCTCTCTCTCTGGCTTTGTGGTAAAAATACTTTAATCCTCTCCACTGCTTTAACCTTGACTTCATTCAGCCAATGAACAGGCGCCTCATAAGCTGCTCTCTTTCACTTTTGCCAGTGGGTCCACATGCTAAATTACTGATTAAATTACTGAACACACGTCTAAATAACATTTCCCACTGTAAGATACACTGAACACACACACACACACAGACCTGCGTGTTGTAGAATGATGCTACTTGAGGGATAAAGGATAAGAATACAATGACGCCATCACACGGTAAGCCAATAAAATCCATTGTTAGAGATGGAACAGCCTGTACACCAACCAATCATTTCCCAGCACTGCTCATGGTAAGGCTGCAGAAGGTACACTCAGCTTGAGTTTTATACAGAGCCGAAGGTTTACATATAATTTGCAAGAGGAATTCCACCAATTTGAAAACCATTCTGCATAAACAACGTAGTTTGTTTGATGTTCAGTAGTGCATTGTACAGTTTATTTCTATACCGTGGTGGTGATAGAAGCCAGGGGTTGCAGTGTACAATGTAATTAACACAATTAATTTCCGATCTAAAACAAGTGAACCTACACATATCTTCTGATTTTTCATATGCAGCATTAATGATGATATAAATGGATAAAATGTTTTGCCCCTCCACCATTAAAAGCGATTTAGATAATAAAAGTATAGTAAAACAAGGTTTTAGGCATCAGCCAACATCAGAGGTGTTAAGTAATGAAGTACAAATACTTCGTTACCTTACTTAAGTAGAAATTTTGGTTATTTATACTTTACTGGAGTAATTATTTTACAGCTGACTTTTTACTTCTACTACTTACATTTACACTCCATTATCTGTACTTTCTACTACTTACATTTAAAAATAGCCTTGTTACTCCTATTTCATTTCAGCTTGTTTTCATTTATGTACATTTACATTCCAGTAAAGGTTACTGATAACAAGCCTTTTAAGCTTGACTTTTTGCACCATTACAATATTTTTAGACAACTCCATGAAACACATGTTAATGCTCAGTAGTACACAGATATGCTTCTTGAATGTAGTTTAGTACAATGTAAATATATTAATTTTCAATTAGCGTATATTCGGCTGAAACAGGAAGCCTAGTGCATCCCAAATTAACATTTTAATATATAATTATAGTTATTATGGCTTTTAGAAGAATGGGGTTTTTGGGGTGGTAGGCTACTGCACTATAGACCCCTGTGGTGCAGACTAAGCTTTTGTCCTTAATGGCATTTTTTCCTTACATTACCTTTACTTTTATACTTTAAGTTGTTTTGAAAGCTGTACTGTTACACTGGAGTAAAAAGCTAGAGTTGATATTTCAACTTCTACATAAGTATTTTTAAACCCTAATATCTATACTTCTACCTGAGTAATGAATGTGAATACTTTTGACACCTTTGACTAACATATTTATAGCCACTTAATGTGATAATTGTCTGTGATAGAAGCATTATTTTCTTTGGTCTTCTGGCTTTTATAACTACCACTGTGAATAAATTAATAATTTAAAAAATGATTTGGTTAATGATATTTTTTGTGCAGGAAAAAAAGAGAAATAATAAAAAGTGGAATAATAAAAAACTTGGCTAAAAGTGCAAAATGGTGAATAAGAATTAATAACCATATCATTAGTAGTTATTAATAGCATTATTTTTTTTTTTTGACTGAACTATTTCTTTCATGTCCTCATATCTGTCCCCCTAGATAACATCTATTTCCATGGACATCAGAATCCTGTTTGCATGCAGACAGCGACCCACCTTGTAGGAGCACTTTGTAGTGGTACAAAAGATGGAGCCAATCAGAGGAATCACCTTGAACTTGAATGTGAGTTCACCAACAAAACACAACATTTTACTTTGGGGCTCCCAAACGTTTGCATATCTCTGTGTCTATGTGATGTTCCTTTGTCCATTTTCATCCTACAGTGTCAGAAACCACACAAACAAGACTGTTTGAGAGTACCGTTTGTGTATGTGTGTGTGTGAGTGCTGAGTGTAAGCTTAATCTTGATTGTGTGGAGGGATTGAGGGTGGGCCATCTGTTCCTGTACGATTCTTTATCTCCTATTATACTGACAACAAAAAACACAAGAAACTATGAATGAAATGCTGTTTACTTTATTAAACTGTGTACATAATTCACATAGAGCTTTGTCCTATGTGATTTTTTTTTTGGTGAATAAAAAAAAATAAAAATGCTGTTGATGTATTTCTTTGTTTTACTACTTGGTCCATTCATTGTGTCTATGGGTTGCATAGACTAGCCAACTATTTAATCCTCTAGTTGACACTATGGCCACTGTGGGCAGTTGTCCTCAACCAGTCGAGGACACTATCCAAAGTAGTAAACAGGCACTTTACTTTATTAGTGCGGAAAGACTGCACCAAATTAATCCCAATCCACTGCAAGCTGTGTAAAACCCCACTGAAACAGGATGTAGCCCAGGTTTTAAGAACTACGGACATTTCATAGGAAATTAGCCATTTGACATAGGCCATTTAGCACAACACGCTCATAACAACAATCAAGTTATGAAGTTAATCTTGTATACAGTCATAAATACAGTAAATCTCCAGTCAGGAAGCAGAAGGTTATCTTGTGTATTTCTTATGAACAGCAGAATAGTACTAAAGGGCCTTAGACGTTCCTGTACAACCATTATTCATTCCTTTGCAATGCAATGACCTTTTAAAGAGAACATGAAATGTTTGCAAGACAATGTAGATGTTTTAAAGGGTATTCTTTAAGGGTTCAGTAGGATAGTGTGAAAAATGAAGAGTAGTGTGGAAAAAAATAAGACTTTCCAGTTCTGTGACCTGTTGGTTGATGACATTTGCAGTCATTTGCAGTTTTTTTATTTTGCTGTGCATAAAACCATTTCCAGACATTTTGCCAATAAAAGAGACGCTGGATTTGTAGAAAGACTCTATTTTCCAGACATGTGTGTATAAAAGCTTCTTATCTCGCTCGCTGCCAGCCGATGGAGCTGCATTACGGTATTATCTTATACTATGCATTATTGGTTTCTATCAGTAAGGGGTTAGTGGACATCTCGCAGTCCTGCAGTGAACAAACCTTCACTGTAGCAGTGTAATCTGCAGTGCAGTGCCGCTGCTCGACAACAGAGGGCAGTGATGTTCTCTGAAAAAAATAAGCCCAGACTCAAATGGCACTAAGCCCTGTGCTCTTTCTCAAAGTCCATACTTAGCTGACATCAACAACATGCAGATCTATAGAACAAGAGACTTTAAAGGTGCTTGGTTTAATAAGTGCAATGGTGACTTGTGTAATGGTTAGGTTTCATTAAGATTAAGCTCTTGCTAAAGTAGCTCAGTGATGAAGCTCAATAAATTGTAATAAACAAAAAAAGCAATTTATTTTAAATATCATTACCTGTCTTCCTCAGGCAGGTTGTAAACAAAACCACCCTTTTGACACAATCTTATTATTATTATTATTATTATTATTATTCATAAAGTGGATGCTCTGATCATTAATAGGCAGCTTTTGATGTTTTGGTGGTGTTTGTTTTGGGAAAGCAGCTATATCAAGTTTGTCTATTCGTGGCTTGGACATGGGTAGACAGTGTGCTGCTGAAGTGTCAGACAGAGAAACCTGGAGCCAGAGAGATTGAGAGAGGGAGAGAGGGAGGGAGAGAGGGAGAGAGAGAGAGAGAGAGAGAGAGAGAACGAGGAAGTAATAGATGTATGAATGTAAAAGATTAATTTGTACCTTTCAGCTCCAGAACCAAGTTTCAAAACCTTATATTTATATAATATATAAATCGTCACTGTCCAATTAAAAACAAATATCTACAAAATGACAATGTCAGTGGAACCAGATTTTTTAAAAGCTGTGTCTACTGGACAATTCCTTTGAACAGCAACAATATATATATATATATATATATATATATATATATATATATATATATATATATATATATATATATATATATATATATATATATATATATTCCCTGTAGCGAGTGTATTCAGTTACTTGACTTAGAAGACGGATGACTTGATGGAACACAACTAATGTTAATCAACTGAAAATAAAGTAGCAAACCATCATCCGTTTAATTGTAACCCATAGGTTGAACATCTATTGGTGAATGAGGAGCATTCACACATTCAGACACTTCATAGTTCACTCGGATACATCTAATCCAGCCAATCGGGGACTTGGGAAAAGGTTGATTAGCTGAAGAAGTTGGCTCATTTAGAACATGTCTTTTTATCATTCCAGCACCAGCTACTCAACCTCACTTACTCACGTCCCATATAGAATATTTATCCTCTAAACAGATATGGAAGGTTATGTTATATATAACATGTTACAGTATATGAAATTGTTGTAGTTTGCTTGCCAAACTAATGCTAGACTCTGATGCCACCAAGGACAGTATAATGGAACAAGATTAGCCAAATGGTTCAACATGCATAGCTGGTGTTGAGGGTTCAGTGTGAGGTTGCGGGCAACCCTTTAAATTCTCAGCGTCTGCCCTGTGCTGGCCGGACGCTGATTCACACATCTCTGTTGGTGTTGGGTTTCTTTCAGACGTCAGAGAGTGTGTCATCAACTCCTCTAACCTTCCACATGCTATAGTTGCTAACTACAGTCATGAAGACGCTCCTCACATAAAGACCAAGCGATAGTTCGGCTTAAAACAATTATTTATCTAGCTAAAAATGGTAGCAGCAACCTGTACATTTGTCCATTTATATTATGTCATATGGTTTGAGAAACCACATTAGCCAGTTTATTTAGGACTCCTTAACAAGATGATATGGTTTGAGGCAAATGATGATTTAGATAATTGCTAAAGTTTAGTGATTCTGTTACGCATTAGTTTTGTTAGACTAATAGCTCCAGTACAAAACTAATGAAGGAAACTTTGCATAATAAACTTGTCTTGACGTTTGGACTTTTTAGCCAAGTCATCACTGTCTTATAAACATATACTGTCATTTTTTACAGATTTGCACACTTGTTTTATTTGATGATATAGAATTAAATGTTTTCAATTTGATGTTTACAGCATTTTAAGCATGTATTATTTAATCATGTTTTTAGAATTCTATATAGTTTTGGAATTTAGACTCACTGCACATGAAATCCTAAATGTCTACTGTAGTTACTCTATTGGAGAACTTTTGGGGCTGCCTTCAATATAAGAACAGGTCATTTGAATGAAACGTCTGCAGCTGTTCTTAGAAATTAATATTCTCTGAATATTTCTGCAGAAAGCTCATCAAGGTCATGAGCGCTTGCAGTGCCCCATGGCTACAGTTCACTTCTTCAAAAGGGAGTTTCCACGCAGAAGATAACGTTTTATCTTAACTTTGAGTGGAGGAGGAGAACTTCAGCTTCCACTTCAGTACATCTTTCTACAGTAGTATTAGTACATACAGTCTCCACCACTGATTGGACACACAGTACAGAATCAGGAATAAACAATGGGTCGCATTTACCAATATCTTCGTTCACGATGTGTTCTTTTACCGCAGAATTGTGCTCTTGAGTGTGCGTACATTCTGATCTTTGCTAAGAACAAATTCCAAATAAGTAAACATTGGTGAACCTCAGAATCTTTCTTTGATGCACAAGCTAAGCAAAGCCCTTATAATGCACAACATGGGTCAAACTTGTCCCGTATTCATTTCCTATGTTTTTTTGTGTATTGAGTATCTCTTTGGTATATCTACTGAAATCAGTTTATTTGTTTATTTAATGTTCTATGTGTTCATTAAATCGTGTTTTTAAATCATTATTTTTATCCTTATTTATTTACTTTATTGACTAAAATAGTTATTGTTAATAAACTCAATAGTCCCTATAAATTTCCATAGTGAATAAATAAAGATTAGTTTTGATCCATGTTGTATGTTAAAAGGACAGTGATACAAAAATGATTTTTATTTAGAAAGTAAAAAATAAGTAAGGATTTTCTGGTGAGTACATAGAGGAATTCATGGAAAATTGAGTGATGAAATTAATTTATTGGAAAGATATAGAAAATGAAATCTCTGATCTCTGTGCATCAAAAGGTTAAGAATGGTTTGCGTATGAGGCCCAATGTCTCTTTAAGTTCATCTCCTTTTGTGTGGGTGTGAGAATATGTTGCAGAGACATTGCACAGGTAGGTGGAAGAATTAATTCCACCAATATCAGCAATCTTAGTTAAGAAAATTAAGCCTAAAACATGCAGGCTTCTACAAGAGGGTAATAATCCAAACCCTCAATGCAATACCTCAAAATCCACTATTAACTACTTCAAGAAGTCTAAGTTGAAGCTTTTGGAATGACCCCAACTGCCCTGACATAAACATCACTGAAAACTTGAGGGTGGATCTTGTGTACAAATGTTCATGATTTTCTTCTAACTATTATCAATAGTTGTGTAATGTTTTTTCTATAAATGGGCGGTGAAAGAATACAGTTGATGTTTTTCTGTAGGAATATTTATTTAATCACTTTTATCTGACAATTTCTTTGGTTTAGTTTGTGTAGCATATGACTAAATTTGCCACAGATGACACATTTTCCTTTTCCTCACAAAAAGTGACTGCTCTCCTGCTGCAAATCTGACCGAATCTTGCAACAACTATACTATTTAAGCTTTTCTAAATCTTAAATTAATGCTTGATATGTGGACTAATCACATATTACGTTGTAGCGTAACTAAACATTACTTTCTTTTCACACTAGCCACAGTTACAGAATCCTACTATAAGTGATTAACCTTACTTAGGAGAGTACAGTAGCTTAAATGTTGTTTATTTAACTATAAGCCCTAACATCAGAGAAATTTCTTTACATGTGCAATTATGACCATGGCGACTCATTGCTTGAGCTTTTTAGAATGTTTTGCTTACCATTCAGAGAGCAGTCAAGAAGTGGTCTATTGTCCTGCAAGGGAAGCGTTTATTTCACCTCCTGGTATAGGCACCTCCTGGTTATTTACACTGCCTCTACATATCTTTATAATTCAAAGAAATTTTTAGACATTTGTAAAGAGACTTTAAATTTGCAAGACAGGCCATGAATATTGCAGAAATCGCTCTGTAAAGAAGAGCAGGTGAAAAAAGTTAAAAACAAGAACAGACTGGTAGACTGGTAGCTGTCAACAAAAAGCATTTGCAAACTACAATATCTGGTGGTGCTAATGAAGTACTGACTTAGTAGAGGGCTCACATAGTTGCATAATCTAAGATTCTTATTTTATCTAGTTTTATCTAAAAAGTGACTGTGCATTAACATGTGTGGGGGGAATGTTTGGATGTTTGATGTGTGTTTCATTTAAAATATGTTTTACTACAAAAATCATATCATTTTGCCCAACCTTTTGCATACTGCTATATCTAAGGCATTAATATAGTCTACTGTATTACTTGGACAAGAGTGCTGGTTGCACCTCATTACACCAGTGATTAAACTACTGCATATTTATCATGACTTCCTTGTGGTGAGATTAGACTGTGATATATTTGTGTATTTCAAAAAGCTGTTTTATTTTCTCATGACCCCCAAAGGAGGTTTTGTTCACCCCGCGATTGATCAAACCAAAATTATACCATGAGGTCAAAAGTAAGTGTCCACAACCTTCAAAGGGGAAAGCAGAGATGTACAGGTCCTTCCTGTGTGTTTGATTTTGTGGTTCTTGGTCATGCTGGGTCAACAACGCATGTTTCAGAGCATGTGTGTGTGTGTGTGTGTGCTCTACTCATGTCCACTAGGGTCACTCAGAGGTTCAGTGGGAGCCCTTTCCTTCCTGAGGGCTGCAGTTTGTGTGTGTATGAGCTCTTCTTCTGGGTGTGGGAACACGACTCCTCCCTGAGCTTTGAGCTTCCTTTAGTCAAGGACCAGCAAACACACACACACACACACACATGAAAAGACCAGTTGCACTAGCCAATCAAACCCCAACGCACACCATTAAACCTGTCAAATGTAAGGATATGTCATCTTGTCAGTCGATAAGTGCTTACACACAGAAGCTAATGAATCAATGAGCATGCCAGTTTCAATTAAGCCAATGAGCTAACATGGTACCAAAACCAGTCAATGCTTTTACATAATACGAATTCTAATAAACTCAAGGATATTACAGTGTACTAATGCCAGTGATGTCAATGAAACAACGATATATACTAATGCAATGACATCAAAGTAATAAGAGGAAAACAATCCAAATGACGTCAGTGAAATAACAGCAAACTAATTCTACTGAAGCCTGTGGCAAATAACAGTGCCAATGGAGTCAATAAAATAAGAGCAAAACAACACAAATGAAGTAAAGACCAAACCAATTATGAAAGTCTGTGAAAGAAGTGTACCAATGCCAATGAACTCAATGAAATAAGAGCAAACCAATACCAGTGAAGTCAATGAAATAACAATACGCTACAGCCAAAGCAGCCAACAAAACATCACAGTATATCAATGCCAGGGATGACTTTGACATCAGGCATAGCAGTTCATATGGAATTAATGACCAGTTTTGATAAGGCCAATGAAATAAGAGCAGACCATTTCCACTGACGTTAGTGTAATAAGACCATGCCAATTTCAAATCCAATGAAGTCAACAAAATTACAGTGTACAAATGCCAATGAAGTCAGTTAAATACAAATACTCATCAGCAAAGCTGGCCAATCATAGCATATACTTCATGACAACCAGGAACAACACAACATTTAAATGTTTAGCTCACGTCTTTCACTCCAATAGATCTGCAACAAACTGTCTACAGTAACAATACTCCTTTAAGCTACGGAGTGATAGACTCCTGCAGTCATATGTAAACGTATTCCTGGTTGTAAAATGACAACCATCATTGCTTCCGAGCGGCATAGTTTCCATATATTTACTGACTAGATAGTGAATGAAAGAAACAACCCTAAAATGAATTTTCTTCAGGAATCCTATTTAGGGATAGAGATAAGATAGGAGATCTATTTCCTAGACATGGACAAAAGCATCCATGCTCTGATGGAAGACACATATCTTAGGATTTTCAGGAGGCCCAGTTTTTTAGACTGTAGTCTGCACCGCCATGCTTACAGATCCACAGGGAGTTGTAACTGTTGCTCCAGTCCCTCTCTCTCTCTCTCTCTCTCTCTCTCTTACTCTCTAGTAGCTGTCTATTGTCATCGGAAACGCTTTTCCTCTCCTCCCTGCTGACAGTTGGGAGGGACGGGGTAGATGATGTAGAGCCTGTTCAGCAATGCCCTGTGATCACATTAAACACGTTCCTGCTGTGTCCGACAGAAAACTGTTCTCACACATATGCACACACACACACGCACAGGACTGACTCTTTTTGCTTTTCTGTCTTTCTCTTTCCCGCTCAACCAATCTCATCTTTTTTTCACAGACTAGGCAACGGTTCATCTAAAATCTGCGTGAAACATTAAGGCACTAAATGCCCCTCCAAACTTCTCTTCTGAATGTGGGACACAGATTTTTTTTGTGAAAATAAATTCACACACCCTTTACAAAGAACACAGTTTTGCACATTCTATTACACAAATGACTTTAAGTGCTGAATTTAACACATTGGAGAAACATAGAACACAACCTTCAATTAGTTGGTTTAAATCTTTCCAACATGCAGAAAAGGTCGTATTTAAGCATGTTCTTGAAAGAGGATGTGTCAGAAAAACCAACAAAACACATAGTTTGACCAGCGGGGTTAAAATTGGGCAAACACAACAGCGTGGGCTGTGGCTTCACTGGGATTCGAATGCACAATCTGCTGATGTTTATGTACTCTGTCAGGAACTATTTGATGCCAATCTCTGTAAATTTACGTTTGTATTCATTTTAGAGACTTTTTGGAGATTTGGATCCTTTCACAGCTCTCAAATGGAGTAACTGTCCAACTGCATAAGAAGGTTATGAGTAGGGCTGAAGCGATTTCTCAAGTAACTTGAGTAACTCGTTTACAAAAAATCATCGAAGCAAATTCTTTGCCTCGAAGATTCGTTTAGTCCATACAATAATAAAGAGCGCACTGTTTCGCACGGGTGACTTTTACTGTTGCACAGCGCGCGCTTACGGTGTTGCCAGGTGACACGAAGAAGACGTGATTTGATGGCGCGGATTAGAGAAAGTATATATAAAGTATATTTCTCTGTAAAATAGAGAAAGAGAGAGAGAATAAGGAGACAAACCCATAGACAGTGTCTAAAGTCTACTGTAAAACCGAACTAGCCGAGGAAGCCGTTACTGAGAGTAAACCTGAAGAAAGATGTGGCTGAAGTTAGCTTCTTAAGTAAATTCCGCCTTTCCACCTTAAATGACGCAGCAGCTACAGGCACCGGAATGTAACTTCTATACCATTTAAGGTGAAATGGGGATTTCAAATAAGAAGCTAACTTCAAAGCAAGCCATTGAGCTTTCCCAGCAAACTTATAGCGAGTCTGAGTTTTAAGGTAACCCCCAGCTAAGCACCACACCAGTGTTTCAGCATCTGAGCAAAAAGCAGTTCAGTCTACATGTCCAGTCCACAGAGTGGAGAGACACAGTAGTAATACATTTATTAATACATTTTAATAGTAGATATTATTTTTAAAAAAAACTTTAAAACTGTACTATGTGCAATTTAATCAAATGTTAAGAACCCTGTATTATTTCATTTTATATTTACTATTATTCTTTAATTTAAAAAAATATATATTTTATCCGAATGCTCGATTAATCGATAGAATAATCTATAGAATACTTGATTACTAGAATAATTGATAGCTGCAGCCCTAGTTATGAGTTTAAATCCCAATGAAGCCACAATCCTACATGGTGGGAAGTCTGAGAAAAGGAAGCACTGTTTTTTCTCACACCCTGCCGCATTTGAAAAAAGGGAGTACTAACTATCCTAAACTGCAGGTGAAGTATAGATAGTGGATAAGGAGACAATTTAGGCTGAGTTAACTCAAAATGGCTAATAATCGTGTCAAGTTGATTTTATTCACAGCAGGAGTGAAGTGGAGTTTTTGCATTGATGTGGCCCAGATCTGATGTTTTCAGAGTGGTGTGGATTTTACCTAATTATATGTGAGCCACTTTCATATGTTATCCTTCATCAGATTTATGCAGCCATGTGACTTGTAGAAGTATCCGATCGAATGTAACTGCATAAGCATTAATGCATTTGCCCCTTTTACCTTCTCCCTTAGTCACAAACATCTGATATCTGAGAGTGTCTTGTGTTACGTATCCAAAATTAAACCATCAAGACAGAAGACAGAAATCTAGGCTAAAAAATGGCTTGCAAGACAGTCTTAGTATACTTTACCATTAAAGACAATGTAACTGAACAGAGACAGACAGTGGAGTATTTCTAACTCTCGGCTGAGATGAAAGGAAAGTGGCTGTGAAGGAGTCACTTCCCTTGGCATCATCGCTCTGAGCTCTACCGTTTCCCTTTTCCTCTCCAAAGCTGCTCTAATTATTTTGATCGCCTATCCGCGGAGACCATAGGAAACCCTTCGAAATCTGCACCACTGCTGACAGATAATCTTATGAACAAGCTGGCAGCATCAAACTTTGAGACCGGGCAACAGAGGCCTGTGGTCTACAGAAGCTATGCTTGGGCGAGTAGCTTTAAAGTAAAACTAAAGCCAAATGCTGGTCAATATTAATATTGTGGAAAACATGGATTACTACATAGAACACTATCATAGAAAACGGAATTAGCAGTAAATGATTTTAGATACTCTGTCATATAGATTTAGTCCTTACTGCGTTGCAGTAGATTCCACTGTATGACACTACAAATGCCCCGCCACTAGTGAGCTATAACCACTGATTGTGACTGCATGTGTAAGAGGAGATTACTTACAATTGTAACAGGTCTGAAGAGAGGTCTGTGGAGACGCTGCCATTGTTGCTTAGATAATCCTCCTCAGAGAAGTTGCGCATACCAGTTGTGAACAGGGCTCGGTTTCGGACAGTTGAACTAAAGCGACTGCTCAGGGAGAGGTTTACACAAGGGTTTCTCCTTATATACTGTACTGTTTATTTATCAATTTTTTGTACTGAGTGCCTTGCTATCCCTTTGCTTCTGTAAAACAGTGAATTTCCCCACTGTGGGACTAATAAAGGATTATCTTATTTTATCTTATCTTAAATGTAATCATCAACAACTTGTGGTTTTCAACACTGCATGACATGCGATTATATACAGTATAAATCTATTAACTACAACTGTGACATTAAGATGCCTGTGTTTAGCTATTTTACCAACTTTGCCTTTATATGTCACATAGTTTTACATTAAGATAGAGAACGGTATAAAGTAGTGGTGTAACAGTGCACTGAGATGCATTATTTAAAGGTGGTATTTCAACTGCAACAATTTGATTATTTGAATTTGAGCACGGTACACTTCACTCAACTTAAACATCTAGTCAGAAGTTGTAAATATTGCATTTTAGTTATATAAACGAATATATATTTTTTAATCTGATTGTCACGCAAGTAATTCAAAAATAGCATAAATGTGCTACAGAGCCCAAAAAGTGAAACATTACAATTGTGTGTATTTATAAATAATTCTAAACTGTAACAAAATATTATGGCTTGTGTGGTCGAGGATGCTCATGGGAAGCTGGACATATCTTGGAGGTGCTATCTGTGCTGTGTGGTGTGGTAGTTGTAGTAGGTTTAATGGATGGAGGTGAGCTGCCTGATAGCTCATCTGTTTCAGCAGCCAGGGCAATGAAAGAACATTTGTTTCCCAAATGTTTTTCTTTGCCAAGACTCCATCCAAAGGAGGTGAATGGCCCTGCTCCAAAATTAAAGATGACAAAGTGACGACAAAGAACGAGCCCTGCCGAGGGCAGATAAAGAGACAGCATGGCGACGATGGGTGACGACGGTACGACAGAAATGGTGCAGTGTGGTGAGGGCCGGAAGCAGAGCATAGCAGACGGATGGCAATATAGACAGCAATAAGGATGCTGGGTCAGTGGCTAGTGAGGATCTGCTGCTAGAGCAGTGTCGCAGATTGGAACATGCAGCTTGCTGCACCGGCCAGCCTTCAAAGTTGAAACAAGGAGTGCTATCCTGCTACTGGCTTGTGTGAAAGTGGGTTTACTGCCAAGTGGAGTTGTATGGCTGGAGGTGACCTGCTTGCTATTTTGGTGAGTTTTTTTCTCTGCTGCCAGTTCAATAAAAGAGCATTCACTTAAAGCATAATGTTTCCCTCATCTCCTTATTGGCAATACATGGCCTGTAAACTGAGTCACGTAAACTGAATCAAAGTTGAGTTTAGAGATCACTTCTATAGAGTCATATGTAAAACTTGGTTTTGTTGACATGTTTAGTTGATTTAATGAAGACACATTACCAAAACCTCTACAGGTAATACACTTCTGAACAATGTCTGTTAGTTTATTGAATTAAACAGTTGGAAGGGAAAGATTGCTTTGATTTTTTTTACCAACATGTTAAACTAAAATGGGGAGGAAAAAAATTAAGCAGAGGAATGCAGCATTTAAGAAGACATAAACTTGAACTTTTATTTAGAGAAACAACAAATAATGTAATGTGCCAAGGACACGCAAATGTCTGCAACTGTAAATGTATGCAAACCACTGAAAGTCCAACCTTTCTTACTGAATTCTCATCCCAGTTAATAAAAGAAGAAGTATTATGTTAAGCAATAATGTTAATGTATGGCTATTATAAATGCACAAGAATGTTACTCTTCCGCAGCGAATGAATGCCTCGTAGTTTTATTGTTTCCTTCCTGGAATTTTTTCTCATGTTTTTTATAAACTATGCCTGGAAGTGTATCTGACACTCACATGCAAATGGCATCGACAATATTTAAGCAAATGCACCATCATTCCTCCAAAGTGCATGTGTTTGTCTGTGCACACACTTTAGAAGCAGCTGTAATGTACATTCAGAGCAGACAGGCTGGAATTGTTCTCCTGTTTTCATATCTAGGGCATGTGTGTGTGTATGTGTATGTGTATGCGTGTGTGAGGGGATTAGATAGCCGCCAGGGTGAGAACACTCCGACACCAGAAGTGAACGCTTTCCCAAATGCCACTAATATGAGCTATGATGTCATAGCGCTTCCTGTGACACGTTTCCTCCGACTCCCTGGGGTTCAGCTTATCTAGTGGTCATCAAGTTCATCCCACACCATCGTCTCGTTCTCTTTCTCAATGAAAGACCAATCCAAGTCAGTGATACCCAAGTACTTTTTTTTCAACTCATTCAGAGCAAATACTCAGAATTGGAAAGATCCTTAATTGTGGGTTTATTGTTAATGAATTTTGTTTCTCCATTGTGTCAAATAGTTTCTGACACCGTATGCCAATTTGTACTACCCTAATTTTATGTTAACACTAAACTTGTATCTGTTTTTCACATTGAACATTGACATTTGATGCTTGTAAAAGACATGTTTTATTTAAAGCCTTCAGTTGGTCCCATTCATTGGAAATCAAAACGTGATCACTTAATTCCGCTAACAGTTTATTATTTTGAAGTTTATCATATGGCGCTTGCTTGGCTGTATCTACCTTTACAAAGGTGTCAAAAGTATTCACATTTATTACTCAGGTAGAGGTATAGATACTAGGGTTTAAAAATATTTCTGTAGACGTTCAAGTATCAACTCAAGTTTTTTACTCCAGTAAAACTACTTAAAGTAAAAGTAATGTAAAGGAAAAAATATGTAATTAAGGACAAAAGCTTAGGCCACACCACATGAGTCTATAGTGCACTAGCCCACCTCCCCCAAAAAACATTCTTCTAAAAGCCATAATGACTATAATGTTATATTAAAATGTTAATGTTGATAAATTTGGGATGCACCAGGTCAGCATGTATTAAGGCAGGTGTGTGATGATTTACACATGTAGCTGGTCCAGTGTCAGTCCGGAATTACTTTCTAACTGTATCATTTGTTAACTACATTAGTTTGGTCACTCCTGCGTGAAGAAAATAAGCAAACTACAAACATGCTTTAGCTAAATACAATTCGACAGTTCTGTGTAAATTCCATTTTAGGCATAGTAGTTACGTAGTCTTCCACAAAAAGAAGAGGAGTAAATGTCACTTCTTTACAGCATATGGCCGTTATTCAGCCCAGGCCCTACCCCTCCCACAGTCATCCCAATAGCATGTCATCTTGTGGTTTTCCCTGCTTTTGCTTTTGACGTCTTTCCCTCTTTATTATGTGGGGGGATACTTCTCTCTCTCTTACCCAGTAACAGATGAGTGTGTGTGTGTGTGTGTGTGTGTGTGTGTGTGTGTTTGTTAACATGTATTCATACAGTTTCAGGACAAGAAATCTGGACTTAGTAGTGAAGTAAAGGTAAAACAAGGATAATCTACAGCACGTACAGGACTCTTTGTTAACTGTAAGGGTGCTAATTTAAGTTAAGGGCACCTGATATAGATATTCCAACTACACACACGTATATTTATTTTTTAATTTACTTTGTTTACCTTTAGTTTCATTCTCTGGACATCCTGGAAGTGTTTTTAAATGAAATCTGAAGATCCAAGTTCAATGTCCAAGTTCAGTCTTGAGTTCAAGTTCAGGCTAGAAACATTCTTAATGAATGTAGATGCTTCGAGCTACACAGAAATAAATTTGAGCATCAAGTGATGACGCAATTTATAAAGAGACACAAGCGCAAGCTGCATTCTGAGCATTACAGCAAGTGATAATAGATCATGAATAAGGACAAGGGATAACTATAATAACAGTCAAGCCTGACCAATCTCTGACCAAGTCTTGCACCACAAGTGTGTTTTCTCAACTGCCACAGCGGACAGACAGCTGAGCTGAGTCTGCTGCAAAAATGGTTCACTTACATAAACAGACATGATACATTAGTGCAGTTTCATTCCAACAGAACAAGTACAGGTTGCTCTGCTAGGCTGTTCATGTTTAGCTATTAAGGTTATTGGAAGATTTTGATTTGCTGTGCTCTGATTTGTCCTCTATCGCCCCCTTAAGCATTCAGTGTTTTAACCGCCACAGTAGTCTAAGTCCGCACAGTGAATTTGTACTGAGCTGCTGAGCATTTACAATGTGTTTGCTGAGCCTTGTCATTTGCGGTTGCGCACTTACTTTGGGTATGTTTCTGGACTTAGAAATTAGATGTTTAAAAAAAATGGGTTTCTTACAATTCAAATCCCAGACACATTCACTAGTGTTAAGGTCTGGAGTGGTCAGTCCATTGCTCTGAGAACATCAGCAGCTTCTTTATCTGATTTGCAGGTTTTCTTTTTTAGTCTATTTCTAGTTGTCAGTAAGAGGATTCTGAAAGCTACACCTCCTTTTAGACCCATAGTGTTAAGTTATTGTCTCACAGGGTAAGGACAAACTTTCCTCTATCTTATGCTAGTGGATTATGTTATATTTAATTTTGAAAGAAATATTGCTTGAAGAATGTATAACTTGTACTTATGCTTAGTTAAATTGGCTTTTTCACAGTGTAATAAACATATTTTTTTAAATATATGTAATGCATAAGGGCCATAAGGTTATTATATTTAGGTATACATTATATATATATATATATATATATATATATATATATATATATATATATATATATATATATATATATATATATTTATATATATCGAGTTACTATATATATATAAATAATAGCACTATGGTATATATGTGTTGACCTCCTGTGCTGACATTTCATAAAAACATACATGTGTGTGTGTGTGTGTGTGTGTGTGTGTGTGCACTGTTTAACAGATGGTTATGGTGAAGGAATGAGGTCCTGATGAGGAAAACATAACAAAAGGCAAAGACTTACCAGATCACTCCTGGGTTTAATTAGGAAATGTGTGTGTGTGTGTGTGTGTGTGTGTGTGTGTGTGTGTGCGTGTGCGTGTGCGGCTGCTGGGTGGAGAAGCATGTAGTGGCTGGGTGAGAAAAATGTGAGGGAATGGATGTAGAGGGAAAGAGCTGCTCTATAGAGTCTCAGAGATAAGGGCCTACATTTCGCCTCCTTCACTCAACAACCCGAAACTACACACCTACTCTGAAAGCTATGAGTGTGCTTACTTTAGAGCCAAAGAGAATTTATGGAAATGATTCGGAAACAGAAAAGCCATTGTTCCGTAAGTTTTTTTGCCAACACCCAGTTCGCTTAGCACACAATGGCCGAGAAAGTGCCTTTCTATGCTCTGAGTTAGGAGTACACACAGGCAAGGTTTTCATACCTTGTTAGGACATGACCTTCATACGCAGGCTGCTTGTCCAAAAGAATCCTACTTCTTTAAAGTGCATCCATTACTGACACAGGTGTTTGATTGCACACATGCAGCTCGTATAGTATTTATAGAATGAATTGTTTACAGAATTTGGAGGAGTGGTGGAGCTCCATCCAATACCTGGCCAATAAGCCGGTGTGGCGTTTGGGGTGTACAATTGATCATCCAACATCAGTGCCTGACCTCACTTATGCTTTCAATGCTAAAAACGTCAAAGTGGGGGAAATATCCATGTTTCTTTATACTCACTGCCACCATTTTATCATCTTCATATAGGTGCACCATATAGGTGCACGTGTTTGTATGTGTTGTGCTGGTCTGAGTGGATCAGAGACAGCAGTGCTGCTGAAGTTATTAAACACTGTGTCCACTCTCAGTTCACTTTATTAGATGCTTCTACCTTGTTGGTCCACCTTGTAGATGTAAAGTCAGAGATGATCTGTTGCTGCACAGTTTGTGTTGCTCGTCTACTAGTCCTTCATCAGTGGTCACAGGACGTTGCCTACAGGATGCTGCCGTCTGGATATTTCTGGTTGGTGACACTGCTGGACACACTAACACACCACCACCATGTCAGTGTCACTAAAGTCCTGAGAATGACCACCACCCACATAATACCTACTCTGTGGTGGTCCTGTGTGGGTCCTAGCAGAGAATCAGATGGACTACAGTCCATAATTATAGAATTACAAAGTGCTCCTATATGGTAGGTGGAACTGATGGGCAATGAGGATAGATACAGGGAGGTGTACCTAATAAAGCTCCCAGTCAGCCCATACACAGGCTCATTGTATGGTCTTGTAGACTGGCCGTGCTTTTCTTTTATTTGTCAGGAACATTTTTGTACTTCTCAAACTATGTGTCACCCCTGAGTCACAAGAACAAAAGTCTAGGCAGCATGCACTGTTTTTTACTCCAACTCCCAAGTGTTGCAATAGAAAAGTGGCAAAGCCAAAACCACACTGACTCACAAACAATGCACTCTGAAAGAACTGCATAAAGGGGGGTTGTGCAAGACTTTCAGCACTGTGAGGCATAAAGTGAACACCATATGCCCAGACTTAATGACTTTTGGGGGATCTTGAATTTGAAAATGGCTAACATGGGATTTGGTATCGCTTCCTTTAAAACTAAAAAAACTCATAAAAGTGCAAAATAAAATTGTTCATGTAATATTTTAGCACACGCAGAAGAAAGAGTGTTGTTATGCAGAGTAAGACAGTAATGCATGTGTAGTATTGTTGGTTTTCCAGGGTTTTTATTTAAATAATGGTGATTCGTTTCTATATATTCATTATAAAACTGTCTCGTGGTTGAGGACAGTCGGCATGACACAAACTTTAATGAAGTGATTAATAATTCAAACTGAGGCTAGTTACTCTTACATTGTTGTGTACACGCAGTGGACAAAGACAGTTCTGCCCAACATGATCTCTTCAGAACAGTCATTGCCGCACCCAGGCACTGCTTTACGTCCAGTTTTCTTACAACTGAATGATTCTCTCAGTAATCTAAATATGTAAACATGTATATAACTCTGAAAAAACCTAGTGAAATGAGCCTGTTCTGCTATTTCTTTCTGTCTCTGAAGTTTTTCTGTAGATTTTGTGAGCCTCTTTCAGTCTGCTTCAGTGTGTGTGTGTGAGTGTGAATGCGTGTATGTGTGTGTGCTCAGGAAGGGCTGTGCCTTCAGAGTCTGTGTGGGAATCTGGGCAAAACCAGAAGACACACCAATGGGCAGCACTTCACACACATCACACTGCTGCCTGCTGGCACAACATGAGAGAGGGAGAGAGAGAGAAGGAGAAAGACAGAGGGAGAGAGAGACAGTGAGTCAAAGAAAAAAAAAACAGAAAGAAAGCAAGAGACAGTGTGAAAGAAGAGAGAGAGAGAGAGAGAGAGAGAGAGAGAGAGAGAGAAAGAAACTCACACTGACTGGTCACTTCATTCATTCTTCAAGTTTTCTGTTCCACTTTAAGTGGAGCAGCAGTTACATTCTGGCACACGTGCAGATGCTTGACTGTAACTTCTGCACGTGTGGACGAAAAATAGGTGAAAAATACGATGACAACTTTACCTTAGTTTCTTAAGTCATTTGTCACACATGTGCGACTCATATACTTGCGCATCTGATGCTCGGACTCTGTCAAATATAAATGCTGGACTGGTAAAAATAAAAACATTGAGTCTTTAAAAGTTATTAAAAGTTATTTGAGAATCTTCCTTTAAGTATTTAGTAGATTTAAAGGTACACATTTATACCATTATTGTACACTTAAAAATACACATACAGAAACTTTCTGTCTGAGTAACTTACTTGTCAGGCAGTTACTGTAATGCTACATACTGCAATGTTTCTACAAGACTACATACTGAAAACAATATATTACATGTAATCAACATTATTCTATTTTCTGTATCATTTTATACACTATTTGAGACACTGACGTGGTGGTGGTGTGTTAGTGTGTGTTATACTGGTGCAAGTATCTCAGTATCGGAGAACAAAAAATACAAGTCAACAATTCAGCTCATCATGTTTTAGAGAAAGTAGAGTTTTATTCTGAGAACAGCATATGCTCAGTGAAGTATGGTGATGGGAGCATCATGATATGAAGCAGTACTTGAACATATTAGAGAAAAATTTAATCGCAAATTTAATAGACAGGACAGCAACCTCCAAGCATATATCCAAAATAACTCATTTTGAGCTATCAAAGGGACCTGCATAACCCTGAGGGACTGAAGAAGGTTTGCCAAGAGGTATGAACCAAATCTGAACCAAGTTGTTGCAAAAAGCTATTTGTTTCATTCTGTCAGATTTGCCAACCTTCACGCTTTTAGACATCAATCTACGCTGCTACGATTCATCACTTCAAAATACGCGAAAAGCTATTGGTGGCTTTCGCGCACTAGGCAACTCATTTATGGGTGTATTGGGCAGAAACCTGTTGGGAAAAGAAGACTAATCTAGCGCTAGTTTTAAACTCTTCATATAAGCTACGAGCAGAGAGCCGACGAGCTGTTGAGCCTTCAAAACGAAAGTAACCAAATTGGTTTTCATCCCTCTCGGTCCATCTTCTTACTGGGTCTGGTTTTAAAGGGAGGACGGTGCTAAACACCTTTTCAAAGGTAACTGGCAGGTATGGGAATTGTGTCTATTTTAATAAGCCTGCCAACTTTGGGAAAATAATATGGTGCCACATTATTATCAAAATTAGGCGGCACAAAAACACAAGATGCAAAATATAAAAAGTTTGAACAATTCACGTGTGTAAATATCCCTCCAGTGAGCGTAAAGGTGAAACTTGTGAGCACAGAAAAAAGTCCTGCGTATGTATTTATTATCATTTCAAGCTCAAACCGCTTTTTTTTCATTCTCAATTTGATAGTCCTCGCGCGTCTTGTAAATTACCTTCGACTGCTTTCTGTGCTGGAGTGAAATGTTGTGCTGAGTATTGGATTGGGGTGCTTGTGACAGTTTGGGGGCGGGCTCATAGCTGTTTCTGTCAGCGAATGCTATTGGCTGATGGCCCATGATGTTGTGGCTGAAGGCACAGTACGAAAAGCCCTTCTCCAGAAGACAAACATGGCGGACGAAGACGTTTATCTAAATTATAAGAATAATTGAACAGTTTAGCTTAACATTTTTATGAGCATGTATTTACTGATTCCCGTTGCCCTCTTTCCTGTTCCCCCATCAGTTAAGCTAGCCGCATGTGAGTCATTGCACATGCAGACCTTTAGTTAACAAGTAAAATTCACAGTTTTATAAAATAGCAATTTCTAATAGGTAGTCCAAATAGCATTCAACAGTCTATAATAGTATGTACATATGAATTATCAAGTGATTCTACTGTACAGTTTTTAAGTAAATGGCATGCAAAATCCCTGCAATTATTAAAGATGTTTTTTAGTGATCAGTGAAATAGGCCAAAACAATTTTCAGTTATTCTCTCTGCCAACAATAAGACATGATGTTAAACATGTTTTATTTCTTTTGTTCGCTATCAATGTCTATAGCTTTGTTAATGCTTATGAAAACATAGATATTTCTTCATTTTTATAAGTACAAAGTCAAAAGACATTGGCCCTTTGTTCTATAAACTCTGTATCTGATTCATAGAACTATTGTAGAGATTTAAGCACATATGACAAAGCATAAAATCAAGCACCAGCCTACCAGCACCTTATTTACCTATTATTTACATTAAGCATGCCCATCATTCAAGGTAAGTGCACCGACTGTACTGACCAAACTTAGTAGTAATACAACTATGACCACTGTAAAATGTAAAAGAAACAAAACATCATCGTTTAAAGACCATTTCAGGATATGATTAAGCACTTTTATTCATTTTCTAAAATAACTGATGGAAATGCTGTGCTATTGTACTAGATGTGATGTTTCTCACTAGTAGTGTTTTGCATTTTTTATTTTTTGAGCAGTGTCAGAAGCATCAAATAAAACTAGTGGAATAAGTCCTTAAATGTTTTATAGCACACAAATTATTATTGTTATTGTCTATTTTTGCCAAAAAACACCAAATATGGAAATGATGAATCACAAAACTGTCAGTGAAATTTGTGTGCACTCATATTTGACCGTAGGCACCCTTATATGTGCGCACATTTGAAATATATGCAAGGAAGTATATTACACAAGAAAAAAGAAAAGTGTCTGAATACTTGTCTCCTCTCACTGCATGGGAAAAATAGGAAGAATAAGAATGAGTGAGAAAGAGAAAGAGAAAGAGACTAGAGACAGGGGAGTGAAAGAAAGACGAGAGAGAGTGGAGAAAAAGAGACTGACAGATATATATATGTGAAAGTGAGAGTGAAAGAGAAAAAGCGAGAAAGAGAAGAGGTAAATAGCCCACTTCTGAAAAACAGTGTTGATAACTAGACAGCCATGTCGAAAGCAGGACGATAAAAAAAAACATTGCGACTTTCCAAATGCCAAGGTTAAAGAGCCATTAATCTCCACTGAGGATTTGGAGTCTTGCTAAACGAATGAATATCCAGCCTCATAAAAGCACTATTCTTCATGCTGAGCTTTTCAGCCTGTCCTACAGAGAGGGAGAGGGGATTGTGTTGCAATGCTGAATTTTAATGTTTCCCTCCGCTGTCCCGTCTCTCTATTAGAACTATTAATCAGATCCTCCCTGCAGACTTGACTAATAAAGCTGGAGTTATGTAAGGAGTGCACTAGGGGAGCGTAACCATATCGGCCTTTGTGTGTTTTGGACCCGTACACTGGGTGATAGGAGTTTTCTCGGCTTGTGTCAAGTGCTATGAATTGCAAATGCCTGCTTCAGGACATCAGGAGAGATTCCCTGCCGTGTTTTAACTGTGATATCAACTGGAACATCTAAGTCTTTCCAGTTCGGACCCCGAAGGAATGCAGCAGGCTTCCTGGCATAGATGTAGCACAAAGATGAGTTGTTCACTCATCTAGTGTTCACTGTAGTTTTCAAGGCCGGTCAAGTCCTAGGTCTAGTCTTGGCCTCAACGCCATTTTGACTCAGTCTTGCCTTTGTCTCTGGGAAAGGTGGACCCTAAGACTAGCCATGTACGATTCTTCTATCTGAGGCAACTGGAGCCTAAATTATTTTGTACCATCCATCCATCCATCTATCCATCCACTTTATCCCGCTAGTTGGGGTCACAGGGGGCTAGAGCTAATCCCAGTGTCATTAGGCAAAGGCGGGGTACACTATGGACAGGTCGCCAGTCTATCGCATGACGAACACACACTTGTAAAATTGAAAAAGTGTTATGCAATCTGGTTTGACTTTATTCCTTGTATGATATTGCTTTGGATTGCGGGACTGGCATGGCTGCCGAGAAAGCATCCTAGAGGAAACACTGTAAAATGGTTTATCTGTTAAATCAGTTATAGCTAAGACCATTTTTCAGAGTGGATTTAACACCTGTTGCACCAACTGAAGTTATTGAAGACTAGCCGCAACTAGCACTGGTCTTAATGGTGTATGCTAATGTGAAAACATAGGTTTCAGTGACCACTGTTAGACAACCTGCACATGTCTGGACCGTCCCATGTGTTTTATGGACATGTGCCCATGCGCCTGTGCCACTAAGAGGCCCCTGAAGGCAGTTATGACACAATTTAAGCAGCTGTTTTAACTCACAGTGGGAACATTAGGACACAGAGAGAAAATCTAAATAAATTCCATTTTCCTCCAGTCACTGGTTAGCAACTGTTTTTTTTAATGTACTTTCTGAAGCATCAAATAAATATATAAAAGTATGAGCTGATGTTTTAATGTAGTATGAGATGCCTATTCTCAAAGCCAAGGTAAAGCTAGCCAAGGTAAAGAAATATATGCAATGTTCTTGTCAGTACTTATCTGAAAACTGTCTACCTCTAGGCATGGATTCTTTAGAAGACCTAAATGGAACATGATTTCCTGCCATAGAATTCCTAATGGATTGGATATAAAAGTATATATATATATATATATATATATATATATATATATATATATATATATATATATATATATATATATATATATATTAAAGTCTTTTTTTGGTCTTCATTATTCACATTTCAGCTGTCTGATTTTAATTAGTTGTCTTCATCTGAGTAAATGTTTTGCTTATCAAGAGCAACAGTAAAAGGAACTTTTGACCCTGACAGGAAATTAATTCATTTATAACACCACATCACAATGTGAGGGTTTGAGAGAACAGCACATGGTGGTTCTCAACTGTTTTGAGCACCATCCATCCAAAAATAAGTAAGTGGGTTGTGACCCCCTCCCTTGAATCACCTCTGAAATACACCACAACTACACATTTCTCTATACAGGTAACATGGACATTAGCTTTGAGCATCAGCTCTGCAGTTTACTTCTGTTGAAAACACTTATGCTATGTTGCTAGCTTTGCTTCTACGTTTGGTGTGTTCAAGGGAAGGACATAATAACCAAATGCCTGGACAGGTTTAAGAGAAATCAAATCATTGACCATAAATTAAAGAAACTAACATAATTAATGTTTTTATAGTTGTACTTTTGTCGGGTATTGCCTAATTCATATATGGACATTCCTGTTCTTAGTTAGGTTAAAAACTGTGGCCAGTTGGTGCAGTGTGCTTATTTATCCCCAGTTATGTGACCAGTTTAGCTTAGACCAAATGTAAGTTAGTGTGACTGGCCACTGGTTTGCATAATGCAGAGATCAGCTCTTTCCTCAGTGGTCATGCTAAATGTATGGCTATGCTATCTCTGTGGCCAACTGCTTGCTTTCCCCGCCTGCTAGCCTCCCTTCATTGTTAGACACGTTAACATTTGTGGACTGTTCACTCCAGGTTAGTGCTCATCAACTGATTCAGTTGAGAGATGGTGAGCTGAGCTAATTCTCATCTGGGGAAAGCTTCAAGTTGTGCATCTTCAAGGTATTTTAAAGTGTGTCAAAGTTAGATTGTCCTCTTAAGGTAGCCTATGTGAGAATATATAATATGAAAGAGATAAAAGGGTTTGAATGCTGCATTATTCAAACTACGACAAGCAAAAGGGCTATGCAGAACATATCCATTATCTTGTTGCTCATTTGTTACTACTTTATATTTTGGCTCTGTATAAAAAATGAACTTTCTGTTTGTTCATTTTCTCTGTATAAACATCTCCATCATGTCTGAGAGCACGTACCACATCGCAGGGTCTGTTTTCAATAAGCCTTCCAGAGCATGAGCGCTGATCCAGTATCACGTTTCTCTCTGGTCTGGTCATACTCCATCCAGTTACTTCTTGAAAACTCCTGATCCCATAGTGTGGGCTAGTTATATATCCAAAAATATATCTTCTTTGCAGTAGAAGGAATTAAAGGTAAACATTTCATGGAGAACTTAAAGATTTTAATTAAGAATATTATGACTGCAATGTTTTGCGATTTACAGTCCAATTAAGTATGATTACACAGGTGAAGGTGGCTGATAGTACCCTTTTTAAACTTCAAGGTGCCAAACTGGAGCAATGCCATAGAAGAACTGCAGTCTTTCAATGGATAGATCTTTTAAGGACCACGTATGTAAATGAGACGTATAAGTGTAAAGAACCTTTCTGAAGCTTATAGAACCCCGACATCGTTCCATACCAGTTGAACGCTTTTCCTAAAGACAGACATCCAAAAGTTATTTATTCTTAAGGTAGGTAAGTATAAGCATATTTTCTTCCTCTCTTACTTACTCCGTCTCAGATTTTGCCTTTGTCTCTCTCTCTCTCTCTGTTTAAACTCTCTCTGACATGAAGGCGGTGGTTGGGGCTGATAAGTTGGCCATGTGTGTGTGTATTGTTTCCTGGCTGGGCAGGGCTGACCCCATGCTCCTTGTAAAGGGTGTGTGTTTGTGTGTTTGTGTGTGTGTGTGTGTGTGTGTGTGTGTGTGTGTGTGTGTGTGTGTGTGTGTGTGTGTGTGTGTGTTTATGGATGTGCATGTATGAGGAGAGGGGGATGATGACGTGGCTAGCCCCTCCAGGGGAAAAGTCGGTGACGCACAGACAATCCCCCGACTATCAGCTACCTATTACAGCCCTGATTCACAACTGGGGCTGTTCTTTCCAAACCGACGTCATCTCAGATTCTGCAGGATATTTGTGCAAATGTATGATTTGGATTATATTGCAAGTGAGTTCTTGTAGAAGTTTGGTGTTAAAGTTTTGCTTCTTAAATTAAAAAATGGAGCTACAAGGCTAACAATGCTAACACACACTAGAATGGTTACCCAAGTCTTTTTTGTAAATACATCCCCAGATCTTCTCTCAACTCACGTGAACAGAATCTTCAGTAAGGTTGCAGCCATGCAGCTGAACACAATCTGCACAGACTAACTTGTCCACTACACTGTGATGTTTTCATTTCAATTGTATCCTAAACTGCATTGACAAGGCTTTACAACATCAAAGTCACTGGCAACATGGTTTTAACAAGAAGGATAGGCCACGAAGAAAGTGTTTTCCAGTGTTAAATTCATTAAACATACATATATAAATACAATTTAACTGTAGAGAAAAGCTTAGAACGTTCTGAGCTGCTGACTGCTCAGTACATGTCTCCAGTGGCAGTGGTTTCACTGTCTCAGCTCTGTCTCACTTAATCACAACTCTCTCACTGATTCATAACTGTTCTACTGATTCATAACTGTCTCACAGAATCAGAACTTTACTGATTCAGAACCGTCTCAATGATTCCGAACTGTTTTGCTGATTCAGAATCACTTACTTAGAAAAGTCTCATTGATTAGTAGCTGTCATGTTGATCTACAACTGTTTCTTTGACTCAGCTTTGTCTCACTAATTCAGACCTGTCTCAATAACTTAGAACTGTTTCAGTGACTCAACTGTCTTACTGATTTAGACCTGTCAAACAGAATCAGAACTGTTTCACTGATTTTGAGCTGTTTAGTTGATTCAGAACTGTCTAACTGACTCTTAACTACCTCACTGATTCAGACCTGTCTTCCTGATTTACCCCTGTGATGCTTCAGAAGTGTCTCACAAATTCAGAACTACTTTACTGATTCAGACCTGTCACACTGACTTAAAACTGTCTCACTGATGCAGAACTGTTTTTTTGACTCAGCTCTTTCTCACTGATCCAGAACCGTTGCAGAGATTCACAACTGTCACACTAACTCAAAACTGTTTTGCTGATTCAGACCTGTCTCACTGATTTGGAACTGTCTTATCAATAAGAGCTGTTGTGTTGATTTACAACTGTTCTACTGACTTCACTGATTCAGAACCGCCTTACTGATTGAGACCTGTATCACTAACATAGAACTGTTTCACTGGTTGAGAACTGTTTCATTGAGTCCGGACCGACTCAGAATTGTCTCACTGACTTAGAACTGTTTCATTGACTCAGATGTCTCAATAATTAAGACCTTTCAATCAGACCCAGAAGTGTTTTACTGATTTGGAACTGTTTCACTGATTCAGAACTGTCTAACTGATTCAGAACTACATCACTGATTCGGACTTGTGTCACTGATTTGAAACTGTCTTACTGATTCACATCTGTCACAGTCATTTAGACTGAGAACTGTTTCAGTGATTCAGAAATTTTATTCTGATTCAGAACTGTGTCACTGATTTGTAATTGTCTCACTGATTCAGAACTGTTTTTTTAACTCAGGTCTTTCTTACTGACTCAGAACTGCTGCAGAGATTCACATCTGTCACACTAACTCAAAACTGTTTTGCTGATTCTGACCTGTCTCACTGATTTGGAACTGTTTGGCTGATTAAGAGCTGTCGTGTTGGTTTACAACTGTTCCATTCACTTACTGATTCAGAACCACCTTACTGATTCAGACCTGTAACACTGACATAGAACCGTTTCACTGTTTGAGAACTGTTTTAATGAGTCAGAACTCTTGCACTGATTCAGAACTGTCCCACTGACTGTTTCATTGACTCAGCTGTCTCAATAATTCAGACCTTTCAAACAGACCCAGACGTGTTTTACTGATTTAGAACTGTTTCACTGATTTGAAACTGTCTTACTGATTCACATCTGTCACGGTCATTTAGACTGAGAACTGTTTCAGCGATTCAGAAATTTTATTTTGATTCTGACCTGTCTCACTGATTTGGAACTGTTTGGCTGATTAAGAGCTGTCGTGTTGGTTTACAACCGTTCCATTGACTCACTGATTCAGAACCACCTTACTGATTCAGACCTGTAACACTGACATAGAACCATTTCACTGTTTGAGAACTGTTTCACTGAGTCAGAACTCTTGCACTGATTCAGAACTGTCCCACTGACTGTTTCACTGACTCAGCTGTCTCAATGTTTCAGACCTGTCAAACAGACCCTAAAGGGTTTCACTGATTTGAAACAGTTTCACTGATTCAGAACTGTCTAACTGATCCAGAACTACATCACTGATTCAGTCCTATCTCACTGATTTGGAACTGTCTCACTGATTCAGACCTGTCATACTGACTGAGGACTGCTTCAGTGATTCAGAAATGTTATACTGATTCAAAACTTTTACACTGATTCAGAACTGTGGTTTAGAACTGTGTGACTGATTTGGAACTTACTGATTCTGAATTGTCACCCAGACTCTGAACCCTTTCACTGATTTAGACTGACTTTTATACTGAATCAGAACCGTCTCATATGTATTATCACATGTGTATAATGTTTTACGGGGGCACGCACAAGCACAGCGGACGCTTGGCTGCATCCCACTGACCCCCTGCTGCTCCTCTATGGTGCAATGCTCGTGTTTACTGTAATAAAACATGCTGACCTGCCTTTTAATACATTCTTTCTCAATAATGCCGCACGAGCCAAAGGTTTCAAAACATGGGCCTATCTCCAAATTGCCTGTTTGCTAGCCATCTTTTTAGCTCTTGGCCGGGATGTTCATCATGTTTATTGAGTTTGGAAAAAGGTCAGCACGTTTGGAAAAAGTTCAGCACCCTCCATCGTCCTTTCCACGAACAAGTACGTGAGCATCACCATTAAAGCAACTGACGACAGCAGTGTGTAGTCACCTCTCAAATAATCACCTCCCTGGTTTAAGGGCAAGTCATGGGCAAGCTTTAAAACAGCCTCCTCACGTTAATTCACAAGACAGGACATCTAAGTGTAGATTCCTTCCTGTACCAAACCATATATTTAATATGATGTGCACATAAGGGTTGAAATAACAAGAGCTAATCCTGACACCATAGATGTAGCAATAGCAACAGCATAAACAAACAAACTTAAAAAAGCCTGGTTTGTTGTGGCAATAGCAAAAACAAATATACATTATGTATCTTATACACTGCAGGTTAAATACATAGTATGTAAATTATACAAATGTGCATGTACATGCCAATATTTGCAAATTTCATTGAATTAATTCATTTTCAAGGGCATCTTAAAAATCATTATGTCCTGTTTTTAACAGTATACCAGTGTTCTATTATTTTTAGGAAAATATGTTTGAAGACTTAAAGTCTTACATCGATCATACAGACCTATATCTGAATAGTATAAAGAGCAGCACAGTTATTTATATCGACTAATTATTTAAGTTCTTGCTCAGTTATTAGTCCAGCAAGATGAGAAGCATTAGTTACTTAAGCTGCAGTGAGCTGTATGGAATGAATGGGTTTAGTCTGAGTTTGTTTTGGCCTATCACACCTGTTGATTTCCTAGTCAGGTGCTTTATTTTTCCTACATCAGGCTTCTTCCTTTTACCTCCTTTACTATTCAGGCGGGGAGAGGGGGGAAGTAAGGAGACACTCCAAGGTTTAACTCCTATGCTGCATTCAACTTGGCTCAGAATTGCATAATTTTCCTCTTCTGGGTGCTTTAAACTATTGTTAAGCTCACCAGTTAATGTCAGTGATAGCAGTGACAACTTTAGCCATCATGATGTGTTTACTATCACGGTAAACTTTATGGTGAAGGTTACAGATTTACCCACTCTGTACATTTATTAATCTAAAGCAAATGTCATTCAAAATAGATAAGTGGTCCTTTATTGCTATATTGATTTGACATCATGCTAAGAAACCACCTCGGCTTTCCATGTTAGGAATTCCCAGTTTCCTAATCGCTTTAGGTAATCACCTCTTACAATTTATACATTATCTATTGTGGTTTTTTTATTAACCACTACAAATCATTAGTAAGCACTATGAATCATTAGTAACCACTGTGAATTATTAGTAACCCCTATGAATGATTTAGTAGCTACTATAAGTTTTACATTATCCACTGTTAATTTTTTAGTAACCACTATGAATCATTAGTAACCGCTATGAATCATTAGTAAACCCTATGAATGATTAAGTAGCTACTATAATATCTACATTATCCACTGTGATTTTTTTTAGTAACCACTATGAATCATTAGTAACCACTATGAATGATTTAGTAGCTACTATAAGTTCTACATTATCCACTGTGATTTTTTTAGTAACCACTATAAATCATTAGTGACCACTATGAATGATTTAGTAGCTACTATAAGTTCTACATTATCCACTGTGAATTTTTTAGTAACCACTATGCATCATTAGTGTCCCCTATGAATGATTCAGTAGCTACTATAAGTTCTACATTGTCCACTGTAATTTTTTTAGTAACCACTATGAATCATTAGTAACCCCTATGAATGATTCAGTAGCTACTATAAGTTCAACATTATCCACTGTGAATTTTTCAGTAACCACTATGAATCATTAGTGACCCCTATGAATGATTCAGTAGCTACTATAAGTTCTACATTATCCACTGTGATTTTTTTAGTAACCACTATGAATCATTAGTGACCCCTATGAATGATTAAGTAGCTACTATAAGTTCAACATTATCCACTGTGAATTTTTTAGTAACCACTATGAATCATTAGCAAACCTTATGAATGATTCAGTAGCTACCATAAGTTCAACATTATCCACTGTGAATTTTTTAGTAACCGCTATGAATCATTAGTGACCCCTATGAATGATTTAGTAGCTACTATAAGTTCTACATTATCCACTGTGAATTTTTTAGTGACCACTATGAATCATTAGTGACCCTTATGAATGATTTAGTAGCTACTATAAGTTCAACATTATCCACTGTGAATTTTTCAGTAACCACTATGAATCATTAGTGACCACTATGAATGATTTAGTAGCTACTATAAGTTCTACATTATCCACTGTGAATTTTTTAGTAACCACTATGAATCATTAGTGACCACTATGAATGATTTAGTTGCTACTATAAGTTCTACATTATCCACTGCAAATTCTACTACTAGAAATGATAGTAATCACTATTATTTGATTAGTAATTACTATGTGTAAAATCTGCAGGTATGAAAGTGAGGAACTGAGCTTAGGACCCACATGCGGACCCGTAGAGTTTAAGGGGTTAATTGACTAATTAAGTAATTATCATCAAATCTATTTATCAAGAATTGCGATTAAGCCTACAGTCTATCGCTCCTCTAACACAAGTCCCCCCAGCACCCCTCTCTGGCTCGCTGAGGGGTAAAGGTCAGCCATCAAATGTGACAAAGTGTGTCGTAGGTGCTGCTCTGACGCAAGCAAAGCAGTTAGTTGTAGTGTCTGGTGACAGCAGGACGCATAGCAACGCGCATGCTAGCTAAAAATACACTTCCACATCCAAGTTATTTTAAACCCCACCCCCCTCCAAGTCCAGTGTAAGGGGCCTTCACACTGCAAACCAGCCCATCACTAATGGCCAGTTTGTATCTAATATGATTAGTAGAGTCTTGGGATAGACAGGTTTGATGATGTCACGGTCATTAAGCTTCTATTACACCTGTGTTTGGTAAGTTAATGGAAGTCTGGCAGGCTGTCTTTGGAATTTTGTTGACATTTAATGTCATATAAAATCTGTTGTATCTTTTAGTTGTTTAGTTGTATCTTTGATTTATTTATTTTTAGTAGTATCTAAATAATAATAATAATAATAATAATAATAATAATAATAATAATAATAATAATAAACAACTGAATATCTTATAAATTATTTTTATATCTTGGTAAGTTTGTGTTTCTAGTCTTGCTTTCTTTGGAAAATAAGAATTTAACTTGGAAAATGTAATTGAACTCAGAAATAGTTGTTTCAAAAACTACTAAAACAATAAATTATAATTTAATTAAAGTTCACACTTACTTCTGGTAAGTTCAGGAACTTGTACATATTACAATTGAACATTTAAATAACTAAATTTAACACTAATTTAATTTAGTTTAAAATGTGTCCTTCATAATCATTTGCACCGGTCAACTACCTGACCGTTTGCCAGTTTTTCATTCCTTGCATGGGGGATTTTTTTTGTCCTGCTAATTTAGAAAAACAACCTGCATTTCAAATCCAGTGCTAGAAACACAATCAGCCTCAGTCACATAGCCAACTGCCTCCATCAGGAATGTACACAATGGACCCAGGAGGACCTGCAGACTGGGAAACACTTTCGTACGTCAGAAAAGAAAGGAACACTTCCTTCAATTCATCACTGAAAGTTAAAATCACGCTGCTTCACATAAGAGTGCTTTGGGTTCAGCCCCAAAACACAATACCAGGCTCCTCCAGGCACACTGAGCCGCGTCATATAAACCCAGCATCAGATTGTTAATGCACAAGTGTGTGTGAGAAATCGAGTTCATTTTTCAAAGACACATGGGTCAGTCGTTTAGGATGTGTTACTTAAATTCAGGAAGAAAAACAGAAACACCCCCTAACAGGCCTGTCTCCTCAACTCCATTCATCATCTTTTACCTAAAAGCTAAAACTATTATTATTATTATTATTATTATTATTAATATTATACGTTGTTGTAGAAATACAGAAGAGCGGAACACAACCAAACACATTTTGGATTTTGCTTAGTAATTTATATAAAAAAACACACACACACACACATATATATATATATATATATATATATATATATATATATATATATATATATATATATATATATATATATATATATAGTTCAAATAAGTCAAATTACATGTTTTGTTGTTTTAATAACATCCTCTGCTGGAAACAAACATAACTATTATATTGTACACATTCAGTTTCAGTAATTTTTTGCTCTACCATAACATATTAGAAAAACAGGCCACATTTTCTCTCACTTTTTTTACACATTAAATTCAGCTAATAAACAGCAGCTGTGCATTAAAATCAACTGGGAAAACTTGCGCTTATGACTAATCTGGAACATCATTTCTAATTTACCGATTTGAGAGCTTAGGAGCTGTGTAAGAAAGTGATTCTCAACCAGCTAAGCTATAAGTCCTAAGTGTTTGGGGTGAGCCTGCATGGACAGACTAGGACATTACAGTACGACAGTATGAATTACAATTTGGGAATAAAACCATCCAGCAAACAGTTCTGAATGCAAGTGGGAAAACAAACACTGCTCCCAAAAACAGTCCCTAGATGACACGGTACTGCTGGTGATAAACACTGGGTAAGAACGTCCAGTTTCTGGACGAAATCGGCCAAACAATCAGCTTCAGATTGGCCTGTTTATCAAATATGCCTGTTGATTTGTCTTTTCACAACACACAGAAAGTACTCAAAAACCACAGCCACCACATGGCAACATCAACATTTGTGATAATTGGTGATAATCCATGTAAACTTTAGCCTGGCCAGCTTTCAGTGAGTTGTTTACCTGCTGGGTTACAGCCACTAAGACTGTGGTTTAAATGATGTGTGAAAAAGGTGTGAAATAAAAAGTTACTTGCACTACTGTCATAATTTACATGTGTGTATACAAAGCAGACCTAAAGTAGGTTCCTAAACCTGTTTACAACATAAAAAGTCTGTGTTAGCGTTTATGCTAGTTTGCGCTCCACGCCCCCCCCCCCCGTACTGCTATCAGTCAACGACATTAATAAGACACCGAAGTCTCTTCTAATGATTTTATAAAAGTTTATTTCAACAGTCTCTATCAACAGCTTATCACATTTCACAGATACACAACACAATAAAGAAACCAAATAATGGAAATAACTAAGATAAATATGAAACAATATTGAAATGGAATAAGGTTCGTGAAACCGTTCTGCTCTTTGAGCTATTCAGAAGATTATCAGGTCCTGGAACTTTTAAGATTAAGCAGTATTGCAAGTCGTTGCTCGTTGTCAGATGTGGTTTGTATCATACAGGAAAGTGCAAAACAAGAGTTACTGTGTTATAATACTATTACTTCATTTTTAACAATGTTATATTGGCTTCAAGGAATAATTCAGCAAAAAAACACATTTATGCAGTTTTCCTACATACCAAGAAGTTTTGCACTGGAGCAGTTATAGTTATCACATGATAGAAGCTTACGTACGCCTGTTAGCATAGCACAGTGCTAACCTCATGTTTACATCACAACATACTCGTTTCATACTGTGTTGAGGTGTTAGGCTATCTTTAATAGACTTAGGCTTGAGGTGCCAATATTCTAATATGGGAAATCACTAGCTATAGTTAGATATACTTCATCATGGTAAGACAGAGACAATCTACAGACTAATGAAACGCAACAGTTTTGCTTGTGTTTGGGAGTTTGTTGTGTTGGTCTCACTTTCCTGCTCCACTCAGTTGAACTGAGTGGCAAACCATTCTGCCACAAGGCTGCATTTATTAGGTGAAACATCTGAACCGGGAACAAAACAAGTGATTATCTGCTTAAATTAAAGGCAGTTGGTCTGGACAGTAAAACCCAAATTCTTGTGGTCACTGTGATCTTTAAAGTTCCAAATTGTGGTCAGGGTGGCGAAACTTGCTTGTTTAGGCAGCTAACAATGTCCAGGATGTTTAATCTATTTAGGTTTTTTATGAATGCTGACTAAAAGTTTATAGTCACACAGCATATAAACAAAAATGCCAATGCCAATAAACAGAAATGCCAAATATTTCATTGAAGAGCAGTCAATGCGGTTGATAACTTGTGGTTTCAGTGCTTGGACTTCAGCTGGTTTCTGTGAATCACTGTGATCCATGCAAAGCTAAAGCTTCTAGCTTTCTATTCCTATTTCGTGACGCACCTTAACTGGTGTAGCGGTTACATTTTGAGACCTCAGGCGTTATCATGTAATAACTGCTGCACGATCAAAGGTGGAGCAGGCAAATCTGAACCAGAAGCTAATGACTAGGAACCTGCCTTTAGCCACGTTTGAAACATTGGGTTTTCTTTTCTTTAGCTTTGGGCAGTCTGTAAAAAGAGCCGAACTCTTGCTGAATCTATTTGTACAGTCAGTCCCACAACAGTCAAACTGCCGCTCAGTGGGTGTGACCGCAGTGACGTCACATGCATACCTCCTATACTGCCTGAATGTGTGCCTGAATGTAAAGTCATTGCCAAGGACATAATTAAGAAGCCCAAGAGGGCAGTGATTAGCACAGCCCTACCACTAGTAAGACGAGGTACTCTAGGTAGCTGATGTTAGCTAGGCCCAAAAACCTAAAAATTCATTTCTCTGACAAGTGTCTTGTTGCCACATTGTCCAGTGAAGAGAAAAATACTTGTATAGGCCTCATCAGCGTCCACAATGACACTAGTTAGCTCTGTTAGCTAAGAAGTTCATCATTGTTAACATCCAACATGAATTATACCAATTTTCCTCAGCTATTGGTGAAAGCACGTCTATTTGAGATTAATTAACAACACAGTTTGCACAATGCTAACTGGTTGGCTAATACTTGTTAGGTGCATTAGCTTCGTAGCTCCAGCAAACCTCTGATGCAATGGGGGAACTGTATAAATCAGTTTTTGGCTAAACTATTCCTTTACGAGTCAAAGTTTCATAAATTACTAAGTTGCTATCTTCACTACTACTCTGGAAGGCACTGCGTTTGTGCCTTGGGTCGCTTGGTTATTCTTCTAAAGTGTAGAAAGTCATTATAGCAAAGGCCACAAAAGACAAATACATTTGTCTGATGTCCTCCAGCTGTCCAGAGCGAAGCCTACACACGATCATATGTTAATATGACCCAAGTACCGTGTCTCCTTTTGAGGTGGATGCTTCAAACGCAAGCGAGACGTCCGCGCCAAAGGAGGTTGCGTGAAAGATGCTGGGACAATGAGGACTAATTCATTGTTCTTTGTTTCGTCTTTCTTTTTCCTCCCCCCCTCCTTTTCCATTTCCTTGCGGTATCAGCCCAAATCTCTTTCCATTAATTTGACAGAAAGAGAGAGAGAATAGGAAGCAGCAGTGGATTAATGGGGTTCTTCCTCTCTCTGGGTTTGTACAGCAGTTATTCGTCTTAATTCTGATACTTTCTCTTTGGCTCGCTTCCCGGCTAGCCAGATGCAAGCAATCTGCCTGACAGGAGAGAGCGAGTGTGCGAGCAAGAGAGAGAGAGAGAGAGAGAGAGAGAGAGAGAGAGAGGGAAGGAAGGAATAAAAATCCCGCCGCTTCTCTTCAAAGCCGGGACCGTGCTGGTCAGTTTAACAGAGTTTTTTGCGGTGAAGGATGTTAAGGTCGCGTCCTGCGGCTCGGCCATTTATTCAGGCTTCTCCAGAACATCTGGAAACAGCTGCATGTGTCTCCAAAAGCCCCAGAAACACCCTCTTCACCTCCTTAACCCCTCACACAGCCTTCACCTAATTCCCCAAACGCTCCTGCATCCATCAGTGCCTGGGCCTGCGTATCCACCCAGTAGCCTCATTCCCTTCACACGCTAATGCCATTATCAGTGGAAGGACAAAGAACTGTTAAAAAACCTTTCATAGCAACGGTTGCCAGGTTGGACAAGCGTTACAGAATTCTATTCAGCCTGACGAGACGTTTTAGCATATACAGCGTGCTAATCTTTTTAAATTATATTTATTTTGTATTTTTCTATGTGAACAGCTACACACAGCCTATGCAAGACTACAGCGGGCATCTGTGATCAAGGCCTCATACTCACATATTTTTCTATTTTTCACCAGCAGCGCTCACGTGAGCATGCCAGTACCATCAATTGAAACAATCCATGCGATAAGGAGAATCTAATTAGCAGATTTATAAATCTTAAGCCATGCTACAGTAGGTGTGTGGATAGGGGAAGGCTCTATGGCAATATGAATATGAATGTGAAATCCGCAGAATCAGTCATTCAAAGCAATGAATTCTATTATTTCGTTTGGTTTCTTTTTTTTTGGTATTTTTTTTTATTGTTAAAAAAACTGTGGCTATATATACAGACTTCTTCATATGTTTCTTCTCTATTCTGCAATTTGAGCAGGATGTCCTGATTCAGTGGCCTAAATTTCAGCGCATCCCTAAACAAAGTGTGTTCCTGCAGTCGAAGGAAACATCAAATTGATTTGTTTCTGTGATTACTATCAAATTTTTATTATTTAGTTTGATGAGTTAGAAGAGTAGTTATACTTACAAACTACTAGCCCAGTATGTAAGAACAAAGGGCCTCATTCACCAACGTTACCAATGTTCTCTTATTTAGAATTTGCTCTCAGAAGTTTCTTTTTCAAGAACAAAGTCCAGAGATAAATTAGGACGATGGTTTGATTTTTACATCTGCACTTAATTAAATGAAACAGGTCTAATTACGAATTCTTTTAATGAACCATGTCATTGGTTGGTGTTCTTTAAGTAATGATGTAATTTACATAATGTATCGCAATAACGGTTAATACGATCACATCGCCCACTCCATGTTTCAGTGGCAGAATTAACACAGTCGGTTAAACAGCTGATTCCAGCAAACTTTCTGCTTAGATTATAAGTCAGATATGCATCACTAAAAATCTTGATTAATTATATTCTTTCACACATATACAGAACAAATATCTAATATTTATATGTCAGAACATGTTATTAATATTAGATTATATTTATTCTGGGCAGCACGGTGGTGTTGAGGTCAGCACTGTCGCCTCACAGCAAGATGATCCAGGTTGGATTCCTTGTCCAGGCCATTCTGTGTGGAATTTGCATGTACTACTTGAGTGGATTTTCTCCGGGTATTCCGGTTTCCCCCCACAATCCAAAAGACATGCATGTTAGGTTGACCTTACTCTAAATTGCCCGTAGGTGTGAGTGTGTGTGAGTGAATGTTGGCCATGCGATGGACTGGTGAACTATCCATGGTGTACCCGTCGCCCAGTGATGTTGGGATTGGCTCCAGCCCCCCTGTGACCCCGACTAGCGGATAAAGCAGAAGATAATGGATGAATGGATATTTATTCTGTATATGTGTGAAAGAATAGAATGTGTTTTTGCAGGTAATCAACATTTATAGGGATACATATCTGACTTACAATCTAAGCACTGCTAAAGTTTCTCATTAGGCTGAATAGAATTTTTACCAAAAGCTATAAAACTTGTTCAACATAATACCTGTGCCTAGGAAAGATCACAAAAGCGACAGAGCATGGGTCAACACTCATACAGCTAAACCCCATGTGTAACATTCTTTGTCAGTACACAGGCTTCTTCGTTCCCAGTATGTGCAGCTGGAGTCATTGGTGATAAAGCAACAGAGCTTTTTTCCTCCCAGACAGCATGCATGGAGTGACTAACATCACGCTTTCCTTAGTTTCTGTGTAATGTCTTTTGATCTGTATCAGTAAACAGGGTGTGGGATCCACCTTAAGCCTTCCTTTTCACCAGATTGCCTTCTTTCTTTCCACTATGTGCAGCTGCAGCTAGCATCGGGCAGCATGTTTTTCTTAATGTAGGTCAAAGGTCGAGCTTGTTCGTCAGCCAGTCGTCAGGTTGGAGACCGTAAAACCACTTCTTTTTTCCCCACTATGTGCAGCTGCTTTCATGGCGATGAAGGACTTCTGAGAAGAAGCGAATGACAGCATGGTTTTTCTTGATGTAGGTCAACAGGTCAAGCAAGGCACGCTTCCCCGAATGAAGTTTCCTGCAGTCACTTGCTTGTGCAACAGCCAGGACGTGAAAGCGAATGGATCTTTTCTAAAGGTCCAAAATCTCGAACGGCCGGGTCAAGCGAAGATGCTCCTGTGGTTGGTCACCAGGGCTGTCTGGCTCTCCCTCCGTCTCTCCTTCTTCCTCTCTAGTCGGACCTTCCAGCAGACGGCGCTGAGGCCCAGCAGCCCGAGACCGGCCGACAGCAGCACCAGGCCAAAGTAGGAGATGGTGGAGCCGTGGGAATTGAAGCTGTAGGCCACGGCCGTCACCACGATGCCAGCGATAAGGACCACCAAGCCGAAAGGCACCGTGCACCTGCAGCAGAAGAAGTTTTCACTTGCTATCGCTGTGCTTGAAGTTTGGTACAATTTTTAGTACATAGCACTTAGCTTCAACTCCAGATGGGTTCTGAAACTCTTAGACATACTGAATTATTGCAGCTGTTTAGTTCTAAATGTAATTGTGTAAGTAAATAGATAAATTACTGTGCAAAAGTCAGGAATTTCCAGAAAAATGCATAAACAAAATGCAGCATTTCTTACATATACTTTTACTTTTATTTCATTTTGGACAGTATGAACCCGAGATATTTCCTTTTTTGTCATTTCATCTGTTAATACACATCCATTCCTGCATTTCAGGCCTGCAATACATTCCAAATAAGTTGGGACAGAGGCAATTAAGGGTTAATAATGAGGAAAAAACGAGTAAAGATTTCTTTGAAGGGCAAAGATGGGCAGAAGATCCCCAGTTTGTCAACAAGAACATGAGAACATGATTGAAATGTTTAAAAACGTATGTTATTTAATAAAAAACTGGAAGAGTTTTGCATATTTCTCCCTCTACAGTGCATAACGTCAATAAACGATTCAAGGAACAGGGAGGAATTTCATCAAGAACAATAGCTGCATCAAGCAACAATAGCTAATATAACCACATGGGCGAGGGAGTACTTTGGCAAACCTTTGTGAAGCACTACAAGCACTACATCCCACTTAAAACAGAACTCCAGAAGAGGCACTTTTTAATCTTAGACTTCTTTGGGATTGGAGGCATCTGAGATGGACCATCGAACAGTGGAAGAGCTTATTACGGTCAGATGAATCAGTATTCCAGATATTTACTGGAAGAAATAAGTGGCATGTGCTCTGGACCAAACTATTCTGACTGCAACTATCCAACAGCCATGGTGTGCAATGGTATAGGGTCAGTGTGTCAGTGGTCTTGGCAAGAATGATTCAAGAAGATGATGGCTTTTCCGAGGACGTCCAGGCATTTTTCAAAGACAATGCAAAACCACACGCCTCACACATTACAAAGCCATCAGACAAAACATAATATAGTTTGGGTTCATACGGCCTGCAGTTATTAAAAAAGGCAGAAAACATATTTTACAGAAAATTAAAGAACACTATTATTGCACCAAGTAACTAAAATAATAGCATTTTTTATTATTACAGGTTCCAGTCTAGATTTTCTGTATTTCAATGAAATCTGCAGAGATATACTTTTCTTCAATTCAGTCATAGAATTTGTTTTTCTGCTTTCTCACAGTCCCAAATTACTCTCAAATTTAGATCCATTCCATAAAACATTACTTCAGATGTCCAGTTTAGGAATTCTAGAGCAGATATTCTTGTTTTTTGTCTACTTTGGTCATCTAACTTTGACCGTTTGTTTTGGTGTCAAATCATCTGCAGAATGTTTTCTTCAAATTCAAATGACAATAAAACATAATAGAACGTTTAGAATCCACACCATTAGCATCGTTTCTACAATTACCTACTGCTGAAAAAGAATTACTGTAAAATTACAACACACTTTTGCTGTTGTGGACAATCACTGTGACGTCTAAAGTCTACAGCATGCTGACCAAGCAAACAAAAACATTTAATTTCTGTGCCACAGCTTTGTTTGACTGAATGGATACTGTAGAGCGGTGGTCACCCACCTTGTTCCTGAAGCTATATCCTCCGGCATACTTCAGCCACAACCCTACGTGATCATATTATTTATTGCCTCCACCCTCTTAAAGTCATTGATTAGCAGAACCAGGTATTTGTGTATAGTGTATATCATATGAAAGCACAATATATGAAATGTACCATAACTTTTGCACAGTAACAGTAATTAACTGTAAGTCTGCATAGACATGTGCTCTCTGTAGAGGATGCATTAACTTATTTTACTTAAAAAATATCAAAAAACGTAATTTTATCAGAGGTGCTCAAGAAATTTGCACACTATTGTATGTTAACAATGTTGAAAACTTTAAAGTTACTTGTAGTACACAGTCAAAAATTTGTTACTGACCGGTAGCAGGAAAGCTCTGTCCCACCCGTGGCCGCTGTCAGCTGGCCCTCTGTTACCAGTGGGATGGTGACAGTGGTGACCAGTGGGTCGTTGTTGTTGGTTTTATCTGTGAGTGACCTCTCGGGGGCTGTGGGAACCGTCATGGTGTCTTTAAGGGGCTCCTCTGGCATCGCAGGGTCAATTTTAACAGGTTGTTGAGGCATGAACCACAAGATGGTCCTTAGACTTTCAGGGGTTAACGTCTGTGCACCTACACTGTAAGAAATAAAGAAGATGATCTGATAAGTGAGACAACAGCTTGCTCTGTATAGACCATTTTAAATTTAGTTTGACTTAAATAAAGAGCTCATTACTCTATTAAGTGTTTGAGAACTAAAAAATATGTTTTATGGGGAATTGAGCTAGTCTCCCCATACAACTCCTCAACTGTTTTATGACACTCATAATATAAGAATGTAGTATTCTGTCATATTACGTTCTGTAATAGGGTTTGATGTGTTTATTATCATGTAATATAATATAGTTATGGTTAATATATTTGTTATAAACAAAGCATAATATTTATGTTATGACCTTAAAGCGGGATTGACTTAGTCTATGCAGTGTTTACACAGTTTGGAGCCTGATTGGCTGTGGTGTGGTATGTGTGTACCTATAATCTACTGTTTGGTGTTATACTCGAACATTCAACATTTGAAATGAGAGCTCAGAGTTTTAGGATTACAGTTTTTAATCAAATCAAAATAAATAGTTTCTGTTCTATTACGATACTATTGCGTTCAGCATACTGTGCAGCTTGCTTTGGAAAAATTAGAATGTTTTGAATGTTTTGAAGAATAATAAACAGAATTGCACATGATAATGAGTAGACAGCTGTAAAATATCAAAATGTTACACAGAATTAATGATTTACTTGATGAAGTGACCAAATTTCAGGCAAATGACTGTAAATTAATATTCATCAATATTTCTCATTTAACTGATTACATTTTAATTACTGCATTCTATAATATCTCAAACATCTACTATAAGTTCTTAAATATGATCATTTCCACATGATTTCTTTCTAGAGCCCTACTTAGTGTACACATTTGAGATTTGGGACACAGTCCAGACTAAAAACACGGCGCTTATGTTACTTTAGTGTTCATACTGATGTTTCTTAGTTAGTCTGACTACATTTTCAGAGTTTAAACACACATTTCATGTCTTTTGCTCACTTTAGAAAACTTTCTGGGCCAAGAGTTTCACGCTGAATCGCCCCCTAGTTCTGTTTATCAGCACTTTGTGCCGATAGGAACCGTTCAGCGACTTTGCTAGCAGTCAGTTGCCCCACGCTGCGCTGCTTGTGGCTACAAGACGACTTCATGCTTTCATTCTTCAGCTTGACTAAAACTCGCTCTCACGAAAAAAACAAGAAAAGAAAAAAAACTGAAGTAAAGTAAATCTACAGTCTGTCTGACACACGAGAGCGCGTCCCCGCGGCTCCGGCTGGTAGCTGTTACAGAGTCCAGACTGCGGGGCTGCTCTCGGTGGGAGTTTGTTTATGAAGGTGATGTGATATCCTGAAGAAGGATAAAGCTGTGGCATTTTACCTGGTAAGCGTTTTCCATCCCGCTCAGCTGCGCTCATGAAGTGTCCATGACTTCCAGTTATCCAGATAGAGAGATGGTGCCGGAGAGAAAGAGCTGAGTGATGGAGCCGCATGTGGTCTAAACTGAACTGTGGAGAAACCCGGAGTCCTCCTCCTCCTCCTCCTCCTCCTCGGAGAGAGAGAGAGAGAGAGAGAGAGAGAGAGAGAACCAGATCGAGGGAGAGAGAGAGCGTGTGTATGCAAGAGAGTGAGAAAGAGAGTAAGGGGGGGAGAGAGGGCGTCTGTGTGTGTGTGTGTGTTTGTGTGTGTGTGTGTGTGTGTGAGAGAGAGAGAGAGAGAGAGAGGAGGTTGGGAAAGATCAAGACAGGCATCCTCTGAGTGTGTAAGTGAGAAAGAAAGAGAGAAAGAGAGAGAAAGCGAGAAGAATAGAGAAAGAGTGAAAGAGAGAGAGAGAGAGAAAGAGAGAGAGCGAGAGGAGTAGAGAGAGAGAGAAAGAGAGAGAGAGGTGTAAAGAAATGCTACATTTGTCAAGGTAACTGAGACAAAGAGAAGTGGGTGTAGTTTTTCTCTTGCATCCTTTTTCAGAGGCTGTGTTTTCATTCCCAGCACCGATTACAAACTCATTCCAAGTGAACTGCACGATGCGAGAAAAGTCATATATTCATCTAGATTGCAGATAGATGGCGCACTACTGCTGAAGCTACTCCGCTCCAGCGCAACATTGTTTCCTATAGACTGCAATGATTTTCCCTTTTTCTGTTTTTAGAGGGACCTGTTTTCAGTATTTATAATTTTATGAGGCTCTACAGGAAAAGATTTATGTGCTTCAGTTTTCACTAAACACAGTTTTATTTTTCTCATACTGTATGACTGTATTCACTTTCTGGCTGAAACGCTCTATTAGAGCTTCTGTGTCTTTAAGCCCCGCCTCTCTATGAGCCCAGTGTTTTCTGATAGGTCAGCTCGCCTGCTCTGTTGTAATTGGTCAACCAAGTTTCACTTCTCACACCATGGTGGCTACATTGGTGTCGGTTCTGCTGTATCAGTTTGAGTCCAATCCAGAAGTCAGGTAGCAGTTCACTGGGGCAGATAATTTCAGAGGGGTATGTTTTTTTATTTGTTTTTTTTTTTTACTTTTTCAGCTCTGTGTGAATCGCGAGAGGCGGGGCAGGCAATAAGGTTTGTGTTATGAGATGATGTTACCTTGTAACAGAGTAAAAGGCTGTAATTCCACTGAGGTGGTCAGAGAGCAGAGAAAAATGGTTTCTGTGGAAAAGAGTGTCTCCCTCTGGCGGGTACTTTGGGCTGAAGAACTTTGCAGACCGTGCAGACTTGCACTAAAACCTCCATAAGTCACTGAATGAAAGAAAGAAAACTGGAAATACATAATAGATCCTTTTAAAAAAGCAGAAACAAGGGTATTTTCTAGTTTCTAGAGCGCATCTGATCGCCATATAATCTTTCTTCTGTTTTAGTTATTACAGTAATTCCAAAAAATATTGTATTATCAAAAATCTCCATATTACATTAGCTTTAAACGAACTTTGGTGCACTTTTTCTTCTCCATAGTGGATTTATGCTATGCTAGACAAGACTCGAAAATAGAATTTTTTTAAAGCTACAACAGGGTCACTAAATCTAAATATAATCTAGCGTTTATATATATATATATATATATATATATATATATATATATATATATATATATATATATATATATATATATATATATATATGAGAGAGAAAGAGAGAGAGAGAGAGAGAGAGAGAGAGAGAGAGAAAGAGAGAGATCTGTACAGTCTGTGTTGGTGTTTTATGTTTTTCAGAGTAGGACACAGGGGAGGCCATGATTCTGCCACCAAGCAGTAATGCTAATAGCAACACATTGAAGCAATGGTGGCTAACCAGTAGACACACAGACTTAACAAAGACCACTGCCCACCCTGCCCCACACAGACACATAAAACAACTTAAACTAGAGATCAAACAACACATAGAATGCCCCCTTTGCCCCCCATGAGCCTCTACGAGTGGCCGTCAACATGGCCACACCTCACAAGCTTTTAGAGGCCAGTGCCAGCCAGTAAGGAGTCACTACAATATCATATGCTCCATTTTCTAAATAACCATTCACTTTGAGCTGTTCACTAACTGTTCCGTTTTTACTTTAACATGTACAGAAACAGAAAGTGAAGGATCTGACCTGCAGCCTTTTTGGTCAGATTCTGAAGAAGTAGGTGACAACAGGCCTACATGACATTCAGAAACTGTTGTGGCTCCTAAGCCAACTGGTACCTGTGACAGCAGAACGACTGAATTGGACAGAAATAAATCTGATACAGAGCTTCTTTACTTTGTTTTTTCTTTAGTTATATAACCAATAGAACAAGAGAGGGAGCGTGATATCATGAATTCCTGATGATCTACAGCACTCCAAACCTCTGCAGATTTTCATATTATAAGGAGACGCTGTACACAAAAAAAACATTTTTACACTCACACTTCTTGTTATTTATTGAATGATTCTTTTGGGACCCTAGGTGGGCTAATCCTGGTCTTGTTGATTCACCACCCTGCAGCGTTTATCTCCAACCCTAGGCTAACACACTTGATTCAAGTTATAATAGCCTTTAGGGGCATCTGAATATTACAGCCAGGTGTGTTGGATCAAAACTTTTGGGTGGTCTCCAACACCAGAATGGGGCACCCCTGTTCTATGGCATTGCTCCAGATAATCTTTTTGGAAGTCGAGTATGTAACAAGATTTAATTTCAAATCATTTTGGACTCTGAACACATACTAACCGTCAGTCCTCACTTTAGAAAGCTCTTTGCATCTAATTGTCTTTTAGTCCAAATGTACGCCCATATTTAACACCAGCATTACTGACTGCTTGTGGCTACATATCAGTTTCATATTTCTATTTTTGTAGCTGAATTAACTTGTTCAATATGTTTAGATGTTTAGTGTATTTATTAAGAAATAATAATATAAAAACTGCTGCTGGTTAAGCAAACCAGTGAGAGCCTACTGTCTGTCAGTTAACTTTCTAAAGCTTCAGTGTCACTCCCAGAGTGTGGCATTAGTTTCCACATGAATGTGTTTCTCAGCATATTCAAACAGTGCCAACTAAGAAATGCAGTTATATTAGGTTTCGATATGACAGTAATGTGTGCTGTTTGGTCTAGTCGCCTTAAAGTCGAGCCATCTGTTTGCATTAGCCCTGACCATTGCTCTGGATGGCGTGTGTTGGGGAAACTCTATCAGGCCAGCGCTGTTTTACTGCTCTGTGCACAGTGGTGTAGTGTGTTGGGCTGTAAGTGGATATGGGGTGTTCCTTCCTGTCTGAAATCCCTGCCCAAAAAGATACACCAGCGCTTTCCAGCAAAGTGAGGCAACTCTGACTGACCTCAGCTCTCTACAGCACGCATTACTTATATAGTACAGCAGTTTGTGTGAATAATATCTCCTGGGAAAGAAGATCATTATAAATCATTTATAACAAAAGAAAAGGGGAGGTAAAATAAAAACAAATGAAAAAGACGAGTTTTAAAAAGATTATGGGACTCCTATAACCGTGCACGACCTGGTGGACCACCAAAACTGTCACCATGTGAGAAACAAATAAACCGCCTCTGTGGGATGTGGGAGAAAATCAAGCAGCCCTTGGTAGCCTGGTGGTGATAAGTTTTGCTAATTCAAAAACAGTAAACAGAATATGCCTACCAAGCACAACTTTAACCTGTTTTACATACATAAAATCTTAATAAAATATTAATATTAACACCAAAATAATTGCAGAAAAATTGTGTTTTGTAAAGTCGGTGATATTCATATGCATTGGGGCATTGGGGCACATCGAGGCTTCGCCTATGAAGTAAAACGTTTTGTGCAGCATTTAATGAAACAGGTTTTAAATTTTAAAATGTAGCTCATGATAAATCTAATCTTTAAATAATACTATCAGTTGTAATTCGTTAATTGTGAGAGTCACCTTTGAAAAGAAGAAAAACTATTAACCTATAAATGATAACCTATAAATGACAATGACATATTTAGCTTATGTGTGAAATGATGGATGGAAACGGGTTCATGGCATAAAAGAGGTGTGTTGCAGCAATTCACCCTAAAAACAGGATGCAGATTGTAATTTGTACTATTTGCATGCACAATTAAATCAAGTCATCTGAAATGATGCTGATAGTTACTAGTGATTACGGCATTCTCCGAGTTTAGAATGTATTCTGGGTGGTCTTTGTTTAGAGACATGAGGAGTAAAGTAAAGGCCTGATGAAATAAATAAATAAAAGAACAAACAACATGTAGACAGCGTTTTAGCTTTAACCTGTTTGACTAGACAGGTCGACGGCATAGCTTAACAGCTTCTAGCGGCCTGGAAAAAGCCACAGATACTGTGACGGCAGACAAAAGATGGGATACGGTTTCATCTGTACTGCAAAAGGACACGGCGAGAGGCTGTGCACTAATATACTGCCTTTGCCTGGCTCATTTGAAGTCCCAACACTCACACATACCCTGTAGAGAAAGATAGAGAGTGAGAGATAGATTAGTAGTCCATTATTAGATATATTACAGTTTTTCCCAATTGTTAAAACACTAAATCCCATTGGCTGAACAGAGTTCCCAGTTGCCCAAACTCATTTAGCTCTTTGTTCAGTCTGTCGTCAGTACATTAAAATACTTCACATAGTAAAACACTATTTGCAGATCTCACTTACATTTTTCAGAAAAACTCTAAACACATTCTCTTTCTTCAAACACAGTCTGCACACTAATGCTCATCATCCATCCTGCTAAACACAAGTGGCAACAATTATAAATACAAATGAAGCGCACATGCCACTGATTAAACACAACCATTCAAACTGATTTCACTTGTTTCAAATGATGTGACACAACCAATATAAGCTAGTTTTTAAAACCAGAGTGGTCTTATTTTAATATGTTCCAAAACTAGAAAGGAAAAGATTATAATGCAAATAATACAGAACAGGCATGTTTCTACTCAGTATCTGTGTATGAACAGGCTTTTTGTGATTTTGTTTTGTTTATGTAGTGTATTTGTTCTGTTTGTTGCATTTGTGTTTAATGTTTTTAATTGTTTTATTAAGGAATAGTGGAGCATGCAGAGTATAGTTTACACTAATTTATTATCATACTTAAAATTGTTTTCATGGGTTTTAGGTTTATTTATTATTTAAATAGTATTATTTATTATTTAAATAATATTTTGAATAGTAACGTGAATGTAAAATGCAAATGTAATTTTTTTCAGCGTTTAGTCTAAAGTGATTAAATTTAGTGAGGGGACTTTTATTTTGGTAGATCTGGTCTCAGCGCTGCGGCCGAGTGCAGCTACAATCCCAGTGCTGGAGATTTGAAAACATGGCTCTGCAGTTCACCGAGGAGCAGTTTCAGGAGGCATGGAGGGAGCTGGACGAGCCTCAGATAGGAGGAGAGTGGGAGTTTTTCACAGAGACCATGGGGGTCAAGATATATCGGCTTTTCATCAAGGTAACAGTTTAGCTTGGAATGAAATGTGTCTGATGTAAACACACACTTCGCTCGGACCACTGAACTCATCCTCTGTAGCTGCAGCTTGAAGTTTAATGTTCAGTGTCTTTTGGGTTATAAGCGAAGGAAAGCTCGGGATTTCAACATGTGTGTGCTGACAAAAAACTTGATAAAGAGCACAGAACACAAAAGCCTGTCTGGGTTAGTGAATTAGTTCAGTTCACCTGCTAGCTAGTTAGCTAGAACTTAGCCACGATATGTAATACAGTTTATTAAAATCATCGGCCACCTGTTCGTGATGATTGAATAAAGACCAGTCTCAGCTGTTATCGTTCATTCACCATATGGCTGGTTTTGATGTATATGCAGTGTAAATGTGAGGAGGGTAGATGAAGAGCTGGACCTGAATGAAAGGAGTGACTGACTGACTGACTGACCAGCTGAGTTACTTCATGTGACTGTGCTGATTACTTCCACATGCTCTTTCTTAAGGGTGTGGCTGTAAGCTCAATGAAAACAAACCCTGATTTTATTTTTTGGCTTCAACTTTGATTGTTTATGTGTGCATTTATTTATTTATTTATTTTGAATACAGGAAACTGGACTCTATGAGTACAAAGTCTTTGGCTCGCTGTCCACCTGCTCTCCAGACCTCTGTGCAGATGTATATATGGATCTGGCCTACAGAAAGCAGTGGGACGATTATGTCAAAGGTAACGTAATAAACGCAGAAAAATAAGTCATTTTGTGCTTGGTGAGCTCACATTTCACAACCCCCCCCCAGAAAATGCTCAAATCTTAAAACTATATTTTTTTGGATAAAATGCACTGGACTAGTCCTGTAATGTCACTGTAAATGCTATATGCAGAATTTAGTTTTCAGTTTTCTGTCACTACAGTTGTTAGTGTGCCTGTAACAAACACATCACATAGCAATGATGCTAAACAAATCCTGACTGCTTGCCTCTGATCTAGTAGAGGCTAATCAATACATCCGTGTTTTTGGTTTGCATTAGTGATATAGGCCTAATCTCAGTTTATCTGTGATAAATGAGTAGTTCAGACATCTAGCAAATGAATAAATAAATAAAGCCAGTAAATACTTACTTTAAAAAGAACAGCTTGCCCCTGAGTATTAAAGTCTTTTATCAGAAGGGGGATTTTCTTGATCTAGAGACTACTACAAAGCTGCTACAACACCGCTGTTAAACATTTTTGAAGTTTACCATGTTACATTTTTCATTAGGCCTGGTTTGTCTCTTTTAAAATGAAAACGCTGGCTGCTCTGGTGTGCACTGAAAATCAAGTGGAATGATAATTCAGTTAAAAACAAAGGACTCCACCACTCCTTGGAAACTTTAAACTCCCCAAACAAGTGAGACCAGTCGCTTTCACAGCAGACACAACTAGTCTTCAACAAAAGCCCAATCTCTAAGAAGTCAATCGAGTTGTTCAAGCTCAAGTTGGATTGTGTGAGAAAATAAGTTTTTAATCATTTGGTTGCTTTTCTTTTGTCTCATAGCCTCTTTCTGGAAAACTCCCAAACTGTTCCACAGGTAAAAGGCGTTAGGAGCTGTGTGAAAGTGTTCAGAGTCTGTAGCGTTACCTGCGTCGTGCTTGTGGTAGCTGTTAACGTCATGTGTTGTGGTGTACGGTAGCAGTGTGGGTTAGAGTTACCCTCTACTTTGATTGCCTGTGTGCTTTCTCACAAACCTAATACTCCCGTGGTCTGGAAATGGCTGTGCTTTTCCATTGAGCATCAAATATTAAATTAAACCAACATTTAAAAACTTGTTATTTGAACGTTGCACACTACAAAATAAATGCACTAGCTAGACCTTTGCAAATAACAAACTTTTCTTTTGGGAAAATAAACACAGTAATTGGTTAAACTGGGACTTTTGTGGGGTTTAGTAATGGTGGTAATAAATCAAAATGTCTTTAAAATAATTTGCAGAAGATATTGTATTTAATTAATTACTTTCTTTCTTTCTTTCTTTCTTTCTTTCTTTCTTTCTTTCTTTCTTTCTTTCTTTCTTTATTTATTCTTTTGGCAAACGTTTTTAAATGCGCATTAACAACTGGATGAGCATTAACATGCTGGAAAAGGGAAAAGGCTGTCTGCAAACTGTGGCCCCAATGTTGGGAGTATATACACAAGTCAGCCATAACACTAAAACCACCTTCTTGTTTCTACAGTATCTTCCCTTGAGATTAGCGCCACCTACAGTATAGGAGCACTTTGTAGTTGTGATTGCAGACTGTAGTCCTTCTGTTTCTCTGTATACTTTATCCCACTTTCATGCTGTTCTTTTGACCAACACAAGCTGTGCAGCTGAAGATGATCTGTCATCTCTGGCTTTACATCTAATATGTGGACCAGCAAGGTAGGAGTGTTTAATAGAGCAGCATTACTGCATCTGATCCACTCGTACCAGCACAACACATGCTAACACATGACCACCACGTTATTGTCACTGCAGTGCTGAGAATGATTCACCACTCCAATTACACCTGCTATGTGGTGGTCCCGTGTAGGTCCTGACCAAGTGTACAGAGAAACAGATGGACTACAGGCTGTAATTGTAGAAGTACAGAGTGCTCCTATGCGGTAAGTGGAGCTGGTAAAATAGGCAGATGTTGTAGAAACAGGGAGGTGATTATAATGTTATGGCTGATTGGTGTATTAGTCAAAAATGTCTTTGTATGCTGTGCATTTGCATTACTGGTCTGAACTCAGGCCAATGTTACTCCAAGCTTCAAACCATATGGTTAGTTGATGGCTAGTTTTTGTCAAAAGTGCCAGCTTAATGATTAACAACAACAATATATCTTCCTGTCACGTCCCATCACCAAGCTGATTTGTTGCCAAATTGCCATTCCTCCACTTACAGGAGTGTTAAAACACATTACATGCAAATCTATACTCTATGATGCTCAAAAGCCAACCTTATCGCTGGCAGGTGGGTGGAACTCTCTGCCAAGCTCAGATAGACAGACATTAACATGATTCTTCACTCAAAAGAGCATGTTTAATCGGTTCCAGACTTTGGCCCTGTGCATAATGATCTTAGTCTTGTGTGCAGCTGCTTGGCCATGGAAACCAATTTTCCTGGAGTTCCCAATGCATGGTCCTTTGCTTCCAGAGGCAGTTTGGAACTCTGTAGTGAGTCGTGCAGGATGGTTGATTTTTACATGCTTCAGCACTCAGCGGCCCAAGTTTGCACAATATACCATTTGGTGCCTGAGCTGTAGCTTATAGATGCTTCTATCCTATAATAATAGCACTTTTCATTAGATATATTTGACAAAGCTTTGGAAAAAAAGGGCATCTTAAAGTGTTTATTTATAAAAAGCAGCATCTTCTCGTTAGCACACTTTCACAGCTTGACCTGTTGGTTTGGAGTTGCCAGTGGGAAGAATAAACATAATTCTCGGCCCATTTCTGGTTAAAACAGTCTGGTTTCTCCGTCAACTTTTCATATTTAGAGCACGTTATTCTCTCTCCGACCCACTTTACTTTCTGACTGCTGCTTCTCGCTTCGTACCTCGCCGGTGTGCACCCCACTCCCGAATATGCACAGATCTGGTTGGCTGAGGAGCCTTTGGTGATCTTACAGCGCACGCGATTGGTCTGTGAGGTTATTTTAAAGACAAGAAAAGCTCCACCACTTAAAATAATTTTAACGCTTAAAAAAAGTCATAAATTAAATCGCTCCTAATAGTTTATTGGACCGCGGTCTGCCTATTATTGCATTCAGCTGCTATTCAGTGTCCAGTCTGTGGAGGTTGCACAGCTATGTTCTTGATTTTATACACTTGTTAGCTCTGAGTGTGGTAGAAACACCTGAAATCAGTAATTAGAAGGTTATACAGTGTACATTCACATCACTTTTACTAAAAGCGAAATGATTACACATTAGTCTTTTTGAAGCCACAACTGAATTTATTTTTTCTACCTAAAAATGCAAATTTGGGCCAAGATAACTGTAAATAAGTAGAAAGCACATTATTTGTGCAAAAGTGTATAGGTAAAAAGGTATAAATGTTTTTGTTTTTTTTGTCCCCCCCCCCCCCCCCCCCCCCAAAAAAAATGTTTATTTAAAAATACCGCTGTAGTGATGATGTCCCCTGATATCAGCCACTATTGGTCTCTTTGGGTTTTACATAACTCACCTTTCTGCTTTAAAACAGCATATTGTGTTTACATTGAAACATTACATTGTGTCCCTCTGTGCAAACGTTTCACCTCACCTTTAAAAAAAAAAAAAACTTCGAGTTACAGTATTGTTAGTGATGTACAAATATTGATTTCAGAAGAGTTTTTTATTTTTTTTAAATTACAAAAATACGACAGGAGGAGCTTCTTCAGGGAGAAAGAGGAAATATCTAATACACGGTAGTGGCTGAAATTGGGGATGGACAGTTTTCTGAGCTGAAACATTTGAGTACATCCTCCTTGCACATCCCCAGTTATCACATGACCTACTTTACTTCACTTTGGTTTTTGACGTCTGCTTTTCTGCTGGTTTTAGCTTGGGGTTGATTTATGGATAGTGAATCAGCGCAATCGAGAGCATCAGAGCATAATATTTGGGAAATCAGTTTTTGAATTGAGCGAAATTTTCTGGCAGTGGGGAAACCACAGTTTAACTGATGATCTGTTTGAGGCAAAGGTTTCTATTGAGATCTGGCTCTCATTAAACGTGTTGAATTTGCCAAGCGTGTATTTGTTAGTATGCTTTGAAGGCAAAAAAGGTCCAATTGTTTAGTAAATCTGTTCCTTGTTACGGGTAATGCAGTGTTTTTATTAAACGACTTTTTGATTCGTTCTTTATATTTCTCTAGTGAATTGAGCAAACATTCCTGAAATCAATATTTGATATGAATGCAACAAATTCTTTTTGTGTTGTGTTTTCTGAACCAAATACATAAAACTTAGTGGTCAAGGCCATTCAAAAAAAATAAAAAAATAAAAAATAATAGGGACAAGTGTACAGCAGAAAATTACAGTAATATAAATTAAAGTTTTAATATGTAATACAATATCCACAATAATAAATGTATGTGACATGCTAAAGGTATTATGCCTGTTGTTTTTAGCTGCTTGTTTTTTTTTTTTTTGGTTTTTTTTTTTACTTCATCTCAGGAGTTACGTTAGAGTTACTCAGGTAATTAATAAAATTACACTAGTAGGATATTTCTGCTAGTAGAAAATAGGCTTAAAACCTGCTTGCAGTAAAACCAGATTGAAGACGTCCGATTACTCTTCACTTATTTGGATTACAAGCAGAAGAGGAATTTGTCAAAAATCAAAAAGCCTGTATTAAGTAGAGTGTCACTTTGCTCTGCCTCTGAAATCCTGCTTGAGTAAATATTTGTCCGTCCTCCTGCAGCAGTAAGAAGCTATGCTGTGATGTTCAGTCCAAACGGATGTAAACTTGTCTTTGAGATATATTAGTTAATCAGCCGAGTGAGTGTATGTGTATAATTTACTGATGATTTCCACGTTGGCTTCTTACCAGGTAGTGGTTCAGGCATTGGGTTTTGTGGGATTGAGTCATGCTATGAATCACTTATAGCACATGTAGCAGAAACACAAGCGCTAAAACACACTAGTTTTTACTATTAGTTTGTTGAAATTTGGTATGGTAACCAATTGCATCACAAGACTGAATGCACACTAAGTGTGAGCAACAACTGTTGATTTAAAAATCGAAAGTACTGAAAAACATTTTATTGTATGTGTGTATTTATTTATTTATTTATTTATTTATTTTTAAGTACAGGCTGCTTTGGGCCTCCAAATTTGCATATGCTTTGCATCTTCGCCTGCTTGTGTTATAGCAACACATCCTCAGAAGTAACCAGCTGTTGGTGATGGAAGAGATTTGGTTCACTCTAATACAACATTGTAAAATACTGCGTTAAACATATAAGGCCAAAGTGAGCGCGAGTAGACTCTGCAAGTTTTCGTGTTGTTTTTTTGTACATTTGTCTTGCGTTTATGAAATATTTTCCTCATTTAGTCCATCAGTGGTTTAACACAAACATGTTAAACCGATCCAGTCAAGTACAGCTGGGCCACTGAATTAGAAATTGGAGAGAAACATTACAGTGGACCTTAGTGTCCCAAAAAAAAATGCATCTGTGTTAACAAAATCTCTGTTAACAAAAGTTGGTGTATGATCGTTTCTGTTGTTTTATTAGCCAAGTGCTGGACCCATTGTTTTTCCGAGGAGTCTTTTCTACAGTCTTAATTCTTGAATTTACATTGATGTCGGTGGAGACATGTTGCTCTATGACACAGTCATCTCACTCCAAAGCAAACGTCCTGAGAGGTTCATTAACCACATGAATCTGAGGATCATTCTCTGCTTGTTTTACCTGCATGTTTTCAACCCATCAAGAGGAGTGAATTTAATGAGTCATGTTTACACATACATAAAAGCTGCAGAACCATCTCCTGCCCCCACATTGAACTGCTTTAAACTACTTAAGAGGTCTTGAAGGATCGATCACAGCAGCAGTAGGGCTCTTGCCATAATAATGTCTGTGAGTGCAACTGATGTGAGAAGCACCCTGCTGAGTGTGTCCACCAGCTAGGTATTTAGTCTTCAGGCATCCCTGGACCGGTTGCTGTCTCACCATGCTTCAAATCGGCCACCATCATCTCACCACCAACATACCACATATCCAAATTATCATTACCTAAGCTCATCTCTCTGTAACCGAGTTCTAGACTCCTTTAGCAGCAGATGTCAGTCAGGATCCAAAGCCTACTATCTGACTCACTCTGAACACAGAGTGTCCTTTCTTGCACACTCTGCTCACCCATGACTGAATTGCCAAACACTTTTAGCAGTCATGTCATCAGGTTTTCTGATGACACTACAGTCATGGGGCTCATCTCCAACAGTAATGAGAGCCTTAAGTGAGGAAGTGAGGTTGCTGGAGTTTTGGTGCGAGGACAGCAGTCTCTTTCTGTATGTGAACAGGACAAAAGACAAAACCATGAACTTCAAGAAGACGCAGACACCATTCTGTCCATCAGTGGTATAGCAGTGGAGGCAGTTCACAGTTCACACAAGTTCCTCTTGAGCATTGCAAGTCTATGAAAGAGAGATGTACTCTCTCCATATCATAATGAGAAAAAATGACATTAAAGCTACCCTTGACAAAAGCTATTTAGTCAGCTGTTTTGCTTTTTTGTCAGGAGGTCATTAGTTTGAATCCTGGTGATGCGGTGACCAAAAAAAGAAAAGTAGAAAAACCTTTACATTTACGACATTTAGCAGATGCTCTTATCCAGAAAAACCAGCCAAAAAAGTGCTTTGTGTTCAGTCCAAATGTATCGCTAGCTAGTACAAACAGCTTCAAGCCTAAACTTCCTTTAACCCCAAATGTTGCCAGAAGCAATGTGGCCCCTCCTGAAATAAAAATACCAGAGTTAAATACATCATGTGTGCAATACCTAGAAAAACCCAGCCAGTGCTCAAACCTAGAAGATAGAGTTAAGCTCAGCATAAGTGCAGTATGATTCATTTCAATATATACACGTTGATAAGTGCTCACTTAAGTCATTCAGAACTTCTTCAGTCTGTGTTTGAAGACTGTGAAAGAGTCTGCTGTTTGAACAGCCAGTGGAAGTTCGTTACACCACTTGGGTGGCAGGACAACGAGAAGTCTTGTCGCTTGTCCTTTATGCATCTTGAAGGATGGCGGGTCCAGCCAAGCTGTACCTAAAGCTCAAAGGGCTCGAGGTACAGATCGACTTTTGACCATTGTTATAAGACCTGGAGGGGCTGGTCCATTGGCTTTGTAGGCATCAGAGTTCTAAATTTAATGTGAGCAGCTACAGGAGGTCAGTGAAGGAGGCGTGGCAAGGGAGTGACATCGTCAATATCTGCCAATATTATCGTCCAACTGATATATTGGTGGGGTCCTCGTTAGCGATGGCTCAGTTGGGGTATTTTGTGTATTTCAGTATAAACGTCTTTGTCTACTGGAGATGGTCACTCCTCTCTTTTATTTATTTAGCATGCAGTGCCAAAGTTTTCTTTTTGTTCCTGTCCATTTTCAAGACGAGACAAACTAAGGGTGTGGATTTCCTGCAAACGCAAACAAGACTGACCATGCAAGTGGCGCATATGTGTATGCAAGAGTGAGGGTGGGTGGGGTACAGCTTTATTAGAAACACATCCCTGGCTCCAGCCTGGCCGTGTGTACGTTTTCTGCTGGCCTGATTTATTTGCTGAAGCGGATCTTGGTAGGGGGAGATCCGGTCATGTCCCGTCCCTCCAGGCTCCGGGTGTTTTTGTTTGACGTGTTTGTATGCATGCATGCGTGTGTGTGTCTTATGTTTGTTTGTGACAGATGGATTAGCCCAGACCACCACTGCTTTGTTGCAATCTTGTTTCTACCACAGGTCCAGATTTTAGACCCCCCTCAATCTTCCTGCACTAAAACACTGTTCATTATTTTCATTTGTTACATACAATTAGGCTGTAGGCTATAGGGTTATTGGGTTATTATTAGGTTATGTTGGACTTCATAATCTTACATAAACAGTTAACTTATTTAGTTTTTAATTGAAGCTACAAGGTTAATGTAGCTAAGATATAAAAAGAAGTTTACACCTCCTCTAGTTAACATTCTGCAGACTCATCATTTAAGCAATTTTAAGGTGTTTTTTGAAAGTGTATGACACATTGATTAAATGGTCAAAACTAAGTCTTAAAACATAAATTGATCTAGAATTTTGGTCCAGATAATTATGGGTAATTATTATTGTAATTATTTATGCATCACCTAATTTTAGCATTATAATCTAAAATCTTCATCTCTCACTCACTAAGAGGTTATCTGGCAGTGAAAAGCAACCCCAATGTTAACTAACTTGTTTTGCGTTTTATCACTTCCTCTGTTTGCTGCCGAATGTGGTTTCTTGGCGTGAGCATGATCATGATTGTTTACTAAGAGCTTCAGCTATTGTTGTGCATACTCTTCTTTTCATTGACTACCTGTCCTTTAAAGATCTAACCTAGGGCAGAGCCTACAGTATGATTGACAAAAGATTAAAATGTACTGTTGGAGCAGTGCTGCTACTTCATTCTCTCATGTTGGAATTAATGGCAGACCTGACACTACAGTGACTCATTGTCACCACTTTAGGGGGAAAAGTGGTATTACAGACAGGATGGGCTATATTTTGTACTTGCTGGTGCTTAAATGGCCTGTTGACGCAAACCTCAGTGATTTACTAAATTCTGCACTGGAAACAGATTTGACTTACAATATAATACGGTACCATTTGTCATTGTACACCACGCATTGGTTTGCGACTCAACTTTCATAAATATGCATGTTTTTGTAATTATACTTGTCGTTGGAAAATTGCTACCTGCAGCATGTCCCGGAAGAAGTAGGGAGAGGGGCATTTTAAGACTAAGAGCACTGCCAAATGCTCAAAAAAACAGGTTAAACAGGTGACGCTGTCATGCTTAGTTATAAGGGGAAATATTTAAGACCCAGACCTTTTATGAGAGAGGAGGGGTTAAGGCTCACCGCTTTTCGAAAATGCGTCAGCCAATAATACTACAGTCCGGGAATGCTATTCTTCAGTTTACCTTTTGTACTGTTGTACGGGGGCATTGGTAGAATACAGTGATCTTGTTACTGAAAGTCGCCATTTTGATCCCCTGAAACTACAGGCCACAACTGAAGTGCCCTAGAGCAGGGCACCTAACCCCCTATTGCTCCCCGGGCAGCGTGGATAGGGCTGCCCACCGCCCCCTAGTGTGTATGTTCAATAGTGTGTGTATATGTGGGTGTTTCACTGCACAGATAGGTTAAATGCGGAGGTCAAATTCCGCTGTGTGCAAACACAAGTGGCGAATTCTGTTTTTATTTATTTATTAGTCATATGAGTAATAAATGGGAAAACAGTGTTGACAAATTGCAAGAGGGTGTACTAATGTCTGGTCCACTTGGTGTGTTGTCGTGAAGCCCATTCAAGCCAATAAGAACAGAATTAGGAAGTGTAACAGATGTTGTAAGATGTTTATGGAAACCTATAGATAGTAGGGTATTATCTATATTATCTAGAGAGGCGGAGGAATCAGTTTATCTACTAAACGTTATAGTATATTCAAAGCCAGTCTCATCTCTAAAACTTTACCTACTAGTGGAACTTTAAACAGCTCACCAGAGCAGCACCATGTGGTTTTAATGTGTTCAGTCATTTTTCATTAGATATGATTTGCATGTAAAACAAAACAGATTGTCGCTGTTGTGTATGATGCAAAGTTCAGTTAACAGACGTCAGGTTAGGAACAACTTTCTTAACTAATATCACGTAACTGTTCTAAGCTTCGTAGAAACCTGCGTTGAGGATTACATAATTTGGACATATTTCTGTTGTCAGGATCATTGTGGGACTCTTAGACCCTTCCTGTGCCTCAGTTACATCACGCAGGGAGGATTTGAGTGAGAACATCTGTCCTGCTGGATGTGGCGCCAGTTATACAGCACAGCATGGTGCTGGACTAGAAGACAGGAGGACAGCTGCATTCACATGTGGCTCAGTGCATTTAATGTAGAGGAGAAAAAGAGAAACGATGATGACATGACGCAAGCAGAGAGAGAAGAGTTCTCCTCCCTTCAACCAAGACAGCAGAAGATCATATTAGCTTTATAGAGCATGTTAGTTTAAAGGAAACTAAGTGGCAATTTTTTAGTGATGCTCTGCGTCATCAACACTGAGCAGTGTAGCTTTAAAATAAGCAAGACTTACTTTGAACTTTCAGACAATTAAGAATGCTGGTTATGGTTTTGTATTCTTCCTCTGTGCACTTCCTCTAATGATCCTCTAATGTGCTGGTAAAATCACAGAAACAATGAATTTGTACAGAATTGTTGTTGCTGTTTAGTTTCCGTGCCTGCACCGCATGGAGTGGCTAGTGATTAGGGTGGGCGGTATACAGGTATTGTAGCAAATTTGGATTAAAATGCTTTATGTCTTTTTGAGCATGTAATGGATATTGAACAACAGCATACGTTAAAAAGAGAACATAATTAGTCCTGTTTAATCTTCACTATGTGAAGTGTTGTCATGGAATTGCTGTATTCATAGTATTTTATTGATGCTGTTTATTCTGTTTTTATAGTATATATGTATTTTAGAGCACAGTTTCTCTTTTAGTTTGTTGTACTCAGGTTATATTAATCCTGTGTGAATTGCCATGTTCTATTAGATCTTGAAAAGCTGTTTTGAAAGCATTTACAAGCTGATGTGTGATTTTCTCTCAAGCACCTCATTGCTTTAAACATGTACAATGTGTAAAATAATAATAAAAAACTTTATGTAGGAATGTTGACGGTAGGTGTGTTTTTTATTTATATATATATATATATATATATATATATATATATATATATATATATATATATATATATATATATATATATATAATTGCCGTGTTAACAGTGCACAAGTTGATGTTATCGAGTACACTGCTTGCTGAGGGGGAAAAACTGCAATCAGAATCACTGTGTACTGAGAGTGCCCATACTGTGTCTAAACAACACCCCTAAAGCCGAAAATGAGTGAACACACTGCGCCAGGGGAAGAAACTCTGACATCACCAGCGTTGCAGTGTACCGCCTTAGGTTTAACTCCTAAATCCCAACACCCCTCCCCCCAGCCCTGACTAGCGTGATAAAGTGGAAGGCGATGGATGGATATTAATATCCTTTAAGAAGAAGTGCTAGTAAAGTATAAGACTTTTACAAACACATTTTTAAATGATGCAAAACATTGTTTACCGTTATCGACAGAATTGCTGTCTGTGTGTCTGTGTGTGTGTGTGTGTGTGTGTGTGTGTGTGTGTGTGTGTGTGTGTGTGTATACACATATATACTGAGCTAACCTATGAATTTATAGCCAACTGTCAACTAGAGTTGTGCAATATTGACAAAAAAAATTATATATATATATATATATATATATATATATATATATATATATATATATATATATATATATATATATATATATATATATATATAAATAATAGATTTTTTTTTGTTAATATTGTACAACTCTAGTTGACAGTTGGCTATAAATTCATAGGTTAGCTCAGTACTGTGTTACAGGTGTCTTGTTGTTAATTAACATAACTCCACTTCCTATATAAGTGGATACCTTTCCAATTAGTAATGTCCAAAATACTTCCATATGAATACATCCTATGCAGAGGCTTGAACACCACAGTTCAAATTAAGTGTTTAGTTTTAAACTGAAAGTTTTATTTGACGTTTTATTTTATTAAAAAATGTGTTAGTTTAAATACACAGTTAAGTAATCAGTACAGACGAGTTCTGAAGTCTGCTTCTCTTCTGCACTGTGTTATCTCCTTGTGTCTCAGTTGGTCAGAAGTTGACTATAACTTCAAAAATGTTCCCCAGTCATTAACTACTGGTGCCAACATATGTAATGAAAGTTTACTGGCGGTATAGGTGACCTAATGTGTTCTTTTCACAGAGCTCTCTGAGAAGGACTATGGTGGCCAGAAGGCTATTTACTGGGAGGTGAAATACCCCTTCCCCCTGTCTAACAGGGATGTATCCTTCAAAATGACTTAAGTCTGCAATGCATTAACATTATTTGCCATAACCAATGATGTTAGCAGCCTGTTGGGAATGTGTTACTGGTTTGCATGTGGAAATTTGTGTGGGTGTTGGCAGATGGTATTCGCTGACCAAGTGTGTTCATGCGTGAGATGTTGTGTAATTTACCGTGTGTGTTTTGTGTATGCACTGCGCTGTTTGTCCTTAACCTTGTGCTCCCAGTATGTGTATGTGCGTGAGCGCAGGGACCTGGAGGTGAACGGGAGGAAAATCTGGGTGGTTTTAGCTAGAAGCTCAGCTGTGTCTCAGTGTCCAGAGAAAGCAGGAGTGATCAGAGTGAAGGACTACAAACAGAGCCTTGCCATTGAAAGCGATGGAGCCAAAGGCTCTAAAGGTTAATATTTGCACTCGAAGAGCATGTGTGTTTATCTATATCTGTAGGTATGGGGGGAACAATTTGAGGGAAATTAGCTAATTGTAATCTTTCTGACCCATACTGTTATTGCAATTTAAATGTGATCATTTTCTATTAATGACGTTCTGGATCTTTTCATTTGCCAGCACACCATTATTTTTTTTCCCCAGCTCGAACATTTACACTGGGGAACACAACATGTTAGAAAATAAATAAATAATTCTATATTAGTAATTCTGGTTCAATTCAATATTATAAAACCTATTTGGTTGTCGATAAATGTAAAACATAAATATATATTACAGTGCCTATATTATATATATATATCATTCTACAGTATTATGCTGGTCATGTAAAGCTCCACAGCTTTTGAGTGACCATATAAGAATCTAGGGAATTCTGCAAATGTATCATTGCACTATTTACTGTTGAATAACTTCTTGTTATTCCCCAAATACTGGTTGCTGCCTAGTTATACAGCTGTATTGTACATTAGTTACTGTATTTACATAAAATAACAAATATTAACATGAAGTCCTTGAAAAGTCCATGAACACGCTTTATTATTCGTTCATATTTCAGGAGATATTTTCATAGAATATTGCCATGAAATGCCATTTTTCAGTATTTTAAATTCTTCTCTGAAGATGTTTGTTTAAGTTTCACATGCCCGTTTATATCCCTGTGATTTGGCCCCAAAATGAAACGAGCTGTTTTTTTTTGAGCTCATGAATATTTTGATGAGATTTGTTCTGATTGACTTGACTGTCCAGAGTATCTGAGTCAGAGAGGATAAACATGTTTCAGTACAACATGTAACTTACTAAATACTTCCTGTTGTATTTTAAGTAATTAATAAAATAAAGTACAAGATAAGGAAATATCTAATTTAAAACCTACTCTCTTTGGTTTGGTTTGTTTGCCCTCAGCACATCAAAAACCTCACACTCTTTGATCATTGATCAGTGTTCAACATCAACATCAAAGAGGTGCTGGTACTCCAGAATTAGATAAAGAATTCAAACCTAGTTTATAAGGTCATAGAGAAACTGAACAAAGCTGCTGTTTGTGGATTGTAAACTTTTTTTAATGTCTTCTTTTTGTTGTTGTTGCCTTGCTTTTTTTTTTTTTTTAGTTTTCATGAACTATTTTGACAATCCTGGCGGTAAGATCCCTACGTGGCTTGTAAACTGGGCAGCTAAGGTGAGAATACAGGGTATACTGTATACACACACTATCCTGAACATTCTCACTGTGTTTATGATTTTTTTTCTGGTTTTGCTGTTCTCTCCTGTAAACAGAGCGGAGTTCCTGCTTTTCTCACGGACATGCAGAAAGCCTGCAGCAACTATGAAAACTACTGCAAGAACAAGAAGTGATGTGCACTTTGATTAGCCAAAATCACTCCATTCTTTCTTTTTTTACTCTCCTCCATTCATCTTTCTAGTCTTGGAGGGATACGTTGTTCATAATTTTGGGCCTAATTCTTTTTTTAAAGGGGCATTTATGGGAATGGGAGCACTTCTGCTTTCAACTGCTGTGATGCCAAGTGAATGTTATTGGAATCCAACCTTTTTGGGGACACTCATAGATGCAGATAAAGTATGGGATGTAATCATTGAAGGTGTTCTAGAGCTCTAGTGTCTATGAACCACTACCTGGTACAAATAGACCTATAATAAGACAATAAGTTTTATAGCACATCAACACTTTGCTGCACTGGAAGTACCTTGAAGAACCATGAAGTTGCTTGAATTGGTTCCCTCTGGACTCTTTTCTGGTTTTTTTGAGGTGACCAGGGTGGGCAGAGGGCTCAGACACCCTAAAAACTGTCAGACTGTGATTTAATCTTAAATGGTGCTGGTTTGGTATATACCTGTCAGATATGCAGGTACGGGATTACAGACTTTCTGTTGGGATGGCTGAAAACCTTTTATCTGGGTTCTTCACAGAGTGAATGTTTAAAGGGGTTGTACATAGATTTTTTGAAGTTCTGTGGTTGTTGACATGTAAACAAAGTCATCCTACATAGAAATGAAATGGTTCTTTGTAGAAAAACATACTTTGTTACAACGGTGGTCATAGGAACCAAGCATGTGGACAGGTGCTGGGGTACTCGAATAACTGGAAAATACCAGTCAAAAGTTTTAGGACACCCCCATATTTCCAGGTATATGAATATTCATGTGATTTAATGTCTCAGTGTACTCTGAAATTAAAGCGCAGGGCAAAAACACAATTGTAGATTAAAAATAAAGAAATTGTAGAATCGCTTTAACACAATTTACTGTAAACGTTTGCATTTAGCCGTGCAAGTCACTGACTCTGGATTCTGCAACAGATTCCCAGACTTCATCCTCCATGTCTTTCAGTTGGCGAGGAGCCATCCATTACTTAGTCAGCTGTGGTGTAATAAGCCTCAGATTAAGCCTCTTTTTCTTATATTGCCATCTTGGCAATAGCTTTCTTACCCCCACTCGATGTGTCCTGCCCTAGAGAGAGTAGTAACTGTTCTACATTAATTTTATATGAACAGGGTTTATAAGTAATCAAGAAAAATTGGTACGCCTGTAGGAATAGTTTGCCTCAACTTCTCTTTCAAAGCTTGATTTACTCCCATTGCTGTAGAACAGCTGGTAGTTGGCTTGTTCCCTGAAAAAGGCGTTTCCATTCTGTTTTTATTTATTTATTATTTTAAAAAAGCCTCTGCCGGTTTACCAGCACTTACCTTTCGTATCTTTTCAGGTTGTTCAGTAGTTATTTGAACTACTTAGTCAATAAAATCAGAAAAAACGGGGTGTACTAAACCTTTCAACCGATAGTATAAGAACAGTAATTACAAACTGACATGTTAGAACATTGTCCACATAAAAAATACCTTATGTCAGCATCCAGGGTAAAACGAGCTGTAGTTTAGCCCACCTGAAGAAGCAGCCCACTTTGTCCTGTAACATCAAGTTATTATTATTTTTTAAATTTTATTATTATTCTTATTTTTTTTAGTTTTTTTTTATAAAACATGTTTTGTTATTTTCCTTCCTTGCGATTAGATGGCTATCTGTAAAAAGTGCTTCATTGGTACAACCAGTACTTCATGCGGTAACAAGCAGTTTAACTAATTTTACTTAAATAAAAAATAAAAATTGATTGACAATCGTTCATTCAAACTAAATTTTTAGGTTCAGTTGCTTGTTACCAATAATAATGAACGTATGTATGTATGTATGTATGTATGTATGTATGTATGTATGTATGTATGTATATGCATGTATATGCTTATGCATGTGTGTTTCATCTTGTCAAACAAGGTTTGGGCATCAGGCAATATATCTGTTATCATTTATTAGAGATTTGTGTAGTTCGGAGGCATTCAAGACTTGAGGTATCTGGTTCCCATTGCCACCATGGTGAGCTATCCTTGATTCATTTCAGCTTTTCACATCAAACCCTACTGAATGATCTTAGTTCGCATATTAATAATTTAACAATATGAATGAAAATGAAGAACTTCCCCTTTAACATTCCTGTGAATAACCTCTGTATGTGTGTATACTCGTGGTTACTGTTATGGTTATTGATTATTTGCTTTGTACAGAAATCTGCTGCTCCTAGTTGGGTCTTTTATTTTTTACATCAGATCATATACAATCAGACACTTTTAAACTTCTGTGCTGATCTGTAATGGGTAAAGCCCATGTGATGCTATTAAAAGGATGCTACTGCTGTAGCTCAATAAATGTAGACCTGCTACCCCCTGCTGGCTGCAGATGATATTGCTTAACTCCTCAGTAATTGTTTGACAAAAGGGCTGATATTTTAGTACATGGCTGCTAACCTCCTGTATACAGTGGCTGTCTGAGTTTTCTGTCTCTGTGCTGTATTTCAACTGTTGGGTGGGTTAATTTGTATTCTGTAATTAAGAGGGATCTTTTATTCCATTCATTTTATTAGCTACAGCGGTTTATTACAAGTGTTTAGTTTTAATCTATCCCAAATAGAAAAAGTAACAATAGCATCTTTCATATGAATGTTTCACTGAAAATAGTACTTTATCCAGAATGTTTGCACTTTTTCTGTGGACATGCAGTTTACAGTTTATTTTTAAGTTTAAAAAAGACATATATTGTGTGTATGTATCCATAGCACTGAAAACTTTATACTACTTTTAGCTTGGTTTAAGAGATATCAGATCTTTCTCTGTCTCTGAGGGCGTTTGATGGAGAATAGCTCCTGTGCTGTATATGGAGTAAACATTGCTGAGAATTGTTTATCCAGAAAACAAACCCTGTGGACTGACTTGAGGTCACCCACAACTCTTCTGAACAATCATATTTGAATTATTAGTGTAGGATTATTATGCTGATCAATTAAGCCCCCTTTTGTTCCCCTATGAGAGGTCATGTTTAACACTCCAGTCCACTTTATTGAAGAATACTCTTGAAATACTGCTGTATCATTTCTTTCTGCTCTATAACTACCTCTCATTACATCTGTATTGCAAACTCTAGTGTGTTTCTTTTTGTCGTATTGCCCAGATTTGCGATGACTGTTGTAAAGGCTGTAATTATGTTTAATTTCCAATAAAATATGTTATAAAATATGTAAATGCAACACAACCTCTATTCTGTTGTTTAATAACCCTGTTTGTCCTGTAGTACTGGTAGTTCTACAAGCCTTACATCAGATACCAGACAGAATTGAGACTCCAGCTGATATAACACACTTGTACGCCTTCAGTGTGGGGTTTCTATATTAACTGAACAAGTACAGGAAGTGTATTATTTTATGATAACCAAAAGATAATAATAATAATTATTACTAAAAGTGTCATATCTTAGTTGCAAATCTTGATTGATGACTGCCTGAAAAGAGTGACTCACTGAGATCTCCCTCTCTGGGCTTGTTATACTCCTCTCATGCCTGTAATGCAGCTTATTTCACTCTTGTTTGCCTCTACGGCTTTTGCCAAACTGTCTAAGGCAAAGCACCCCCTTTAAATGCTTTATATTTCCATTTCTTGAATCTTATTTTTTTTTCCTGCTCAGAAAATCACAGTGAAGCACATGAGCGCCATCTGGTGGCTACGACAACCACACCAAACCATTATAAACAACAAACTGCAGTTTCTGTAAAGAAAGGTTTCACAGTCGTCATGTAAAGTAAAGTTTATATGCTGTAGATCCGTTTCATGTCTGACTGGTCTGGGTCATAAAGGCTTCACACAGGGTCTGCACAGTTTGATGACTGCCATGCTTTAACACTAAATCAAATCATCAGTTACATGTCAGAGAAGGAAAATCACCAAACTGTGCTGGACACTGACCCTTTGGATTGATGACCTCTGAGCTAGACCCTGGGGGTTGCTTACACACTTTCTAGCAGTCAGGGTAGGCAGCTGTATTCAGGGACATAGGAAGTAGGGCTGCTGTGGGGGCTGAAGCACCCCCAGATTTCAAGATTATTTAACTGTTAAAAGCTAAAACAGAGAAACAACAGAAGTCAACAGCATTTTAATTAATTTGATCGTAGCATAAAGAAACAGTTTTTTTCTGTAGTGTGAAAAAGTGAGCATTTTTATTTTGTGTTGTTTATGTTTCTGTGGTGCCACTGTATAAGTTAACACTGCGTTTTGGAGTGAAGCGAACTGTTTTCCTTGCCAGCTGGCCGCTTTAGTGGTATGTTAGTAAAGCACAAGTGGGAGATGTAGGCTAGCTCTGGCCTCCGATGTGATCTAATTCTGTTTTAAAAACACAGGCCGTTAAGTCGATGTTATATGGTGGTTATACCCTTTTTGGTATAAAACCATTTTATAAAAGCTTTATATGGAACCATATGTCATGTATTCTAATAAATAGCCATTACACCATGCCAGGAAACATTAAGCAAATAGTCCACTGACTGTTTCTGGTTCTATATAGTTGTTTTTACTAACAACCTTCTTTTTAAGAAACTTGAAAACCATCTTTGTTTTAAAGGTATGCTAATTATTAAATGCATAGTAAATCATACTCCTATAACTAAATGGTAACTACTTTGATGGCAGATTTTGTCCATAAAGCATACTCACCTGATTGACAGATGGTGAACATACTACATTCTTGGGTGGCATCTGTATTGTTGTCTCTCTCCACAATCATGTCCTGTTGTTGTGTTATAACATTATTACTCAAACATTTCAGAGGGAGAAGATATTTAGTAAGTATTTAGCATGATGTACCTTTATCTGTGTTATCTATATTATCTAAAAATGCAGCACCTTGAGTTTAGAGTAGCACCTTCCCGCATCCCTGGCTCTACTGACTAGTGCCAGTCCAATAAAACACTTCAGAGATGTTATAGAATCGATTCTGTTTCATTTCTTTCTGTTTTAAAATCTACTGTTTGAGTCAGTCTCAAAACTGTACATGCACACAGCTGTACACATCAGTTATCAACCATCATAACGTTAGTGAGAAGCTTTCGTTTAGAATTTGAGGTAAAAGTGTAAAAAATAAAAAAAACGTAGGTGTTGTTTGCAATAAGCCGGACAGCTAATGAACTGATATGAGTAATAGCTTTAACATTCATGCTGTGTTTACCTTCTGAACATTTTATGCTCAGTGTTATAGACTCATCCACCTAGAGTGTCTGTCTGTTAATGGATGTGAAGTATATGCTACTATCACTATGTGTGGTACTGGTAACAGTCTACGTAGCCATGTGTATATGAAGTCTAATGCTCAAGAGTTGAAAAATTCTCCATCACTCTGATTTTCAGTCATTCCAATGAAGTTAAGCAAGCAAACGAATAGCTGTATCTTGGATTGGCCTATCACAGAAAGATGCGTGTCTTATTAAATGGAGCATCATCATACTTGCCTGGTAAGTAGTGTTTAGTTTAAGTTATCTACACTAACAGAGTGAAGAAGTCCCTTCAAATAGGTGAAACGGTATCTCAGAGTAGTTAAACGATATAACCTTCTTACAACCATCTTAAAATTAGTTATATCAACTACATTCATATTTGATTATTGCAGGGGATATTGCAGTGGATACACAGGAACGCACCGTATTCATGCTATTTTCCATGACAACACTGGGGGGCCATCCTTGTTCACTTTGTGTTAGAACTTCCGGTGCGACCGCGGATACGTTAATACTAATTACAAGCAAAATGACAACAAACATATAAAATGACTAGCATAACATGTTCAGTTAGAGGGAGTCAGTAATTGGAAGAAGATGAAAACTTGTTTTGAACAACAGTGTTATGAACACAGCACATAAAGATCAGAGTGTTGTAAAGCCACCTTCCAAAGAAGAGGACCTGTGTCTATGACTGAAGACGCTAAATTTAAAACATCCACGGAAACCTCTGTACGTCTGCTCTTACCATTCTGTGGAGGAAACCAGCATCAGAGCATCCTTATCCAGAGAAATGTATCGCTTATGAAGCTCTGAGGAAGCAGACGTGTCGGGTGCTTGTGAAGCTATTAGTTAAGTAGCAATTTTCTGATCAGTGTTCACTGTGCTAGGCTATCTAGGCTGTAACTAACACCCACGCAGAGTGGCTCGGGCAGCTGGCTTGACTTGAGTTTGCACCAGCTTTCAGAAATATAGACTCACCGTCTTTATGTAGGAGTACACGGCCGACCTTCCCACTATGCAGGTACTGATACGCGTCAGTACTTTTATAGTTTTTCATTGCTGAACCATCTACACCTTCCGAGAGTACAAAATAATAAAAAATGTCACCATAAGTAACCTCAGGCTTTTCATAATCATCCACCTACTGTGGTATTAACCTCGGATGAGACAGTGTTGTACCATTCAAACTTCTTATTGTCTCTCTGGTCTCCTCCCATGTAACTGTATTCATTTTGGTTCACTGACTGGAAGTTCTAACACAAAGGCTGAAGAAACACACGCTTAAAAGTGGGTGTGACGAAATACGGTGATGCCCCAGTCTGTCATTCAGAATTTTGGAAAATAATGGTTAATAATGTGTTATGAGCATCAGTCACCAGCATAAAATATGCTTATTATATTATATTATATTATATTATATTATATTATATTATATTATATTATAATGCTTGGCAAACACTTATTTTTAAAGGTGTAGCTCAGGGTGAACAGGTAAACTTTTATTTTGAAGATAGTCCATCAAGTATATACCTATTTATGGTGGTATGTAACTGGACCTGTAGAAAACATCAAAACTTGGGCCAAAAAATCTGGACAAAAATAAGGTAGACAGAAGATAATGGACCCAATAACTGCTGAAAATGCAGGCATTAGGATGTGGTTGGGAAAGCGCAGGCCCGTAGTTGTTCTTATAATGGCCTGATTTTTTTTTTCGCCCATAATTATTTGCCATTTCATAGACTATACAGCACTGTGGGTAATGCACAAAAGATGTGCGCAGGCCTAGCCTTATTGAGAACACGCATCTCTGGCACGGTTCAGAAGAAGCCAGAAAGAGAAACAGAAAAAAGAGACCATTTAATGCCAGGGTTTGTACCTACACATTTAAATGAAAATTGTCATTTAAAGAGATGAAGAGACTTGGGCGAATCTCTTAATGTGCGGGCGCTGTCGAGCGGAGCAACAGCCCTGATGATGAAAATCAGATCCTTGAATATCCATTTTTAGACAACACACAATCCTCTGGAATGCCCGTAGCATAAAAACTCCAGGTCCTTGAACCCCTCTTTCCACAGCCAGACTTTCGCAAATATATTTCTTGGCCAGCTATTGTATTTGAGCAATAGGAACTTTCCTTTGATTGGTAATATACAGGGGCTAATTAGCTTAAGAAAGTGATATAAGTGATCTACTATTCTTTCAGCTGGACCCAGACTTGGCCTAAACGTCTGCTCAGATTTCTCAGGTGCCGCTCTGTCTGCCAGAGGCAACAAAACACACGTTCAGCCTGGAAATCTCCCCTCTCCCCAGCCGCCATTTTGTGATTCTTAATAGATTACAATTACAGATAGGGGTTGCTCACAGAGCGCAGGCATCCCTCATGCTGAATAGCCTTTTATATATGACTGTGTTTTTCCCTTTTTTTTTTTTTTTGACTACAGTGTTGTGTAAATGGTGCGCGTTTTGATGGAGGGCATTAAACTCAATTATACATGCAGACTCCTACGTGCCTCCTCCTGGGCTTTGCTCGCAGCTCCCTGTCTGTCTAGTTATTTAGCTTATTTATCCAGCTTATTTAGCATTAGGCCCACCAGCCCAGAGAGTTTAACTTGTGCTTTTGTGTTGGCTTTGAAAGCAAAGGTTAATGAACAAAGAGGCCGGTTGGCACTCGTAAGCTTGGATCACATGTACAATGGACCAGTTTTTAAATCTGTTTATTAGTAGCTGGGATCAGTCAGCATCCTTCGGGATATGTCATACTTACATTACATACTCACATGATCAGTATTCTAGTTCATTCTATACTGTGTAAAACAGCACTTCTATATTTCAACAATCATTATAAGGCACAACCTGAATGGTTATAATAAGAATAACTTTGAAAAACATGGTACAGTTCTATAATTTCCTGGAAGAGAACAAATGAGTGTACTGCCCACATATACAGTGAGAACGATGGGAAGATCAGTACACAGTAACTCTAAGATCACTTTTTTGTAGCATGAGCAAGTCAGAAAATGCAACGCCTAAACTTTATACGTTGTCATTAAAACTGTGATGTGCATACCATCAGCACAATTTGGCAAAAAAAGAGGTAATGCATACAGTGATAAGCTACTGATTAATACTGGGGCTGTTTAGGTGCTAGTTATTCAGGGGTCAGTGGCAGCTTAGGCTCCAGCTTAGGCTCCAAGGCTGAAACCTTTAGCAAGATAATGACGCCAAACACACATCAAAATTCACACAGAAGTGGTTGCGGAAGTTTTGTGACGGCCTTCTCAATCTCCAGATTTGAACCCAATTGAAACCCTGAGGTGTGTATAGAAGAGGTCCGTGTACAAGTGAAGAACAACTGGACATTTTTGCATAGAGGAGTGGTCTGAAATCCCTCAACACGGGTTCTTTAATCTTGTCCAGCTGCTTATTTTTATTCTCACCAAGCAAGGTTTTGCCTCAGTTTAATAATCGTATCATTTTTTTTTAAATAATAATGCCTATTTTTGAAGTCAGTGTTTTGAGGGGAAAACATTAAAACTTTCGGTACAGATATAATAAACATATGTTATTGACATACACATATGTTATTGTGTGTAAGTGATTTTATTTGATATATAGATTTTAGCTTATTTTCATGAAGGAAGCCAATAATACTTATACTGGTATTGCACATTGGGGTGTGTTTAACAGACACAGTGCAAAGTTACATTGCCAGGGATTAGAAACGTACCTGGTTTTATTTATTCATATTGCAAATAAATCAAACTCTTGAACAATTTTGTAGCTGTGCAGCTGCTATGTCTGCTGCAGCCCCCAAACAGGAAATAAACAACCATGTTAGCGAATTAAACTATAAGACTCCACAAATTCCTCCCTTTAATTCTCCCTTCAAGTGTGATCTGCCAAAAAACACTCCCTGGCAAAACAACCCTTGTTTATTCTGTCTGTGTCACACTATCTCTGGCTCCTGTTCCCAGGTCTGTGGTAGAACCATCAGAATGGCCCCTTGACAAACACAGAGAGAAGGAAGACCACTTTTCTTCCAGCAGAAGGGTGGTTTCCAGACCAGTTAGTCATCTAGTTTCCTCTCAGGGTCTACTAGGCATGGAACTACCAAACCCTGCATAAGTTCTAATTATGAAAGTTGTAAATCTAAATATTTGTGAGCTCTTCTCTTTACATTTATAACACTAAAGGGGCTTCAGACTGCCAAACATGCTTGAGAGAATGAGTCATGTCTACATGTCTACATGTTTTATATATTAAAAGATACTTTGGAATTCAACTAGAGATACCTGTGGATGGGTAACCTTGAAGAATGGATAAAACATTACATCAACAAGCTATTTCAATTTAAATTAGTCCCACCTAGTTATCTCAGTCCCTTCACCTTTATCATGATTATCACAGAAACCTATTACCAATGGCGTAGAATTAGCATGGGCAGAAGTGTCTATATGTCTCTGCCAATAGCAATTAGTAATTATTGAATTGTCTCCACCGATAACTTAATCCCCTTTGAAAAAAAACCCCGATATGCCAACATCTCATTAACTCAAATCTATAGGAAAGCCCATAATCTAAACGATAGAACTGAAACTGTACTCACAGTCTGTGCTTATAAAAAAGGGTCTAAACAACTGGAAATTGTCGGCCTGTGGTTTATCTGTCAATAAGCCAGCCTTCTAGCAAGTGTACTAGCTCATCCAGCTGTACTATTAGCAAGTTTAAAAAGAACTAAATAAACTGAGGCTGGATTAACTGACAACTGTTTCTATAATGAAAAGCTTATTATTTTAAGACTAAACTGAACTTGACGTTACTGTAAGCTGCTAGGTGAACAGCAAGCCAGCAATCACTGTGGTTTACTACACCCAGATTGTCCACCTACTGGCTCATGACCCCGGCACTGAGCAAGTAGGTGGCCCCACGAGCAATTATGAGAAAATCTAAACAGCTTATTTGACACTCAGGGCCATGTACAGTGGGAAACTTTGGAGCTAACATGCTAACTTTACTAGTGCAGCAAAAACAAACAAAAAAAAACAAACAAATGTACTATTGTGTATGTACTGATGTATGCACTGATCATAGTCTCGGCACATGCCACTTCTTTTCTAAATGTCCACTTGATTTTTTCCTTCATTCACTGCTTGGCAAACGTCAGTCTGGCCTTTACCCTGACCAAGTTTTCAGGTTTCTTTCAGGGAAATAGTGCTCCTTTGAATGTGCTTTGTATTTGAAGATTCAGAATTATAAAAGATGTGCCAGTGGAGCTGTATAAGTAAAACCTGATACTTCAGCTGAGGATGCTCATTTCCAATTAACACTCAAATTATTGAAAAAGGTCATTTAGAGCAGTGATCAACAAATTAATTGTGAGACAAAAACAAATTGAAAAAAAAAAATCAGACAGATTGTGTTTTTAAGTTTGCGTTTTTGTGTGTTTTTCAGCTGCCCAGGTGCTATTTGGTTAATGGTAATTAGTATTTTCACTATGTAAGTAAACTTGCTATTGTTTTGTATTGATTGTCTTGTGCTCATACCAGTGAAGTCGCCATTACTGTAGTTTGGTATCCTGCCACCCTGCCATTGTAAAGGAGCATAACCTTTATATAACCTGCTGTAATATCATAAAAAAATTCACTGACCACCCAAAAAAAAATAGCCTGGAGCCCAGGGGGCTATCCTATTCCAGGCCTGAGGTACGACTGATACATTTTCACACACAAAGTTGTAAATTGTCGCTGTCCAATGAAAAACATGTACCTCCATTTTTGTTGATTTTGGGTTTTCCCAGTCGTTTACATTGTGTGACAATTTCATGATGAATGGACCAATAGAAGTGCTCCAAAACAGCTTGGAAAAAAGTCTGGTTCCATTGACTTACATTGAAAGTAGTGAAGTAAGTTTTTGGTCTCTCCTGTAAAGCTACTATTTGATACTTGTTTTTTAATTGGACAGCAACGAAATAAAAGACTTTACCTGTTTGTCACATTAAAGTCATGGTTTTAATACAGTTTTATTTTGTGTGTTTTTTCTAGCTGTCAGTTAGGCACATGACTGAGTTGAGTCAGGTCGACATGTGACTCGAGTCTCTCTGTGTAAAGGTAACATGACGATGTGATGCAGTACAGATGCAGTGCAGTTACGTCTCATAACAGAGATGACACGTCTGCATCAAGTGCGTTTTGGTATTCTGGAGTAAAGCAGATGCCCTGATCCACGTTCACATCTTGCCTACAAAACTGGAACCATATGGATGAAGGCTTACCAAAACTGCCTTGTTTTCTCTAGCATTTCTTTTTGCATTCATTAAAAATAATTGTGCTTTTTTCTAAACGTGAGTGCGTGTGTCTGGGCCAGGCTGCATTCCTTGGAGGGGGCTCCTGTGTTTAACTCGGAGCAGGATCAGGGTGTTCCTCTCATGGTTTTTGGCAAGCGCAGAGAGATTCCTGCATGTCTATCAGAGCTCAGAGACGCTGCCAGAGTGCCAGACAGCCTGCGCTCATATTGAAGAGTCAGGGCATTATGGGCATGAACCAGATCAGAGAACAAACAGTCAATTTTACAGAGATGAGACGAGACAGCCTGGGTGCTTACTGAAAACTCGGGCATTACAGAGATGAGCGCGCAAGCCTGCTGGTCAAGGTGCATTGCTGCCAGTATTAGCCCGTTAGAAATGTGATGTACCTGATTCAGCTGAGCAGGCTTTCGAGGAGAATTCGTAACTTAGACCTTCGATCATTAGGCTCCAGGAGTGCTGTACTGTAGAGCAGTCAAGTGGGCACCGTGCAGTCTTAAAATAACTAAAAAGTTTTAGTATCTATGAGGTGGTCGCATTCATAGACAAATTATCACATGACCAACACATGGACACACGCAACTTATCACATGGACCGATGACATTACTCATTACAAATTTACAGATATTGGAATTACAGCATAATGCAATCCAAGGCATTCATTTTCTTTTCGTTTCATTAGCCAGCTTGGTGTACTGCGTTCATGTGGTATCAGAGATGCTGACTTACAATACATTGGTTATTATATTATAATGAATTAGACATTTGTTAGCATGTTCAAAGTGTTCAAAGAGAACTTAGTCAAAACTATAGACGTCTTTTCTGAGGATATGAGTGAATGATCTACCATTGTCTTCACATCTTAATCAACATAATGTCAACTTTGCTTTTAAGACCTAAACATCACAGACGTGTGGCATGCGACCAACGATTGACCTTTAAATGATGACTCAGTAATGCTGCTTCATAGGTAGTGCTGTTCATTTGTGATTTCGTCATCTGGTCACTAGTTCAAAGCCCCACTTAGGTCCACAAGCCAAGTACCAGAAAGGTTCAGGCTTATGAACTTGCCATCTGGGACTCTAAATATTACAGAGATGAGAGGACAAATCCTGAGCGGTCACTGAAGGAGTTAAATCGGTTCAGACTGTCTTTGCTCACGCTGAGTTTTTGGACACGCTGAGTAATCTAGAGGGTTAGAACTGGAATTAGAATTAGCAACTATTTGCCACTTATGTTTGCACAACATGTAACTCATCTGTGCAGTGAAACACCCACATATACACACATTAGTGAACATACACACTAGGGGGCAGTAAGCACATGTGCCCGAAGCGGTGGGCAGCCCTATCTATGGCACCCGGGGAGCAGTTGTGGGTTAGGTACCTTGCTCAAGGGCACTTCAGTCGTGGCCTGTTGGTCCGGGGGATCGGACCAGCAACCTTCCGATCGCAAGACCAGATTCCTAACCCATACGAGGATGATGACAGTGAGCATTAATGAAATAAGCTGATTAAATGAGCGAGCTGGCACTAATAGTGGACACGTTACGGAGATGAAACCTTTTGCATGAGTATATAGTAGCACCTGCCAAGCGTCTGTAAGTGTAAGGCCAATAACTGATCCATCTACACATGCCCATGTCTGTCTGTCTGTCTATCAGTCAATCTTTGTCTGTCTCACTACATATACATTCATCTGTTTATAATTCTGTTGTTTAGAAATAATATAATAATAATATATAATAGTTCTTTCTTTGCATTTGCTACCAGTAAAATAGCAGGGCTAAGTCTTTTTATTTCTGTTTACATGTATATACAAAAATGACTAACTATCCCTTTGTCTTTCTCTTGTCAGCTCCCTCTCTCACATCACCATGGTCCATGATTTTCTGTGCATCACCACAAGGAGGCAAGAGTTAGCTTTTTAGAAAGGCCTACCCAGTTATAATGAAGCCCCCTTTTCTCTCTCCTCTTTTAAGTGTGCTATTCGAGACTGCTTCTGCTACCGGACCTTCATGAAAACGTCAAGTCATCTTCCTCGGTGTCTCCTCTCGAAATGTTTCAACCCACAAAACAGAAGTAGCAAGGAAGCCTCTGATTGCTGCTATTTGGAGTGATTACTGAGGGGCTGCTGGGCCTATAAACCGAAGGCCTGACTTAAGGGGACCCCATAGCTCCTATTATGTCATTACCTCGCCGACTGCCGCGGAGATGAGATGAGTGTTTACGCTTGAGCTCCGGAGCCTGTGGGCCTGCCCTGTAAAAGCACAGCCCCTCTAAAAGCGCGAGCAGGGTGTCTGCTCTGAAGAAGGCGACACGATGCAGTGAAGCTGTTTACACAGGAATGATAAACGGTGTAATTAGCATGAAGAGAGTGTCTGTGGGCTTTTTACATTGGCGTGCATACGGGGTGTGAATAACTGGAATCTATGACAAAAAGCAGAAACAAACCAGTTTATGAGCGCAGGCAGGTGAGCCGCCTCAAAGCCGAAGATCATGCCCGTTTTGTAATGTCTCCTGTTTATTTTTTGACTCTGGTTTTGGACAGAATGTCGGCACATATGTCTTCTTTATGGCAGTGAGACTTTTTTTTTCACTGGAAGATGAGGTATTTCAGTGATGAGCTCAGAGATGTGGGGAGAGGTGTTGGTGACTCCCGAATTTAAAATTATGAACAACACTTTACTGTAGGGTGCTGTTCATAAGGTTACATGACACCTACATAAGCTTGTCATGACAACAGACATAACCCTACATGAATGTTTAGAAGCGTCATTCACTATGAACATTTTTCATTCGCCAGTTCTGATTAAAGTTAGCTGAAGTAGCCTTTATGACAGAGGACGCCTATTGAAGTGAGCATTTATAAACATTTATGTAGGGTTATGTCAGTCGTCATGACTAGTATATGGAGGTGTCATTGTATGAACAGTACCCCACAGTGTTGCCCAAAATATAGTAAATATATTAAAAAAAGCTGTGAATGAATGGAATTCTGAACTGGCCAAATGTTTGTTAGCTTTTACGTTATAGTTTGCAAACTCAAGTGGAAAGTATAAATGGCCTTTTTTATCCAATATGCTGTCATTTATTACTGATCTTACTATTGCTGTCCTAATTTGAACCATTTAAAAATGAGAGTAAATTGCTGGCCATATTAATAGTCTGATAATATGTTATGTTGAATATAATATTAGGCATTTTCACTTTATGAAGGTTTAGCCAACTTGCAATTGCACCCATCATCAACTGTAGAAAACATAAACAGTGCAGTTTTTATTTTATCATGAGAGTAGATGGTACAACAGCTATCCCTCATAACTGCCATAAATTGTGCCATAGCCAGCTCTGCACAGTGTTTACTTTATATTTACTTCAAATTGCTCTCCTGGTTAATAAATTATCTTCACAGGTTAACTTATTGAAAGATGTACTTCTGATATCTTCTGCAGTATTTCATCTTTGGAAGCGAATCGTTCAGTCAGTTTTCAATTGTTTTTGTAGATTTTTCATTTTATGTTGTATTGCTATGTTTCTATGAGTTCTTTGTTCTAAATTAGAACAGCCATGTTTTGTTAGCACATAAACTCTTTTCTCTGATGTAAAATGTCAAGCTCATGTCCCTTATGTTTCATGCTTGGTTTTCTCTCTCCCTCTCTCTCTCTTTCTCTCTCTCTCTCTCTCTCTCTCTCTCTCTCTATCTCTCTCTCTCTCTCGCTCTCTCGCTCTCTCTCTCTCAGTAGCAGCCTGAGTGTGGGAGATGGGACCCCTCAGTTATGTGAGAGAGAGAGTGAGTGAGAGAGAGCAGGGTGGGCACTAAGATCTCCGACTGTAAACAGCTTTAAGAGAAATGTGAGTTATTTGTCGAGTGTTGTCCGGAGCCAGCCGTAAACCTGTCTGTGAACTGAACAGGAATTCAGTAACGCCTGACGCACCGTGGCCGTTCACAGGCCAGTAAACAATTAGCACTATAAATGCCCAGACAGAGCAGAGAGGGCCAGGCCTGGCACTCAAACTTCTGAAAAAGAGTGCTGATCTACAGCCATGTTTCAGCTGCATTGACAGTCTTAACTAGTTTTTTTTGAGCTCAAATCTGCTATTTCTGCCTTAATGGTTCATATTCTTGTCCTTCTTGTCACATCATTAGTTGGAACATAACTATGCCATAAAAAACAAAACAAAAAACAAAAAAACAAAACAGCATCTGGCAAGCGTTAAACTTATGACAGACGTATGTTCATTACTGCGGTCCGTCACTAATGGTTGCATAATTTTTGTTATTGTTAAGTTAATATTAGCTAAATCATACTGTCCACTGACCAATACAGCTACATCAGTGGACCATATTAGTGGCTTTTAATATACAATACTAAAATATATAATGTTTTTGTACAAAGAAAAACATGAGTCTCCAAAAGAACTCAAAAAATGTAAGTCAATGCAAAAAGATTTTATTCCGAAGGTGATTTTGGAGCATTGGTTTATGAATGAACCAATAGAAAACTTAACAGGGTATGAACTATAAACTTAACAGCATACAAAGAGCAGCTGTCATGTTCAAATGATATAAAAAAAAATCTAATTGAAGATATGTTTCTTTTTGGATTATAAGAATATAGCATTATTTTTAACAGGGTCATGTCTGTAGCTAGTTATGCTGAAGTAAACAATTGATATTGGTATGTTTATCCTTTTGCACTGCTTATGCACCATGATGATACGGAAGTGCTCAAATTCGTTTATTGATTCATATGTTTGTGCTGCTAATTAGAACAGGCCACCTACATACACAGCACAAGAATGAAGAAGCAGGCCCATATAAAAAAATGCAATATGTTGTTATTAAGTTTTATAGTATGCGTATGCAAAAATGTGAACATAAAAATGCCACTTAAACCCATAATGCCAACATCGCCAGTGTGACTCTGGTCACTCTTATGTTTAGACTGCAGTGTTTGCATCAGAGGGAGTCTGGTTCACACTTCCATGTTGAAATGTGTGTTCAGTAACTCGAACGGCTGAGCTTAAGGGCAGGAGACTTGGCCTCAGTGACCTTAGGAAACTAAAGCTGGGCTCCTGGAGGGTTTCTTCTCACTTTATCTGCTGCAGATCACCATAAAAAGAGAGTAAAAGTGAAAATGATAAGAACTGAAACAGAGGTGCTTTTTCCTACTAGGAAAAAAAAACATTGTTAAATAAGCAAACATTAAGCTTTATAATGCCCTTCAGGAGCTAGATTAGTTTTATCAGGGGAGGTACACTAATTGAAGTGATTACTGACAAGATCTTTGATATTGTGCCAGTATGAATCTGCTGCTTGCATGAGATCAACAGTCTGAAACTTGTGGAGTGATTTTAGGCTCATATGAAATAATTTGTAATGCATGTGTTTCACAGTCTGACAGTAAGAACTGTGGAGTGAATTTAAATTCAGTATGAATCTGCAGCATGTGTAGATTTCACAGTCTGACAGTAATAACTGTGGAGTGAATTTAAATTCAGTATGAATCTGCAGCATGTGTAGATTTCACAGTCTGACAGTAAGAACTGTGGAGTGAATTTAAATTCAGTATGAATCTGCAGCATGTGTAGATTTCACAGTCTGAGAGTAATGACTGTGCAGTGAATTTAAATCCAGTATGAATCTGCAGCATGTGTAGATTTCACAGTCTGACAATAATAACTGTTGAGTGAATTTAAATCCAGTATGAATCTGCAGCATGTGTAGATTTCACAGTCTGACAGTAATAACTGTTGAGTGAATTTAAATCCAGTATGAATCTGCAGCATGTGTAGATTTCACAGTCTGACAGTAATAACTGTTGAGTGAATTAAAATTCAGTATGAATCTGCAGCACATGTAGGTTTCACAGTCTGACAGTAATAACTGTGGAGTGAATTTAAATCCAGTATGAATCTGCAGCATGATCTGCAGTATGAGTATGAGTATCCAGTATGAGGGAGACAAGGTCATAAAAAACTAAAAGCACAAAGTAAAAGCAATACTTCTTACAAACTATTTAAGAACATGATTAAGATACACTGACAGGAAGCATTTCTTTGAGAAGGTAAAGGCAAAAAAAGTGAAAGACAAAGACAAAGGCTGAATGCATGAAATACTGTATTGTTATATATTGATATTATATTTATCGTATCCTGATGGAAACTTAAGTGTAGTCTCTGACTTTGGCACAAAAATACTATATGTAACTATATATAATAATAGTATGTTGTATATATAGTCTATATAAATATATGGCCTATATATATCTAAGCCTAATATTAAACATAACCTGTACCGTAACCTCAGAAATCAAAACAGAAGTGGGAGAAGAAGAGAGTACAGACTGTTGTAGTTACCCACATATTTGCAGGCTTAATTGGCCAAATATTTTTAGAGCAGAGAGAACTTCCTTGCATACCAGCATGCAGAATAAGCCCGTTTCAGCAGATTCATCACTGTTCAGCAAAGCAACAAGCAGAGCGGGACGGGCTACAACTGCTTCCCTTTAAAAAGTCTGCCTGTCACTTTCTGGGAGCTGCTATCTCAAACATTGTTTTTTCCGCATGCTTTCAGAATCTCTGATGGCCAAGGATCATTTGTAGTGCCACATTAATCTTACGAGATGGGGACGTTTTCTTGGCAACCCCAAGACCATTTATTAAGGTCCCAACGTCAAGGAATCGTGTGGCATATTTTTCAATGTCATTTACACACAAAATAAAAGCAAAAAAGGGAACGCTCTAATCATGCAATTAGTCAAAGCCTGAAAGCCATCTGCCTGTCTAAGGAAATCCATCAATGAGCCATTAGGCAGAGTCATTCAGGTGGAAAATATGACGCACACATCAATCAAAGTGGCACGCGCCATCCTTCATCTATTAGTGGTAGACTCATAGGAGTTCCAGCAGGGACCTTCTGAGTAACTCCACAACCGCACAAGATGTGGATCTACACACGCTCATGCGACAAAGACCAGCTTCCATCAATATTTAACTAGAATCGATGTATATTTGAACATGTGGTTTCACAATTTGTTTGGAATACAGTAGGTGTAAAGAGAAAATGACCCTGGTTGCTGGGAGATTGGGGACAATTCCAGTACTGTTCCCGTCCCAGTAGGGGAGCAGGGCTTGACTGAGCGTGCACAGTATGTCATAACCAGAGTGGGGGAGTCAGACTGTGATGAAGTGTTCGGTGAAAAACCTGCTTTGGGTAGAAACCTCCCTTTTCCAGTCATCTAGACTTGGCTCCCCTTACTGAACCATAGAAAGACAAAAGTGTCTCCCAGGCCATCATCAACATACAGCTTCAGCGATGCATCTGACGATCAGGAATGAAGGTTGTGCTGACTCAGCACAGTAGCACACTGATACACAAGGAGGCTTCATTTATTCTAAGCATGCTAGTACAAAAGTAAGCTCTTACCACGTTAGACAGTAGCATTGCTACTACAGCAGCTTTACTATTTAATCTATCAAAGTTTATCAAAGGTTATCCCGTGATAGCCTGGAAGCCTATCCAGAGTGTTTTCTGTCTTCTGCCCAATGAGCGCTGGGTTAGGCTGAGATAGGACAGCCATTAGTGCATCTACATTATATAACATAAAGTATATGTATAGTATATTAGTAGTATATATACACTGGTCAGCCATAACATTAAAACCATCTCCTTGTATCTATGCTCATTGACCGTTTTACTGGCTCCATTTACAAAACAGCTGCACTTTGTAGTTCTACACTTACAGACTGTAGTCCATCTGTTTCTCTCTATACTTTGTTACCCCCATTTCACCCTGTTCTTCAATGATCAGGACCTTCAAAAGACTACTACAGAGCAGGTATTTTTTTTGTGGTCCTGGCATGTTGTTCACTCACTGTCCACTATAACAGACAGGCCTACCTTTTAGGTCCACCTCATTTGTTGCTGCACAGTTTGTGTTGATCATTCTTTAGTCCTGCATCACAAGACTCACAAGATTAGAGGTTGTTATGGTTCTATGGTACTTTGAGTTGACTACCTGTAATTCAGAGGATCAATTGGGGATGCGAGTACAAATGACAAAATGAATTAGATTGGAAACACTTTTGATATCTGCCAGCTGTGAAAACATTGTTTTTTGAAAAAGAAAAGCCATTTATTTTTCTCATAGAGGACAGCTGCTTAGACATGGAGTTCCTTAGTGGGCATACAATCGTAATGATGCTCAACTTCAGAGGATCGTCTGAACTTGAGTCTCACTTAGCTCGACTACTGTTGCTATATCTGCTAAGTTTTTGTGGCCAATATGTTAAGTAGTTTTTAATGATGAGATCTGATGATTAAGCATAGTTTCTTACGCAATAGACCCAAAATGTCTGAAAGTAGTAGATAAAAAGATCCGCCTACATAACCAAGTAATCCATGTAGAAGAAATAAAAAATAAAGGAGTAGCGATTTGCCATCTTGCAGGACAAGAACATGTATGATTATATGCATGTCAAATGTAACACTTAGAACGTTGGTAAGTCATTCTAATTTTATTCATGACAGAATTTATTTATGAAGCCAGTGGCTGCCATGTAGCTAGTACAGTAGCTAACTGCTGTATAGGATAGAAGGATAGAAACGCTTTTATAGTAGCTTTTTTTGTGAGTAACTGACATCTTAGCTTGCTAAGTTATTAAAGTAGGTCGTCCAGCTCTGGCTTCATTCCTGCTTAGCATGCTATAGTTCAGGCATGGTTTTTCAGAAGCTTGTCTTTCTGGCTTTCATCAGGTGAATGGTGAAACGGTTTGGCAGCTGAAGCACATTGGAGAGGCTTTCTGCGTAAGCAAATCTGATACGGCACTGATGAGAGTGTTTCCTTTTTGGGGGGTGTTGTAGGGTTGGAGAGAGGGATGATCTACAGAGGCGTCCATGGAGCGAGTTTCAGTTAGTCTGCTGATGCAGCTTTCACTGTCTCCATTACTAACCTACTGCACAGTGTCTTTGAGGGACAGACTGCAGGGGCCAACCTGGTGACAGAGAGTCTTGAGAGGTACCAGAACCTGAAACTGACACCAAGACATTTACAACAGTATTCTGTGAATACTTCATTGTCCCAAGTTTTAATTGAAATAGTCAAGAAAGGGACAAAAACGTTGTCGTTTTAGCTTCATAAGGAGTATTAATACATTGCTGCATAGCCCATTTAACTGAGCTGTATCATGCAAATGCCAATACAGCATAATGTCTTAATATCTCAGTTTTTTATTCATATGCACTTAAAAAATTATGATTCTTCAATAGTGTTCTTTAATAAAGACAATGTGTAATTTTATACAACAATGAACAGTCAAAGAACCATTCGCATGCTTAATGGATCCTTGGTATCATTAAAGCATTTTTCAAATATATGGAAAATGTGTTATAGAAAGATATTTTTCAGGATTCAGTTTGAAGTCTGTTTCTGGTTTTTCAAGGATTTTTAGTAAAGTACACTCACCAGCAACTTCATTAGGTACACCCCCAGTATAATATCTTTTACAATTACACTCTTAAAAAGTTCTTTAGTAAAGACAGTGTTCACAATGGTTACAAAATATGTTTTAAATGGTTTTATATAGGGTCCTGTGTAGCACCAAAAAGGGCTTTTCTGTTGTTACAAGCTTAACATCGCAACAATAGCAGAACGCTTTTCGGTGCTATCCAGGACTCTTTTCAAAAAGCTTCTTTTACAATATATTTTACAACCATGGTGATCACTGTCTTTCCTAAAGGACACTTAAAGAGCCATTTTTAAGAGTGTAATTGTAATAGCTCAATACGATACTGGCAGTCTTCAGACTGAATCTTGAGAAATCTCTGTCTGATTACTAGCAAAATTTGCAAATAACGTTGCTTTTAGAATATGAGAAGGTGAATGACAGAACGTTCTACCTGGACCAGAGCCCACCTACATTTTTGCTTGGCCTGAATTACAGAGCTTTCTAAGAGTTTTGAGTCTGAACCTGTCCAGAGTTATTTTTTTAGATGCAAACACGACCCTGCTTCAAAATCAAAATTTTGTCAGGGCCCTATATGGCTTGACCTGACCCACAGCAACAAGTTATAAATCTGTCTTTCCTAAAGAACACTTAAAGAGCCATTATTTTTAAGAGTGTAATTGTAATAGCTCAATACGATACTGCCAGTCTTCAGAGTGAATCTTGAGAAATCTTCTAGCAAAATGTGCAAATAACATTGCTTTTAGAACATGAGAAGGTGAATGACAGAACATTTTACATGGACCTGTCTGACAGCATGAAACGTTAACTTTTACCCTGCAATAGTTTATGCCCACCCTTCCTCTAGTTAGCCATGTAATGCTTTGCAATTCTGTAATAACAGATGCAAATGAGGATAACAAACATATCACGGCAAACCGAGCACACACATAACAATAACTTCTCTTCTAACAAAAACAAATGCGGTCTGGGTTGAAAATATTGAATTTTAGAAATAATAAAAGAAAACCTAAGATGTGGAGGATCTAGGAGGGTTAAGAGTGGAAGGCAGGTCAGCATCAACGAAAGGGTCTATGGTGACTGTGTTGTGAAGAGGCTTTACTCTTATCAGCTCCAGAATTACTAAACTCTCCCCGTCTCCCTACAGCTGTGTGAGTGTGTGTGTTTTTGTTTATAGAAGATGAAGACCCTGTGTCTGAAGCTTTAAGAGTAAGCTCATGTAAAGCCAAGCTGTGTCTGGTTGCAGGCTTCTGAAAGAATCAAAAGTTGTGTATCTTTATGGCTGTGTGTATGTGTATTTGAGGAGTGGGACTACATGCTTGTGGGTGCGCTCCTGTGTGCTTTGGTTTGTGTGCTAGAGCTTTAAAAGTTTTGAATCTAAAACTGAACACAACGATTTTGTCAGAACCCAACCTGGCTTGACCCAACCCACACCACCTACTTGTGAGTCCCAACCAGAGCCCAACTAAATTTTGCTTGACCTGAATTACAGAACTTTCTGAGCGTTTTTGAGTCTGAACATGAGCAGAGTTTTTTTTTTTTTTTTTTATGTGAACAAGACCCTGCTTCAAAATCTAAATTATCGTCTGAACCCAATACAACCAAAACCAACTCATCACCCTAGGTGCCAAATTCTATCTGGTTGAATAGACAGTTGAATTACAGCATGGCTACAATAATAGCTGTCATTAGATGGACTGAAATTACTCTTTAACTTATAATTCATCAATAAATGCTTTCGATCAGAATCCCAAGTGTTTTTAACCTGGATAGCTCTGAAATAGTAAGATTAATATAGTAGTAAGACTACACTTGTCCTAAAACTCTAGAATATGGTCCATGTAGCCTAGAAACTGTCCAGACAAATCAAGTACAAATGTCCTTTTGATTGCACTAAATTGTACCTTCTTGAATCAATTCAATGATCCGGATTCAGTTTAAAACCTGTTAAAAGCAAGAGAGGGGCTGTTAGAACCTGAACGAGAAACGTGAACCCGACCAAAAGCATATTTGGGAAATGATGACTGAACCTGATGTGAGCAATCGAGTCCCGTAGGCTTCGGACAAATATTTCAAGCTCTAGTGTGTCCCTGTGCGTGTCTTTGTGTGTGGGATTGTGTTCAGGTTTATGGAAGAGTCAGAGTTTGTATCTTTGTGGCTGTCTGTCTCTGATCAAGCGTTTTCTCCTGGCTGGGTCGTCAGATGAGTTGTGTGTATGTGTATGTTTATAGTATGGTCATAGTCATGTATGAGTTTATGTAGACTAGCATATCTGTCTTTCTATGCCTCTCTGCTGGTTTATGGAAAAGGCAGGTAATGTGGTCAGGCTGGAGTGTGTGAGTCAGGCCAGTTTTACCCAGCCAGTTGGCTTTAGAGGGTGAAATCTGATTGAGAGATTTTAGAGCAACTGAAGTCCTTTTACCTGGGATAGTTTTATAGAAATTACCAATGAGATCTGCTGTTTAATCCTGGCTATTCAATACTTTACTGCCTGCATAAAAGAATTATGTCCCGCTACAACACTGTGTCCTCTGTTATCTTTCCCTTGTGCAGTCATTTAACAGATAATTGTGTTTAGACAATAGTGTTCAGTACAGCAGAGAAATGTTGTTGATTTATAATCAGATAATGGTTGGGCTGCAGTCAGAGTTAGACAAAATTGTGTCAAGCGGCAGTTGGACAGAATGTTGTTGCTGTACAGTTATACAGTTACAATATGTTGAGCTACAGATTCAGACATTTTGTCAGATTACAGTCAAGTGCAATCAGAATTTTGTCAGGCTACCATTATGTTCAAGCTGAATTCTGTTAGGTATCACTGGGTTTAGAAAGAATTTAGTCGAGTAGCAGTCTGACTGGGACATAAGGGTTGGAAGGAATTTTGTTAATCTAGAAACATGTTACAGTCAATCATGTTACTGTCAAGTTGGAACAGAATGTTGTCAGGCTACTCTTTATGTTGGGCCAAAATTTTGTCAGGCTATAGTTGGACTGTGACAGAATTTTGTTAGGCTACAGTTGGACTGGGACAGAAGTGTGTTACGCTACAGTAAAGTTGGGACAGAATTTTGCAAGCCTACAGTCAAGTTGTGCCATCATTTTATAAGACTATAATCAAGTTGGAACAGAATTTTGTAAAGCTACAGTCAAGGTGGGACAGAATTTTGTAAGGCTACAGTCAAGGTGGGACAAAATTTTGTCATACCACATTCAAGTGGGGACAGAATTCTGCAAGGCTACAGTCAAGGTGGGACAGACTTTTGCAAGGCTACAGTCAAGTTGGGACAGAATTTTGCAAGGCTACAGTCAAGGTGGGACAGGATTTTGCAAGGCTACAGTCAAGGTGGGACAGAATTTTGCAAGGCTACAGTCAAGGTGGGACAGACTTTTGCAAGGCTACAGTCAAGTTGGGACAGAATTTTGCAAGGCTACAGTCAAGGTGGGACAGAATTTTGCAAGGCTACAGTCAAGGTGGGACAGAATTTTGCAAGGCTACGGTCAAGGTGGGACAGAATTTTGTAAGGCTACAGTCAAGGTGGGACAGAATTTTTTAAGGCTACAGTCAAGGTGGGACAGAATTTTGTAAGGCTACAGTCAAGGTGGGACAGAATTTTTTAAGGCTACAGTCAAGGTGGGACAGAATTTTGTAAGGCTACAGTCAAGTTAATTTTTGTCAAGCTACACTTTAGTTGAGACAACATTTTGTAGGCCTGCAGCCGTGCTCAGACAGAATTTTGTTGAGTTACTGTTGTGTTCATGCAGAATAATAAGCCCTGTAGTCTAGTGTTCTCCAGCTGTATCCACGTGCTCAAATATTCTCAGGCTATATTCAGGTACAGATCTAAATTTCAGACTTGGTTTGAGCTCTAACTTTATTTGAGACCTGTTTAAAAGAGGCAGCCTTGTTCTACTTCAGCTTTAGCAGAGATGTGGCAGAGAAAAGCATAATCATATTGAGAGATTGCAGATGGCAGGAGCTGATAGGGACTGTGGAAAGAGAAGGAAAAACACACATTGGAGCAGCCACTGTGGGTTACAGCGTGTGCCAAGAAGATTAGCAAAGACAACACAGAAGTGTCTCTCTCTCTCATTCTAACTCTCTCTCTCTAACTCTCTGTCTCTCTGTCTCTCTCTCTCTCTCTCAGTCTGGTCTCCTCTGTTTGTTAGATTTGGAACTCTATACACCCAGGCAGGTATTACAGTCAGACAGTGGCAGACAGAAGTGGAGCTGTTATTGTTTCTGTCAGTGTGCACTGTAGCTTACACCGCATGCACACATATATACACACTCACACACCAAACACACAGATTCTTCTGTGTTCCCTAGAGACCACACACACATAATGCTCAGCCCCTGACCATTTAACTCATACACTCCAATAACACTCAGGGTTTGTGCTCAGAGGGTTTGGGTGGCCCAGTCCAGTTCAGCCCTGTTATACATAAAACCACGGTGCAGTGAAGTGATAGCAGTCAATAGCACAATACAGCCCAGTGAGTATATTAGAAATGCTATACTGATTTTTCATCTTTAACAGGAAGAGGCACTGGGTGTTGCAGATGTAATAGTGGCATTATGTACAAATTGGTTGTCCCAGCTCTTTCCTAGCTATGATTTCTTCTGAGCCTGGGAACTGGCTGATTGCTGCTGTGGTATGGGTTTTTCAAGGAGGGAAAGAAGTGTGCCATTTGCGGCTGCTGTAGAGTGAATACTAAAACAGATGTCTTCTGTCTGTATATATATATATATATATATATATATATATATATATATATATACATATACATACAGACAGGTATTACTAAATAATGTACAATTGTTATTAAAATTATATATTGTTGTTACTGACTATATATGAATTCCCAGTAGGTAGTGAATAATACATAACAGTTATTGAATTATTCTTTATAGAAGTTAACTGTAACTGATTAATTCAGATGCTGCATTGTTTCTATATTCATTGGCAATAGTTCATTATACAGCCTATCAGTAAGAAAGTTTGCACTGTACTCCATGTACCAGTCTGTGATTGTTATTCCACAAATGTTATAGGCCATGCCAAAATGATCTAATCATAACCAGTATGTCAACAATATGTCAACATGTGAGCTCCACAAGATTTATCTGTTTAATCATATAGTCTTTTTTAAATTGTCACACTCATCCCTACTAAAATTAAGCTTGTTTCTAATTAGTGGTAAGTCTCCATGATTTACAAATGATTTACAAAACACTGGAAAACCAGTTCACACAAATGCTGACAGGTGTGTTTGAACATGCAATTCTGTTGAAAGTGGTCCAGGTCACATGTCTTGATCTGTTCGGAGTTTCTAAAGTGATTGGCCAGGCTGGTAAAACAGCTGAAGGGGTGAAAATGGGAAGAGACTTTCAGAAAATGGATTTAGAAAATAAAAAGACTGCAACCCTTATTTGAGTTCTAAATTCTTTGAATTCTTTTGTGAGTATTTTTAACCTTCAGAACCAACAGCTATTGCTGGTGATAACTAATACATGCAGCAACTGAATATGCATTATTTTATTAAATAAGCATGTTTCCTTTGTTTCTTTGTTTTATTTGTTTGCATTATTTCATTTATTAAGTACAAAGCTTCCCTTTGTTTTGCAAAAATGTTTAAAAATTATCATTATATTCATATAACACATATAACAAATAATATAAATATTAGTCCATGTACTACTGAGTCAAAGACATAGACCAAAAAAGTTCACATACTGCTGAGCCTAAGACAAAGACTGAGATATGTCTATATACTACTGAGTCTAAGACAGGGACCCAGATAGGTCCATATACTACTGAGTCTTAGACAGAGATCAGAGTCTGAGTCTGAGACATGTCAGTGACTATAAAAAGTCAGTTCTTGAGTCTGGTCAATCCTAGATTCAGTTGCTCGATGGTGTGCTCATTACTGACTAATAGGTGTTCTGTGCTCACACCCAGATTGTTCATTGTATAATCTCTATATTAAAGCTTGGACTGTAGAATGAGATGCTCTGGAGAAGCAGCACATGAGCCAAAGGTTACCATTTCCAAAGCCAGACATTAGCTAGAGAGGTATGAAGACCCCAAATATTTGTCTGTGAAGAGAGCGGAACTGCATTCTTGAGCTCCATCCAATACCTTTGGCATGAGTTGGCGTGATCAAGAACTAATTATCAAACATCAGTATCTGACCTCACCAATGATCTTGTGGCTAAAAGCAATCAAATCCTCACAGCAATGTTCCAACATCTAGTGTAAATCCTTCCTGGTGCTGTTAGTATGCTGTCAGTCAGAGGTGATCTACTACTGCTGCTTCAGATGATTCCTGCAGTTACAGAGAGTCTTTGCTCCATGTGTTGAACAGCAGTGTTTGTGTGTGTGTGTGTGTGTGTGTGTGTGTGTGTGATGTGTGTGTTTATAGCACACTTGGCAGTAGCGACAAAGCGGCTCTTTCTCTTGACTCAGCTATTAAGCCTTTTTTTGTTTGTTGTCCCTTCGGGCTGCAAACATATTACGAGAAATAGAGAAAAGAAAGAGACCAACAGAATGAGAGAGACAAGAGATAGTGAGGAAGTATGAGGGAGTGAAAGAGCTGGAGATAGCCAGGGAGAAAGACATAGAGATACAGAAAAACAATGGTGTGATGATGCGCAGATGTAACATACACAGTTAGTGATCACAGTGTCTAAACAGAAATAGTACTGGAAGAAAAACTGGAAGAAGAATGAACAAGTAATCAGTGCAGTTCAGGACAGAGACCAGCTGAACACCCTTTTTCTCTCCTCATGTAGCAAATCGTTACTATCCAAACAAATACTAGTATATCGAGACTGGATCTAAGTCAAGATTATTTTAATGTGACAAAAAACTTTAACCTCAGAAAAAGAGGATTCAGTATTAAGCTCAGTTTGCCATGCGTCTTGGAGAAATACCAGAATGTGTTACACTAACAATGAGAGAGAAAGAAACGGTGATATAAAGTGAAACAGAGAGATTTGATAACAAATCTGGTGCTATTAATGCTAAAAAAATTTAACTTGCTTTTGATGATGCTTTGGCAACACCAATTACGCTTAAGAAACGAACAAAGAAAAACAGATTGACAGCACGTTAAAATAAGAGAGAGGGAGACAGAGAAACAGCAAATGAGAGAGCGAGAGAGAGAGAGAGAGAAAGAAAGAGAGAGAGAAAGAGAGAGGGGATCCAGACAGTGAGCGACATTTATCTAGGCTGTCATATAAAGAAATGTGTGTGTGTGGGAGCCAGACAGCGACCGGGAGGCTCTTTGGGGTCTCCCAAAGGACTCTGTGTGTGTGTGTGTGTGTAACTGAGAGAGAGAGAGAGAGAGAGAGCAAGAGAGAAAGAGAGAGAGCAAGAGAGAAAGAGAGAGAGGCACTTCTCTTTCAAAGTAGTGGCAGCTCCTTTGTACACTAGTAGGATGCTGCTACCACTTTGGACTGCTCTGTCGATTGACCAGTCAGAACAGAGTGGACACGCCGACCAATTAAAGCACAATAGGCTCACTGGGAGGTGTTGGAAACAGTGAGGATTTTTTTTACTACAGGTAGCTTGAACTGGAGCATCATACAAAAACTGTTAATTCCATCATACCTGTAGTTTGGTATTGTAAAGGGTCCATTGTTGAGAGAACTCAATTGAGGTCACTGTATCAGCATCAAATTCTCTTTTATAACTAGGCAGTCAATATTTACATAGTCTCCCCAACAGCTCCTGATGGCCCGGTGCTCTAATGAATTGTACTATCATCTTATAATGTTCTAATGTCCTATCTCATATAGTGTTCTTCATGAAACGATATGTAGGATGGTCCTAAATGACCCTATTAGATATTCATATATAATATTCTTGAAGTGAAGTCTAATGAAAATCAACAGATTTTATTCATACAGGAAGCGATTTTTGGGGAATTGTGGCAAATTGTTTACACCTTGACTCCCACTCCCAAAAAAGTAGAAGAGAACAGAGAGTTTCTCCACCTCATTTCAGTAGCTAAGCTTAACCAGTGCCTTTACTCACAACTTGGATCTCAGCTAAGCTTAACCAGTGCCTTTACTCACAACCTGGATCTCAGCTAAGCTTAACCAGTGCCTTTACTCACAACTTGGATCTCAGCTAAGCTTAACCAGTGCCTTTACTTACAACTTTGATCTCAGCTAAGCTTAACCAGTGCCTTTACTCACAACTTGGATCTCAGCTAAGCTTAACCAGTGCCTTTACTCACAACTTGGATCTCAGCTAAGCTTAACCAGTGCCTTTACTTACAACTTTGATCTCAGCTAAGCTTAACCAGTGCCTTTACTCACAACTTGGATCTCAGCTAAGCTTAACCAGTGCCTTTACTTACAACTTTGATCTCAGCTAAGCTTAACCAGTGTCTTTACTTACAACTTTGATCTCAGCTAAGCTTAACCAGTGCCTTTACTCACAACTTGGATCTCAGCTAAGCTTAACCAGTGTCTTTACTCACAACCTGGATCTCAGCTAAACTTAACCAGTGCCTTTACTCACAACCTGGATATCAGCTAAGCTTAACCAGTGCCTTTACTCACAACCTGGATCTCAGCTAAACTTAACCAGTGCCTTTACTCACAACCTAGATCTCAGCTAAGCTTAACCATAGCCTTTACTCACAACCTGGATCTCAGCTAAACTTAACCAGTGCCTTACTCACAACCTGGATATCAGCTAAGCTTAACCAGTGCCTTTACTCACAACCTGGATCTCAGCTAAACTTAACCAGTGCCTTTACTCACAACCTAGATCTCAGCTAAGCTTAACCATAGCCTTTACTCACAACCTGGATCTCAGCTAAACTTAAGCAGTGCCTTTACTTATAACTTTGATCTCAGCTAAGCTAACCAGCCTTTACTCACAACCTGGATCTCAGCTAAGCTTAACCAGTGCCTTTACTCACAACTTGGATCTCAGCTAAGCTTAACCAGTGCCTTTACTCACAACCTGGATCTCAGCTAAACTTAACCAGTGCCTTTACTCACAACCTAGATCTCAGCTAAGCTTAACCATAGCCTTTACTCACAACCTGATCTCAGCTAAACTTAACCAGTGCCTTTACTCACAACCTAGATCTCAGCTAAGCTTAACCATAGCCTTTACTCACAACCTGGATCTCAGCTAAGCTTAACCAGTGCCTTTACTCACAACCTGGATCTCAGCTAAGCTTAACCAGTTCCTTTACTTTCAACCTGGATCTCAGCTAAACTTAACCAGTGCCTTTACTCACAACCTGGATCTCAGCTAAACTTAACCAGTGCCTTTACTCACAACCTGGATCTCAGCTAAGCTTAACCAGTGCCTTTACTCACAACCTGGATCTCAGCTAAACTTAACCAGTGCCTTTACTCACAACCTAGATCTCAGCTAAGCTTAACCATAGCCTTTACTCACAACCTGGATCTCAGCTAAACTTAACCAGTGCCTTTACTCACAACCTGGATATCAGCTAAGCTTAACCAGTGCCTTTACTCACAACCTGGATCTCAGCTAAACTTAACCAGTGCCTTTACTCACAACCTAGATCTCAGCTAAGCTTAACCATAGCCTTTACTCACAACCTGGATCTCAGCTAAACTTAAGCAGTGCCTTTACTTATAACTTTGATCTCAGCTAAGCTTAACCAGTGCCTTTACTCACAACCTGGATCTCAGCTAAGCTTAACCAGTGCCTTTACTCACAACTTGGATCTCAGCTAAGCTTAACCAGTGCCTTTACTCACAACCTGGATCTCAGCTAAACTTAACCAGTGCCTTTACTCACAACCTAGATCTCAGCTAAGCTTAACCATAGCCTTTACTCACAACCTGGATCTCAGCTAAACTTAACCAGTGCCTTTACTCACAACCTAGATCTCAGCTAAGCTTAACCATAGCCTTTACTCACAACCTGGATCTCAGCTAAGCTTAACCAGTGCCTTTACTCACAACCTGGATCTCAGCTAAGCTTAACCAGTTCCTTTACTTTCAACCTGGATCTCAGCTAAACTTAACCAGTGCCTTTACTCACAACCTGGATCTCAGCTAAACTTAACCAGTGCCTTTACTCACAACCTGGATCTCAGCTAAGCTTAACCAGTGCCTTTACTCACAACCTGGATCTCAGCTAAACTTAACCAGTGCCTTTACTCACAACCTAGATCTCAGCTAAGCTTAACCATAGCCTTTACTCACAACCTGGATCTCAGCTAAACTTAACCAGTGCCTTTACTCACAACCTGGATCTCAGCTAAGCTTAACCAGTGCCTTTACTCACAACCTGGATCTCAGCTAAACTTAACCAGTGCCTTTACTCACAACCTGGATCTCAGCTAAGCTTAACCAGTGCCTTTACTCACAACCTGGATCTCAGCTAAGCTTAACCAGTGCCTTTACTTACAACTTTGATCTCAGCTAAGCTTAACCAGTGCCTTTACTCACAACTTGAATCTCAGCTAAGCTTAACCAGTGCCTTTACTTACAACTTTTATCTCAGCTAAGCTTAACCAGTGCCTTTACTTACAACTTTGATCTCAGCTAAGCTTAACCAGTGTCTTTACTTACAACTTTGATCTCAGCTAAGCTTAACCAGTGCCTTTACTCACAACTTGGATCTCAGCTAAGCTTAACCAGTGTCTTTACTTACAACTTTGATCTCAGCTAAGCTTAACCAGTGCCTTTACTCACAACTTGGATCTCAGCTAAGCTTAACCAGTGCCTTTACTCACAACCTGGATCTCAGCTAAACTTAACCAGTGCCTTTACTCACAACCTGGATCTCAGCTAAGCTTAACCAGTGCCTTTACTCACAACTTGGATCTCAGCTAAACTTAACCAGTGCCTTTACTCACAACTTGGATCTCAGCTAAGCTTAAGCAGTGCCTTTACTTACAACTTTGATCTCAGCTAAACTGAACCAGTGCCTTTACTCACAACTTGGATCTCAGCTAAGCTTAAGCAGTGCCTTTACTTACAACTTTGATCTCAGCTAAGCTTAACCAGTGCCTTTACTCACAACCTGGATCTCAGCTAAACTTAACCAGTGCCTTTACTCACAACTTGGATCTCAGCTAAGCTTAACCAGTGCCTTTACTCACAACCTGGATCTCAGCTAAACTTAACCAGTGCCTTTACTCACAACCTGGATATCAGCTAAGCTTAACCAGTGCCTTTACTCACAACCTGGATCTCAGCTAAACTTAACCAGTGCCTTTACTCACAACCTAGATCTCAGCTAAGCTTAACCAGTGCCTTTACTCACAACCTGGATCTCAGCTAAACTTAACCAGTGCCTTTACTCACAACCTGGATATCAGCTAAGCTTAACCAGTGCCTTTACTCACAACCTGGATCTCAGCTAAACTTAACCAGTGCCTTTACTCACAACCTAGATCTCAGCTAAGCTTAACCATAGCCTTTACTCACAACCTGGATCTCAGCTAAACTTAACCAGTGCCTTTACTCACAACCTGGATCTCAGCTAAACTTAACCAGTGCCTTTACTCACAACCTGGATCTCAGCTAAGCTTAACCAGTGCCTTTACTCACAACCTGGATCTCAGCTAAGCTCCACTAAACAATGTTCAAAATGAACAGACTGAATGTCTTCAAGCACTAGCTGATTATTTCTCTTTATCTTTTCCTCCCCCTTTTCCTTCTCTCCCTCTTTTTCTTCTGCCACCTTCTTCTCCTTCTTTTCCACCTCCTTCTCTCCATATGATGTTTCTCCTCTCCTCTCCTCCTCCTTCTCTTCCCACTCCTTCTAGGCATCTCCTTCAATCTACTCATTATCGTTGTCCTTTAACTCCTCATTCTCATTCCTCCTCCTCCTCCTCATCCCCTCCTCCTTCTCTTCCTCTATTTCCACTTTCAAACCCTCATCCACATCATCTATTCTACCACATTTTCTTACTCCTCCTTCTCTCCACCTTTCTCCTCTTCTTTCTCTGTCATTATCTTCCTCCTCCCTTCTCTTTGTATTCTTATGCTTCTCGTATTCCTCCTTCATCTCCTGCTTCTTTCCTTTAACTTGTATTTCTCCTCTTCCTCCTCTCCATCTCTTTCTTGTCCTTCCCCTCATTTTTTCTTGCCATCTTTCCACTCATTCTGTACCTCATTCTCTCATTTTTACCCTCCATCCAGTCTGTATTGTTCTCCTCTTCTCTGTCTTCCTTCTCCTTTTGTTCACCTCATTTTCCCCATTCTCCCTGTCATCCTCCTGTCTATTCCTTTATTTTATTCCTATTCTTCCTTCCTCCCCCTTCTTCCTCTTCCTCATCCATTCTTTTATCTTAAAGCTTTTCTAACATACTGATCAGTCTAACACTGTTCTTTACTCAGACACCCGGCCTGTATAGTTGCAGTGGTGAGATGCAGCTAATAAACTCTTCTCTAGTATATTAGTCTCTGTGGCCTGGACTCACCTTCGACAATGAAGACTAACTGAGCCAGTTTCCACTGGAGCCCTTGGAGCTACTGATTAATTAGTCTTAGATAGAGTAAGCCTGTGGTTTTAAGGGGTTAAAAATGTTGAACCTGAGATAAATTCTTGGCTCCAGTTTGTTTGGTTTGATTCAGCTAAAAACAGCAGCATTAATAGAGAGCACAAGAAAAAACCCAAAGCGGAAAATTACAACCTCTCACCCCGAATCACTGAGCAGCCATTTCTCACGCCACGTTAACTGAGCATTAATTGACTTGATTTAATCTTGTGGTAATTAACATTGTTAACGGTCTAATAAAGCTTAACTGTTTCAACCATGAGAAATGGCAAACGGAGCCACATTGGCTCACCTTAATTTGTCTGTAGTCAGCTTGTGTGAGCATCTGTGTGTGTGTCTGTATGTGTTTTTTTTTTTTTTAGAACTGCATATCATAAATATACATAACACACAGGTGACAGTGGGCACACTACTGAAGCCTGCTGCACATACTTCTTAAATTTAAGCAAATTTTCACTGATTCTGAAAGGTCCTTTCGTAACAGAAGCAATATGTAACTAGTTTATAGTTTAAAACCTTAACTAAAGAATGTGAAGAAATAACAGTTGGACTGTATGTCAAGGACATCTAAGTAAATCTGTTGTCTTCTCTCTAAGTATCAGCTCTGGCCCTTGTTTCAATGTTTGAGCTCAAGGGTAGTTTGGACTTAAACCTGTTTGTATTAGCTAGAGATACAGACTCTGACCAAACACTTAAGTAAGTCGCTCTGGATAAGAGCATCAGCTATATGCTGTAAATGTAAATGTATCGTGTTACAGAGATATCTACTGATGTGAGCATACTAACCACCTAGACCTGGCTTATCCTGCCTGTAATACCACTTTGTATCTTAGGAGGTCATAGTGAGTCACGGTAGCGTAGACTCTGTTTTCAGTCCAACAGGAGAGCATAAGGAAGCAGCACTGCTGCCCTGATTGCCTATTGTAATCTCTTGTTATTCATATTGAAGGTCCTACTCCCTCAATGAAAGGAAGAGTAAACGCAATGAAGGCTAAAGCTCTTGGCAAGCATTTTAATGACCACCGCTCATTCTCTGCAAAACTGTACGTACAGCAAACAAAAGATATAAATAGAAGCCAAACAAGTTAAACAAGTTAAAGAGTTAACATGGGCATTACTTTCCTCCACTAGAGACTCTTGTCAGATAAAAAAACTCTCAACATTTCTTCCAGACTGGTTAGAACTAAGAAGGGAGGTGGAGGTACTCTGCAATATGTGGTGATATTTTGCCTGCCTGATGTTTAAAATATGAATTTTGAAGGTGCAAATTGCTTTTTAAGATGCAACAAAATCAATTGTGATGCGTACACATCAGCCATAAAAAAATTTAGAAAAAAATTAGAATCTGTGCTTTACTGTGTTTTTCTAACACTGTGTAAAAGAAGTAAGAGGCTTCCTTTTCTGTTGGATGTGCAAAGAGTTTTTCAAATTCCAATGTGAAAACACAATCACAATACAATTCTAGATCGATGGAGAAAAGTAAATACCAAGTGTCCAACTGGAAGGATCAAAGGATCCAATGTAAAGCTTGTGAAACAGACTTATAACACATTCTTTAATTTGTATGTTGCAGTGAATTTTTAGGTAAATATCCGAATTTAAGACCTTATTCTGGAAATTATTGGAGGAGCCTGTTAAAACTTTACCTATACTTGGCCTTTACCATCCAAGATCTTTACCATCCAGTCTTTTACTGAATATATATGACTTAATTAGTGACTGCATTAGTTATGTGTGTTTGTACTCTCTGCTTTTCTAGTTTGCGCAATCTGTTAAAAGTTTATTTAAATGTTACAATCTGCGTTTTATTATTTCACACTACATCCGTGTCTGATGATGAGTGATTATATTTAAATAGTTATACCCAGCTGTGTGAAATAATAAATCAAATATTAGGTAATAAGTTGTATTATTATATTATGCATAAAATCTAAATTTTACATGTATTTTATTTTTATTTCATGGGGCACTTAGCCATGAAATGTCTACCACAATTCAGTATTGTTTTAGGAAAATGCAAGACTGTTCTGTTATGTCTGTATTTTGGAAATATATTTCCATAGACAAGCATTCATTTGTCATCACAGAGTATAAATAATGCACCCAAATGGCTTTACTACACTATGTATGGAATGATGTCATCAGCCATCCAGGTCTCTTAACTGTACCTATCCATTTATATTACTCACAACTTTTATTACTTATTAGCTACATTCTCCTACTGGCTTCCGTATCAAATACTTGGTTTTATATTATCTCTATAAGGCAAGAGGCTACAGTTGTAAAACTGTTTTACAGCACATCAAGGTCTCCTCTCTCCCTCGCTGTCCTTAGGTCTATCTCTGTTTCGTTTTTTAATTTATTCTCCTGTCTTTCTCTCTCTCTCTGTATTCTCATCATTCCCTCTGTTTGTAGGAGGCAGAGAGAGAAATAAAAGGGAGAAGGGTTTGAGGAGAGAGTGACAGAGGGGTGTGGAGTGAGGGAGAAAGCAGCAGACGAGTATGGAGGTAAGCAGTGGTGCCGGGTGGCAGGGTGAGTGTGTGTAGAGTGTGTGTGGGGCCTCCCTGGCTGGCGCCTGTAATTTTACCTTCCCATTCATCAGACCCAGATATTAATAATAACAGCACATCTGGATTCACTTACTGTCTCTGCCTAACCCGGTACACTACTACTGCCTGCTACCATTCTCTCTCTCTCTCTCTCTCTCTCTCTCTCTCTCTCTCTCGCTCTCTTTTCTCTCTCTCTCTCTCTCTCTCTCTCTCGCTCTCTTCATTGCTTTTCTCCTTCAAGTCTACCAGTTTAGTTCAATGGCAACAGCACTTACAAAGGCAGGAATAACATGAATCCAACATTTGATAGATTTAAGGGTGGGGAGTAGTGATCAGCGGAAGATATAATAAGGCACACTTGTTTGATATTTAAAAGAATGTAATCAGTGCATTTAAAGCTTCCTTGCCCCCACAAGTAAAGGCATTTATGACTTTGTGCTCTTGATGGTGGATGTATTGAAATATCCTTCCCAGAGCTATTTGTTAATAATTATTTGTTTTTGCAAAAGTTGTCTTTATCAACAGTTGGTAAGAAGTCATTGTACTGGAGTTGTGTCTTATTATTTTTATTTATGAGCTAAAAGGCAGATGTGACTTTAAATGGAGAGCTCATTTCTCTGTCTCTGAAGGTCTGTGGTCTTCATTGTGAAACCTATACAAAAGCCCTCCAGTGAAGAATTCTTCATTATACTTAATGATGGTTCTGTGTCAAAACACAACCTTGCTGTCACTTTTCCGTTTTCTATAATAATCCTTATACTCAGGGGTACTTAGGGGGCAAATCATGTTAATTTTTGGCTGCAGATGCTCTAAAGTCCAGTGGTATAAATGTAATCTGGCTAATTTCTTAGTGGGACGAGCAAGCACAGCAACTTGTCCTTCAGCTTGGTGTCTAAAGGTGAGGACACAGATGCTGTAAAATAGTTCCAAATCTTAGTAAAATGGTATCTTTTATTAAAGTATTATTTATATTTCTTATTATATTTATACTTGGTTAAAAGGTATATTCTTAGAAAAGCTGTTAGGAATATGCATGTCTTATTGTTTAATTGGTTAATCTAATGGGAATGCCTACATATTTTCTTCTTCTTCTTCTTCTTCTTCTTCTTATTATTATTATTATTAGTAGTAGTAGTAATAGTAGTAGTAGCAATAGTAGTAGTAGTGGTAGTATTTTCTACCCCTTTAACATGTAGACCCATTTAACTGATAATGTTTTATTACAGGGATTTTAAAGTCAAAGTTTCTTTCTCTCTGTCTCTCTCTCACACCTTCTATCTATCTATTTTCAAGCACTCTCGTGCTTTCTCTTCTCTTCTTTTTTCTTCTCTTCTCTTCTCTTCTCTTTTTGTCTTTCTTGCTTATTCCTTGTTTCTTTCCCCTTTCCCCTTTTTCTCCCCTTTCTCTCTTGTTTTTCTCCTTTCAAAATAAAATGAAAGAATAGCTTTGTCATTGTTAATACCACTGTCATCAAATTTTATTTCCCCACCTATTCTGTTATTCAAATAATTTCTATCTTCATTTACATTATATTGCAGTTAGCCTTGACATTGCAATGTGATTGGCTAAGAGGAATTCTAAGAGTGCCAGTATCTTCTGACCACATCTCTGTCACCCTGCCTTATGACATCTGTGTAATCTAGCAGCAGCTGCCATTTATTGCAAACTAAATGACTGTGTAAACCTGCTACCACTATACTCGCTACGTACATTTAATACTGTCAAAGCTACTCAAGTTACTAAAGTTACTCAAGTTAGTAGCTACTTTTTTTCTTTCACAGTAATTTACTGAACTACATTAAACGTACACAACAGTAAAATAGTGACAGCATACTCACAGCTACCACAATATACAGTGCTAGCCGTTTGCTGTTGGACACAATTCACAACAAAGGGATGGTGCATGTGTCACAACTTTTTATACCAAGCCGCTGAGTCCCTCTTGAAATGTGGAACATGTGGTGGACAACACATGCCCCCCACCCCCGCCACAGTCTGAGCAAAGTCCCTGCACAAGTGCCACAGGGTACTTACTCCTTAGCGGTGAGAGTCCCCAGTCCTCTCTCAGGGCCTCATTCTTGACCTTGAGCTCCTCCACCCCTACTGAATCATCATGCTCAGCTCTGCCATCTATCCTCAGAGCCTTTTAAGCGAATGCTCTTTTATTGAATAAATCGCTCAGTGCTATCTGTCATGGCTGGCAGGTCAGTTCTAGACATACATTTCCTGTAGATGGAAGATGGCAAACCCACAAAAACTACCCCACAGTTTAACACAATAACAGGCAAACTGCATATGCTTGCATTAATAATGTTCCTAACAATAACTTATTATTATGTCTGTGCATTGCAAATCAATATAATATACCACAAATAACAACTATATTCTTATATGTGGTATAATATTCTCAAGTTTTCTTCTTCTTCTTCTTCTTCTTCTTCTTATTATTATTATTATTATTATTATTATTATTATTTTCTGCCTCATAACTTATCCCACAGTTTTTAAAATATCGACTTCATATATGACTGTGTGATTCGGGCTCATGTACAGCTTTTTGATCAGATGCTATGGATTATCTGGGAATTTTCTGCCATAGTGAATGAGTAGGATGTAAATTTAAGGTACTTCTGCTCAACTGACAGACACTGTTTCGCATACACTGACTCGTGGCAGACCCCCAACCAGGATGGCAATGTTGTTCTGACCCGCACTCGTCTATTTTCATCTCTCCCTCCCAAAATAGAGTCCCATTCATTTTTGGACACATCCAAACAACATGGTTTCATTTAACGCAAAGCTTCCAAACTGCATGCACTAACTCAGGGCAGATCACCAAGCACTGTTGCACAGACTTATAGACCCGCATTTGTTTATTTGTCCTTTATTCATCCCTCCTTCCTCCCATAGAGTCCAATTCAAGCCCACACTTACGACATGATTTCGTTTAACCTACAGCTACTAACCTACAAACTGCATGTACTCACTTAGGGCAGATCCCCAAACACACTGACCCGCACTCCTCTACTTGTCGTTTATTCATTCCTAGTTCCTCGCAGTGCTCACGCTGTGCAACTATCCTTTTCTAGTTAAAATCTCTCTTACAGTGGGAATTCATGGGCGAACCCACTAGTGGGTTGCTTCAATATTATTTTATATTATTGTTTTTGAATTCCTTTTGTCTTCTCTTGGTCTAGTGCTCTTGCATATATTTGTGTTGTCATTGATCTTTCTGAATCTGAATTATGTGTCTGTCTGAATGGCATTATGAACTACAGTTACTTGTATAAAAGGATTGATTTGATGGACATGGAATGGTCCTTGAACATGCACCACTAAATATACTGGAGGGACTTAGTGTCTGGTTTATGCTGGCAGTGGATCTGACCTGTGGAAAGCCACAGTAACCCAGCTGACCAGATGTTGGCTCAGCATTAGCCAGATGCAGGCTCAGCGCTGGGCAGATGTAAGTGTAAGCACTGGCTGAACACTGACTGAACGTTGGCCAGATGTGGGCTAATTTTTGGACAGGTGGGGGCACAGCAGCAGCCAGCTTGGCCAGATGTGTGGGCACTGGATAGTCAGAGTGGAATTATGGGTAAGTGACAGATTCCTGCAGTCTAATAAACTGACAGCCGGTCCACCACCACATGGCAACCACAAATATCTTAGTGCACGTGCTCACACAGCCCTGGTGTTGTCACAGAACGGCATCTAAGTCTGAAAGGATACACACACATACACTGTTCATCACTCACCTGCTCTGGAGTCACCAGTTATGATGTCATCACTGGGCACCTGGCCAGCTTCACACAAGCTATACTAAACTTGCAGCTTGTATAAATAGCCTTATTTAGCCTGAGAGAGAGGGCAGGTTCTTTTTCCACCCAATGGACAGAGCTCTACCTCCCACTGAGAAATATATAAATATATTAGTAAAAAAACAGGTCAACCTTTTAAAAACACATTTGACAAACAACTTGTTATGGCGCTAATTATTTTCTAAGAAAAATAAGCGGGACAAAATTGCTGTGTATGTTTTTCTTAGCGAGCGCTACTGGAGAAATGCTCAGGGAAAATAAATATGGCTAATTGAATGAAGGAACAGTGATTTAAACCATATTAATCATGTGGCTAGCAATGGGCTCCTCTATACTTAGGATTATGGCCCAAACCTGATGCTGTGTTTTGTAGCTCTGAATTTAGGATAGGTTAGGATACATTCATATAGTATTTAACATTATGTGTCTACTATTTGGAGTAGACTGTTACTACACATTACTCTGTTGACAAATATGTGTCAGTTGATTGTTTAAACATGCAGATGATTTGCATTATTTTTAGCAATATGTGTATCTTTTAAGATATAGATATACAGTATTTACATATATAAAACAGTATGAGTCTACTTGTTGAAACTGATACATAATACATTTACCAAAATGATTGCACTTAGAATTCATTCATACTGTATCTACCAGGATTAGCCCATGTGTTTGGATTGCTTCATAGTGTATTTACTTACATTAGCTGACTTCATAAAAAAAGATTTACTCTGATGATGCTCATACCCAAGAATTCAAATGTTCAAGAATAATAAAATATTTTTTCCAGTATGATACTAAGTTTAAACATTGGGGTTTCTCACATGACCTTACATTACATAGGCTAATGGTATGAAGAATGTTGATATATTTGAACTGAAAGCTCAGTTAAAAGCAAAATATGTTGAGCTTTTATTTTATTATATATTCCTACTGTGTTTACAAGCATGTGTTCACTAGTTAACATGATGAATCCTCTTGTTGGTATTGATTCAAATTGTATTTACCAAATATTTGGATTGACTTCCCTTCTAAAAGGGTTATTAATGATATTCATTATTGAACGTATAAACATTCAAGCAAAATTATTATTATTATTATTTTAAATCTGATTCTAAGCTTAAATGTCAAGGTTTGTTACATGGCCTGGCATCACATGAGCTGATGGTATCAGAAATGTTTGTATATTCGACGTTCGAGTTGAAATCTGTTCATATGTTGAGCTTTTGTCATCTATCCATCTAAGAGACCAGTTGTTCAGATGGATTCATGTTGTTTTTGCCAGTATGATTTTATTTTTGTAAACAATTTATACTGTTTTTACCAGTATCAGTCCTCTTGTTGGGATTCAGACTGTATTCAAAAGTATTAGTACTTTTGTAGGGATTGATTTTATACTTTATTTACCAGTATGAGTCATCTTGATGAGATGGATTCATACTGTATTTAACTATAGCACTCCTCTGACAGTATGAGTCTAGTTTTGGAAATGGTTCACACTGTATTTGCCAGTATAAGTACTCTTACTGAAATAGATTCACACTGTATTTATCAGTATGTGGTTAACTCTTGGTGATAGATGGATTCTATTTTTACCAGTTTGTATTTATTAGCTGGGACTTATTAACTAATGATGACATAAACTGTACCACATAATACAATATTATATTATGCTTTGTTTGAACTAACTGTGGCTCCATATCACTGTATGCACCCCTGAAATCTCCCTTTGAAATGTGCTAGAAACTCTATGTATATCAGGGTTTATACCAATATCTGTTGGGATGCTATGTTTGGTCATCACTGCATGCTTACCAGTGTGTATGTGTGAAAGTTACAGATGAACACCTCCTGTTGCACAACGACTCCACTATAGTGAGCAGTGCAGGGATGAAATTTGTGAGAGGAGAGACTGTGTGTGATTTATGAAGTGTTGAACGAAGGTTACGTAGTGGAGAGCGAGGAGAAGAGAGAGTGAAGAGGGGATGGGTAAATGTACACAGCACCCACTGTTACAGGTGGAGACAGACAGACACACAGACACACACACACAAATATGTGGCCATACGGTCACACAGGCACACACAAACAAACCTTTGTACACACCCCTCCTCTCTTCTGGTCATTTCATACGAGCTGAGTCAGGTTCAACTTTTCCAGAACCTGCTTAAGCTGGATACTAATTTAGATTTACACTGCAGCAAAACTGTTCCGTACCAGAGAGAGAGAGAGAGAGAGAGAGAGAGAGAGAGAGAGAGAGAGAGAGAGAGATGGGTGAGAGATAGATAGGCAGAAAGTGAAGAGATTCAAAGAAAAAGAGTGCAAGTGAGGAGGGGAGTGCAAAGATGCAGGCAATAAAGAGAAAATAAGCTTTTGTATAGCAGTAAAAGTTGTTTAATATGTTTCCATCTTTAATTTCCCATGTGTCGTACCTTTAGCTTCTCTGACTCCCTCATAACCCACTTCATAAGGACAATTTGTTTGTTATGTTTTAGATTTCTTCAGTTAAATAAGAAATATATGTGTAATTTGTCCTCCAAAAGAATGTATTTCCTGTGTATGTTTGTGGGGCATTTCACTTTCTGTCATAAAACTCGAATGCTTGGGATCCTTTGATTTAATAGAATCCTCTACCGCGCATATAGAGTTGTTGCATGACTTTAGCTACAGATTGTTTATGGTTCTGGAGAGGCCTTCAAGCAGTAGCATCATTACAACAACACATCCTCTTCTCTGTGAGTAAAATTAGCTCATGTACAGCCAAGAAAATGACACAAATATGCTAGAGCAATTCACTGTCCAGCACAGAAAAAACACAAATATTGGACACTGCCTGCAACTTAAACTAAGAACCTGCTTCAGAGAGAGCGTGTCTCCCATGAGCCTCTAACAAAGCCAACACCAGTCAGTTACAGGTTGCTACATAACTCCTTAGCAAAGTCCCTGGGCGTACATATAGTTCTGGCCAGCACAAACCTTTGCAGCGAGACCACCTAGTCCTCTCTTGCTGTCCATCACAGCCTAGAGCAGAACTCCCCAATTCCACTTTAAATCCCACACAGCTGGGGCGATGGCAGCAACAGCAGCACTCCAGCTGGCCACCTTTCGTGTTCTGCGCTGCTCATTGTGCCATCGACACTGGCATAAAGGTCAGTGACTGACCTTTACTGTGCCCCTCTCCAAACATGTAAGCATACCTGGTAGCAGTAGTGATATCGGCAAGTCTGTGATGGTGAGCAGTCCACCCTGAGCTCGAGCCACTGCATGGGAATCAGGAACCGCCAAACCATGCTCTACACTTAAGCAGTTTCTCTCTCACCAGCTGTCTCGCCTCCTCATGCTGGCTCTGCTACTGGTTTAACTAAACCCCTTTTATCCAACACACACAGCGAGACACTTGCAGACACACAAACTTACGGGTGAGGTGACCATACAGATCATTAGACTACACACGATTTAAACCAACAACCAATAAGCCAACAACAAGCTCCTTCTGTGGAGTGCACAAGCCTCCTATGGTCCTCTTGATGTGGCTGTCATCATGAACTTCTAGAGGCCAGTGACTGCCAGTAACAGGTCACTACAATACTATGCTAAAATAATAGCTATTGGAAGCTAAAAGAAGGCTAACATTAACTCACATGAGGGACTTTAATTTTTTAAAAAACATGTTCTTTGCAATGTCACATACTTTGGAAGTTAATTGTTACATTTGTGTGCATTTTGTCTATGCACAGTTATCTAATACAGACAAAAAAGCTGCAGTAGTGTTTAACAGCAGATCATTAGATCTGAGATGTGGATTGCTATTAGATTGAATAATTAAATAAACATTTTTGGAATTTACTCAAAAGTAGTTTTAAAAAGTTTTAGAAGCAGTTACATTAAAAAATCTTGGTTAAGAGCCGGAGCTGATCCTCAGATGATCCGGAGAAGCATGGCAGTGAGAGGATCCGGCCCGTATTTGGACTGGAGGAGCACAGAAAGCGTAAAAGATCCTGGGCCAGTGCCATCCCAGTATTGTTCCAAGTCCGAAATCAGGATCCATACCGAATTTGGTTTGTTGTGCAAGTGGACTCCGGACCAGATCTGTTTTACGGATCCGGCCCGGATTTTATGATGGATCTGCTCCAGATCCGTGCTGGATACATTTTGCTATCTGGGGTGTCTGACTTTTTTGTTACCACTGCAATAGTGTGTGCTTCAAATTTAAATGTTTATATTTTTGAGTTATTTAATTGGTGTTGTAACAACTCATTCTTTGTGCACAGTTACAGTTGACAATGTTTGCACTAGTTCCTTAATCACTCACAATGAGCTTTTACTGTAATTCACACCTATATATGTATATATGTATGTGTGTATGTGTGTATGTATGCATGTATGTATGTATGTATGTATGTATGTATGTGTGTATGTATGCATGCATGTATGTATGTATGTATGTATGTATGTATGTATGTACTGTACGTATGTATGTATTGTATGTATTGTACGTATATAGTACATATTCTGCATTCTGTGTTGTGTTTCTGCACTACAGTCCTGTGTAATGTGCTGTTGTGTGTTTGGAGCTGATGAAAGACATTTTATTTCAGTGTGTAGGAAGTATATTGAGAAATAACAATAAAGACCACTTGACTTGATTTGACTAGTGTTAACAGTGCTATTAAAGACCAAATGCATACCACTGTCCATTATTTAAGTAAGTAAATGCCAGAGAGACTCTTGTGTCTTTGTGCAGTAAGTTTGAGTTTATTATAGAGTAATTCTTCAGGCTGATGGATGGATCTGAAATTGTGTACACAGTAAATTAATAAAAGACAAGCAGTGCATTTAAGAATATGGAAAATCCTTTGGAGATGTTTCATCACTCCTAATAACATCAACTCCCAGACTACAGAAAACTGTTGTAATTCAGTGAATGTAGGAACAGTAAATCATTACTGGTTCATTTGTTAACTTCTTCCTTTTAAAAAAACTCACTTCCAGAAAACAAAGTTGGTACAGTGTATGAAATGCTAATTAAAACAACCGCTAAGGTTTATTTTGGTTAATATGGAAAGCTGAGTGAAGCTACTCAATATTGTACAAAATTTGAGAAACTGTCTGGAGTGAAATGTGAAGAGCAAACTCTGAATTAAAGTTGTTCAGGATCTATGTGTGTGCACTATAGTTATATAATATTCCACCTTAAATGCTACAGCGTGTGCAAGTGCATTAACAGAACTACAGCAATATTTAAGGTGAAAAGTAGTATTCACTAAAGAAGCTGATGAAAAGCAAGCCAATTTATACCTAAGACAAATATCCTTCATACTTGAAAAGGGCTTTAAAAGTGCTAACATTGTCTCGCTGGGCTAGAACGCGAGCTGGTGTTTCTAAATCTTGAGGTTATTACATAACAGTCTAGATTTTAGAATTGCACCGGTTCACTAAAATATGGGTTTTGTGTTTGAAAGTGAAGACAACCATGTTTGAGGCTCGCAGTATATCAGTTCTATGAGCTCTCCATAATTAACTATGACCATTGCCGTATGAACCGGGGGTTATATCAGAATCAGGTAGATTTGTCCCACCCAAAAATGAAACCACAGAAAAGCGGAAACTGTTTAAAAACACTTTATTTTAAAAGCGCGTTTTGGCATGCGCTGTGTTTGTTGTTAGCAACTGGCTCTGGTTGTTAGGTGGTCTGGGTCTTTCACTTTGATAAGGCTTGTGTAAAGATGCCTGTTCAGAAATATCCTGCAGTCCACAGCCTTACTGACCCGAGCATTGGGTAGTTTGCAGCAGCTTTAAACGCGTGGTCAGTGATGACAATATATACTGCAATAAAATGGCTTTATTATAATGTGTTGTTATGGTAACAGACTAGGAGGGCTTGGGTAAGCTAACGTTTATATTAAATTTTGTCAGAAAGCACTCGGAAAGTTACATTACTCTCTGGCCACAACCCAAACTGCAGACTGCTACTAAATGCAAAAATGCAATTAAATGAAAATTATATTTTAATAAATAAAATGAAAAAATGAATGAATGAATAAAAGGACGCTATCGTTAGAAGTGCTTTCAGTGGTGCAGTATGTAATGTTCCAGGGGGCGCTGTTTGGGACACAGCCTTACTGTCTAGCATTAATGTTAGTCTTGTCTAGTCAGGAAACCTTAACATACATTTATTTATCATTTCATTTCAGCAATATGCCACCAAAGAAAATAATATATTTTTTTGGTTATATATGTATATAATCCAGACATTGCATGTAAAAAAATTCTGTCAACAGTACCATGTAATGTGGAGTCTCTTGTTTAGTTTGTAAAGAGGTTTTTAATTGAATTTATCTAATAATATTGTTGTATTTTGATTTTTTAGTTGTAATTTACTTTAATTCCACAAATGTTGTTCTATGTCACTATACATACAGTTATTTACTACCTTACCTCCAGTGGAATTAGATTATAAGTAATATTTTAGGAGATAGGGTGGGCTTTGATTCATATTAACAAACGTGTCCCCCCAGTGTCAAACCCGCTCCTACGCCCTTGACTATGACCATGTAAATACAGTTTTTCATTCTTTGGCAGTGGATTAAGTGGATTTAAAAATCACTAATGTTATTAGTGTTTCACATACTGTCCCAACATTTTGTTCGTATTTGTTTATTTTCTGTGAACTAAAAATATTCTCTGGTGTGTTAGCTGTGTAAGTTGTTCTGCTTAGTTAAAAATTCATTAATGAGTGTTTGTTTATCAGGCCTAATAAACACATAACAGCTTTATAAATCCTTGATTAGGACTGTAAAATAGACCAGACAGTCCTGAACCCTAATGAGCGTGTGTGTGTGTGAGTGTGAATGAGAGTGAAGTGTGGAAAAATGCTAAATAAACCACCAAATTGCACACCTGGGTGTGCCAGTATAAACACAATAACACTCCTATCTGTGTGTGTGTGTGTGTGTGAGAGAGAATTCTGCTGTTTCTGCAATGTGGCCTCCATTAGATGAGAGTGTAAAAACAGTAATGAGGGAGATAGTGTGTGAAATGGACTGTCACAAGGAATGTACCACACAAGTGTGTGTGTGTGTGTGCATGGGGGGGTGTGGGGGGGCGTTATCAGGGTCTAGACGTTTACATTTAGGCTCTTGTTCCTCAGACTGTGTTTATCAGAGCTAATCTGACCCTTCAGACCAGCCTTAATACCACACACATACTCATGCATACGCTGTGCAAGCTCACCGTCCAAACGTTCCAAATACTTTCAGCAGCCTTAAGAGCTGTTTTTAAGTGTCAGTGTGTATTTGACCATAACTGGAATAGCAAAATTCTCACTGCTGTCTGGGCTGAGCTGATCATTTCAGTGTAATTATAAGCAGGTAGGCGGTTTGTTGGGGCTACCAGACCGCAAGTGGCCCCATATTTTTTTCCCTGCTTTTTTCATTTTTAACAACAATTATGGTCATCAGAACATGACAAGAAATATATCTTATGCTGATATAATTGATTACCTTGGTTTAACAAGGACCAAATAAATAGCGAATGGTTATTTTGTTATTATTTTGTTATTATTTATGCTTTTTTCATTTTACTTTTGATACTTACAATACAAATCATTTGCTTTGCTGTTTTTACCTCAGCATTATTTTGCATTGCACTAGACATGAATTAAATAATTTAGGCATGCATTTTCTTGTATTATTATAAGAGCCACCCACTGTATGTTAGTCTAGCGGCAACACATAAATAAACTTTATTAACTCAACACGTCTTGCCGAATGTAAGTGAACTGAAAGATGAAACTGTGTTAATATATGTTATATATTTGATTAGTGTGGAAATGGTGCGTCTAATATAATGAACTCAGTGTATTCATTCAAATAATAGTTACATGCAAGACAATTTATTATTAAGGTACACACATTTTCATCAGCTTCTTCAGCTGTCGCTAGAGAATCTAACAGACAGACAGGCTCTCTCTCCTTCTCTCTCTCTCTCTCTCTCTCTTTCTCTTTCTCCCCCTGTCTCCCTTTCTTTCTCTCTCTCTCTCTCTCATACACAGCATCTTGGAGTTTCTGTAAAACAAGTATGAAGCATGTAGCTGTATTTAAGGTGGCTGATGGTAGAAAAGCTCTGGATAATTTTACTAAATTAAGCGCCAGCAGGAAAAGAAACAGAGAGAGAGAAAGAGAGAGAGAGAGAGACAGAGGAAGGAAGAAGGAAAGGAAAGAGAGAGAAAACCAAAGAAATACAGGAAGATAGAAAGACCTACAGAGGGAGAGAGAGAGAACAATTCAGAGAGAAAATGAGAGTTAAGAAAGATGAATTTGAAGGGAGAATACAGGGCAAACAGACAAATTGTTAAAGTAGAAATGGAGAGAGAGAGAGATGAAGAACAGGAGGGGAGGAAAGTGGGATGGAGTTTAATAGAAGGAAAGATGGAGATAGAGTGATAATATAAGAGAATGAGATAAAGTGTGAGAAAAAGAAAGAGAGAAAGAGGAATGGTGAAAATACAGGGCAAACAGATAAAGTGTTAAAGTAGAAATGGAGAGAGAGAGAGATGAAGAACAGGAGGGGAGGAAAGTGGGATAGAGTTTAATAGAAGGAAAGATGGAGATAGAGCGATAATATAAGAGAAGGAGATAAAGTGTGAGAAAAAGAAAGAGAGAAAGAGGAATGGTGAAAATACAGGGCAAACAGACAAAGTGTTAAAATAGAAATGGAGAGAGCGAGAGATGAAGAACAGGAGGGGAAGAAAGTGGGATGGAGTTTAATAGAAGGAAAGATGAAGATAGAGCGATAATATAAGAAAAGGAGATAAAGTGTGAGGAAAAAAGAGAGAAAGAGGAATGGTGAGGGTGACAGAGAAATGAAAAGTGGAACGTGACAGTAAGAGAAAACAAGGGAAGGAGAGGTGAAAAGAAAGAGAGACGAGAGAACAAGACAGAATCAGAGTAAAGAGAGATAAGAAAGAGATGAAGGCCAAGATAAAGAGAAAGAGAGACAGAGAGATGGAGGGACCCCAAAGACAGAATAACCCCACTTTCTTTCCCTCCATCTTTCTTGTTTGTCCTCTCTCTCTCTCTCTCTCTCTCTCTGTCTCGTTCTCGCTTGCTCGCTCTATCCCCCCCTCACTAAATTCAGCTTCTACTTCATATGTTTATGTATGTTTGTATTTGGAGTTCTGAGCAGATTTTAATGAATGATTTCACAGCAATAAATGAATTCATCATGCCTTTATGAACCTGTTCTAGTGATGAGTTGTGTTTGTGTGTGGAGAGTATGAGGTGTGAATTCGCTCATTCAGGCAGAAACAGGCTTTCATTGATTCATCCTAAGAGCAGCCGCTTCTAACTTCTTCCACTAAACTGTGCTTAAAGATGTGCTTTGTGGATTCACAGTCGTCAAAATCCGTGTGCCATACAGCAGCTTACAACCTACATTAAAGGTAAGGAATGTTTTTGCCTGAATGGCTGATAATAAGAGATACTTTTAGAAGTATTATTAGTAGAAATATAGATTTATGTAGATATGGATTTACTGGTCTATAATTAGTGTGTTCATTATTTGAATTGACATGGATTGGTCGATTTTCAAATTGGTCATCAATTAATATATTTTGCCGGGTGCCCTTCTTGGCCGACAGGGGGCGCAGCTCCACTTCTTTCCTCCACCTCGGCTGCGTCTCGTAATTTAATGGAGTTGGTTGGGGGGCTGCGGTGGGATGGGGGATCTCCAAACAACCCCCCGACGTGCGGAACGGGGTTTAGGTCTATTACATCACACCCACAGCCCCGCGAGCGCAGCTATATATCACACGCGGGAGCGCGAGAGAGGCAGAACCTCCAGCAACTCCAGCGCGCCCGGAGAACATGCGGAGAACGCAGAGGTGGCACCGCGCGCGCAAAGATTCCAACGACTGCTGTAGCGCGCGAACAGACCACGAGCTCGTGACGCTGTGACGGGAATCATCAGGAACTACTTCCATCCATTCCTTTAGTAGTTGAGTGACTCTGTGACGGGAATCATCAGGAATAATTACTTTTGCATGAGCGCGAGCAGGTGGAGAAGAAACGTTGCTTCGCGCGCGCTTCCTCGGCCACGTGAAGCAGCCCGGGAGACCCAGAGAGACTTTGAGCGAGTCACCGATATTTTGGTTTTCGTTTTTTCTTCCTCTCCCTGTTTCCCAGTCGCACCTCGTGCCATGCCTCGCTCCCTCCTCGCGCTCTTGGCGCTGCTGTCCTTGCTGTGCCTCGCGCGTCACTGCGCGTGTCAGCACTACTACGCGCTGCGTCCGGCACCCAGCGACGCCCTGCCGCTCGTGGAGCTGCACGAGGACCCGGATCCCGCGCTGGACCCCGGAGAGCGCGACCTGAACGAGACCGAGTTAAGGCGCGCGCTCGGACACTTTGACGCACGCTTTCTGTCCACATCGCCTCCTCTGCCTGCGCAGCAAGAGAACGAGCACGAGCTCGAGCGCCTCCACGCGGGTGGCAGCGGCGACCTCCACGTGGGGCTGAAGAAGAAGATGAAGAAAAAGCTGCACCAGCAGAAGAAAAAGCGGCGGCGGAGGCTGTGGCTGCGCGAGCGCACGCTCTGTCCCGTGGCGCACGCGTGGAGTGACCTGGGCGCGCGCTTTTGGCCGCGCTACGTGCGCCTCGGCAGCTGCAGCCGCGAGCGCTCGTGCTCGGTGCCCGCGGGGATGCTGTGCACGCCCGCCGCGTCCACGCACGTGACGCTCCTTCGCTGGAGGTGCGCAAGACGAGGGACTCTCAGGTGCGCCTGGATCCGCGTGCATTATCCCGTCATCACTGAGTGCAAGTGCTCGTGCACGAGCAGCTGACGTGAACTTTAAAGGGTGGCGTTTTGATAAGCTGCATACATATTTTGATTGTATTGTAATATATGTTTTTGATGTTGTTATTGTTTTCTTTCTCCCTTTTGTATGCACTATCCAGAGGTGGTCGCAAGTAGCCTAGAATAGCGTAAAACCACACCGCAGTAAAGTGCTGGTACTTCTATGAAGTAATATGTAGGCTAATTTTTAGAAGTTGTGTGTGTGGGGGGGTCTTTTTTACTCATTGTCTGAAGGTGGGTAATGTATCCTATATTAGCCTTAAACCACACTAGAGTAAACGTGCCTCACTTCTTATTGATGTAGAGGTAAAAGTAGCTCCCACACATTGGTTTCCAAATTCCATTTCATTCCATCGTCCTTTAGAGGCTGCTGGATTCTGGAAGTTCTCTTTCATTACACATTTGTAGTTGAGTGTGTTACACAGGGATTAAGGGTTCTTCTGAGTGCTATATAGACCCTGTTAGTAAAGCTAGCATTGACCAGCGTGGCTAATCACCAGCAAAATCTGAACATGTTGTGTTTTGGGTACTGGTATACTTGTCAACCAGCGTGACAATGCCAGGGTGACCAGCAAAACCAGCTCCAGACCAGCAACATACCAAACTTAAACTGTTCTTTGAGTGTTTATGGTTCTCTAAAGAAAAAAAGCCTTGAAAAGCTACATTCCCTACGTTCCCTTCAGACCTGCAGAAGAAATCATCTATTAGCATAACAGAAGATTATAGTGGATATTAGCTCTTGCTACATTTGCCATATAAACATGCTCATTTTCTCACAGATTTGAGTCACTTTCATACAAATTTCCAATGAATGTTACTCCAAATAATCTTGACTTTTTTATCTTCTAAACTTGTGTGAACAGAGTGAATCTGCTATCTAAGTGTTAACAAAGCTAGGCTAGCTCTAGCCACAGTTGTTCAAAATAGCATAGCTTGGAAAATATTGTTATCATTAGTGGTGATTTTAATCTTTATTGAGTGATGAACAAAAAAATCTCCATAATTTATTTACTGGTTATTATGTTTTACCAGTGTGTTAATGTTTTGGGTTTGGTGCTGCATTAGCTTTTAGCGCAGTTCCAATAAAAGGGCAAGGAATGGCTTAAATCTGATCAAGTTAAAGTGAATGACACTGGAGTGACTGAGGTGACTGACCAAATTCAGTGTTTTTAACTTCTACTTGAGTCAACACTTCTTTAGATATATAAACACTTTTACTTAAGTGTGGTTTTTGGCTCATCTCTGGAAAATAATTGTTCTTAAACAGGCCGTCTTTCCTTTAACTCTGAATTATAACTTATGCAGGAAGCAGTGTGACTGAATTTTAGCTTTTTTTTGTAAACAAATGTTGAGATTATTGTTCTTGTCCAATTTTACAATGTTACTATTTACACACCTCTGGTACATTCACATGTAGGAATGTATTTGTTTATGTATATATACATATATATATATATTTGGTGCCATGTAAAAGATGATTAATAGTAGCCTGTAAAGAAAAGTCAGTATTATATGTGTAACCAGAGTCTACTGTATTTGTGGTAAATATTTGATTGTAACTTTTGTATTTATATTGCAAGGAATGGCGCATAGAGCTGTTTGAAATATTGTATGCAGTTTTTCCACTCATTGGAAAGCTCTGATCTATTGACCTCACATTTATTATAGAGTTTTTTTATGGTGCACAGCTGTGACAGCTGTGCTCTCTCATGTCAAGCGTTTCTTTTTTTATCCTGTAAATTAAGAGCAATTGCTATTTATTCTTTATATTCATATAATAAAATATTCTGTAACATAAAAGAAGTTTATGTGGAACTTTGTTTGAAAAAGGCATATGGAACAGAAGTGCACCGTGAAGTAATGCGTTTGGGTAAAGGGCTGCCAGCACGGACTTCCTAATATAAATGCATAAAAGGGGAAACATGCATAGACCTCATAGTGACTGTAATATATTTGGTTTGGTTAGGTTTTATAATTGACAAAACATGGTGTATATAAATAAATTACTCTAGTCATATGAACAGAAACAATAGCTCTTGTAACAGGCCTGTAAATTAATGTCATCTATATCATCATAACAAATCTTCATAATCTGCAATGATAGCCTACAAGATGAATGACAAAAAGTAACAAGGTTTTATTTCCATCTCATTTCTGTTCTTAATCACTTCTATTCCATTCATCAAACGTTGCTCACACAATGTAAAGGACAACTGTTCTGGTGTAAAAAAAAAAAAACATAAAAAGGAATTAAAACAATTTGATATGACAGCACATATTCGTTCATTCTTACATACAATCGTTCATTCTTACACTAAAAAAAATCCCACTAACCTTTAAGTTTACTTTAGAAATCTCTCCTACATGGTTTGTTTTTAAACATTATCCCTCTTGACAAAGGATCAGCACTGAGGTTTTGCATTGTCCAACATCTACTGGGACAGAGCGGTGACAGAGCTGGAAGTGAGTGATGTAGAGCTTGAGCAGATACTGTCCCCACCTACTGAAAGGATGCATTACACTATGAACCAGATTTAATTATACCACACATTTCCATTCAGTCCTGTTGATCGGACCACCACAGAGCAGATGTTATTTGGTGGGTGGACACTGACACTGTTGGTGGTGGTGTGTTAGTGTGTTATGTGCTGGTGTTAGTGGATCAGACACAGCAGTGCTGCTGGAGTTTTTAAACACTGTGTCCACTCACTGTCCACTCTTTTGGACACTCCTACCTCGCAGGTCAACAACCATGTCAGTGTTACTGCAGTGCTGAGAATGATCTGCCTTCCTAATAGAACCTGCTCTGTTGTGGTCCTGTGGGGGTTCTGACACATAAAGAACAGGGTACAATTACAGTCTGTTATTGTTGAAGTACATATAACAGTGATGGTGAGACCAGCACATGATCACTGTTATATCGCTCAAATGGAGACAAGTATATCATTGCTGACCAATGAAAAACAAGTATCGCCAAAATTGCAACTTTACAGGAGAGACCAAAAACGTACTTTACTTTCAATGTTAGTCAATGGAACCAGAATATTTTCCAAGCTGTTTTCATCCTAAAGTTGTCATAGTATGTAAACAGCCATTGGCGTGTTCAAATTATGTAGAAAAATTAAAATCAACAAAAAAATGAAGATGCATATTTTTCATTGGACATTGATAAATTTAGCAGTTCTGTCTTTACATTCATTATGAAATGTTCAGGCAATCTAAAGGTGAACTGGTGCTGTACAACAATAACAGACAAATGTAGATGGTTTTGATAAGAGAACAACGATATACACTAGTTTTATACAGTTAATAAGCTTGGATGTACAGTTCCAAGAAAACCTTTAATTGGTATATTTGAATTTTGCAAAGCTTCTTCACACACGCACATCTCTTCTACAAAGAATCATCCACAGCAGAACCACCACCAGAAGTGGTTCTACTACGGCATCACTGCAAATAACTCTTTTTTTTGCTTTCATCTTTAGGAATGTATCAACTTTATTACCTCAAGAGAAGATGCAATGAGAGTCGATGTTGACATATATTTTGTTTGTAGGTCAAACAACATTTCTAGCTCCCCCTCATCCCCACTGTTGTCCATTTGTGGCCTGGCGGGGGGTCAGTCCCCCCCCCCAGAGCACGGAGCCAGGCTGAGAGTGGAATAAACACGACCAACAGGCCCCATAAAGGCCATCAAACGCATGCTCTGTTTGACCTGTCACACCGCCGCTTTATCTAAACACAGCTCCGATTAGGACGCACACTCACACACACGCGCTGACTAAACACACTAGGGGTTCCTTTCAAAGCGACGGGCTTCCCAAAGTGTTGAAGTAGCAAATTGTTGCAGTTAAAATACGAAACGACCCACCATGTTAAGCTATGTACACAGTAGCTTTTGAGATTAGTCTCTCACACCTTTGCATTAAGTGATACAGAAAGAGGCTCCAGTTTTCCCACAGAGAAGCTCTTTAATTCAATACATCACTCTTCACATATCTCTCCGAACAACATACAGGAGAACCGCATCTCCACTGCAGATGATCTGTAGGCCATTTAAAGAGTGGTACAGAGTGATACTGAGGGGGAATGTAAACCTCTGTCCTAGTCTCCTCTTGACAACCTCCTTAGATGAAAGTGATAAACCCTGATGTCATGATAATGTGGTCATTATATGATATAACCTACAATATAACCTACAATAGCTGTTAAACATTTTCCTCTTTCATCTTTACCTTCCTTTGAGCTATTTCAGTGATTTTAGATGTAGGATTCTTTGGTAAAGAGCATTTATGTTGTGTGTTATTTTAAAAAGGACTTCAAAAAATGTGTTTCTCCATTTATAATAATGACAGACTCTCTCTCTCATAGTATCTCACTTTTCTGCTATCATCTGTCTTTATCTCTTCCTTTCTTTCTTTCTTTCTTTCTTTCTTTCTTTCTTTCTTTCTTTCTTTCTTTTTGTTATGTCTTTCCATTTCTCTTTTTCTCTCTGCCTATTGCTCATTGAATATTTTTACCTTTTTATTGACCTTTTTATCTCTCTTATCCCCCACCCCCCCACCCCTTCACTCTGTTTAATGAAAGCTGCTAAGAGGGTCATCTACTAGTTGTGTATAAAATCCAAAAGTAACGAAAAAGGAAGGCTTGACTTTAAACTGAGAACTTGTGTCTCTGCGTCCTCGTTGGAGGCTCCTGTACAAGAGTCCTCTGCCCAAGCACTCTGGAGACCTCCAGTAGAAGATCCTACACTATGTATAATAATAATGTTCCAATTTTTCTATGTTTTCTCTGACTGTCCCAGGCTGCTCCTCCTCTGTAAACTCCTGGGCTGAGATCTCAGAGGGTTAGGGCTTCTGGTTACCCTTACTCTGTTCATTCTGGAGTGTAAGCACACATAGACTCAGAGCTCCAAATGTATTTTGGTGAATGTCTTAGTGGGACAAGCACAATCAGTTTTTTCCTAACTGGAATCTATATTTCCCACACCTCTCTTCAGAATGTAGATCCTTTATTTAACATAATGCTTTATTATAGGGCTTTAAAAGTAAGAGTCTGTCTGTCTCATCTTCTTCCTCATCTCCCAGCTGTTGTGACGAGCTGTCTGCGAGGATATGTGATTTGTGTTATGTAGTAACTGGACTTTTGTTCTGAAATCGGTGATTTACTCAGCATGCTAATTCGTAATTCCTCGTGCTAATGCTACGTCTTTCAGGCTAGCAGAAAGCAACAATAGCAGAGCAGTGGGACGGTTTTTGTAGTTTCTTTAAGGGTTTCTGCTTTATAGCTTTATGGTCTTTTATAGGCTTTTTAGCAGCCTGGCTTATGCACACACCATCTTCCCACAGCAGACTGGAACCAGTTGAGTCCCACTTTAGATTCTTCTTACCGCACTCACTCACACGCACACAGGCAGGATTCTCTGCACTTTTGAAGCGGAATAGAAAAAAAATCCTGATAAACGCAGTTTTCGTTGAGTATTACTGGAAGGAGAAATTTCATTCCCAACAGGCTTTATATAACATCTCACAATATCTGCAGCTCAAGCGCTGTTTCTTTTTACTCGTGTCAGTGTAGCAAGACTTTGAACACATTCCACTGTATTTCTCTCTCATTATGAACTGCCTACACACTCCAAACACAGTCCTATAAAACTCTTTCAGAGTATTTCTTTTAAAGATGAAGGCAAACAATGAATGAATAAACTAGGGAATTAGTTTCAGAGTGTTTTGCTACACTCCTGTATCAGGAAAGAATGAAGGAAAAATTTAAGTATCGTTTTCTTATTTATTTCAAATTCATAATGTAATCTAAACACCTGAAGATAGACATACATGTCTAATAACCTGCAGTGCATGTGTGCACACAACCACGCAGTAATCCAGCATTTCTTCACTACTTACATGCATTTCAGGATGCACTGGAGTTTGGATTTGACACAAGCATTTGCTTCTCTTCTGGTTTTATTATTTCATGATGTCATTAGTGATTAGAGAAGGTCAATCCGACTTTCATCACGTAGCTGTCAACAAATCATGCAAGCCCTATCAGAGATGCTGAATTATGTGAGCATGCAATAAAAATGTGTAAGCCACAATAAAACTAGAAGAACAGTCATGTTTAGTAACTGGGTAAAGGTGTTAGTGTTCAGCCGAAGAGCTAAAAGAACACATGAACAGGCACACGAACAAAAACAGCACCTAGAAGTTCTATAGTAGAAGTTCTGAAGAAGAGAATTGTGTAGGGACAGAGAAGTAGAGGTACAGTGGATGTCTCTGGTCTGTGTTGGGCTGCTCCATTTCAAGACTCAGACTTAGGACTCAGACTTAGGATTCTCACCTCCCACTATATTTACTATTACTAAATTTGTTAAATAAGTTATTCTCTCTTGGTTTTGGAATGTCTATCGGCAGATCACTCTGCTTCATGTTATGGTGCAGACATTTGGGAACATCACTGGGGAACACATTCTGGAAGAAATTTGATTTTTATGCCTAAACATGTGGAGTACTTTGATGTTTTGTAAAAAAAACACAAAAAGTCTGTAAGAAATAAAACCGCACAGATATTCTGGTGTGTAGGGTCTACAGGGGAGAGAAGGACAACATATTCTTTTTAAAATATACTAAATAGATGACTGTGTGTTGCAGTCTCTTATGATAAAAGAGAAAATGTAATGTCAATAAACTCCTCTTGACTTGACTGTTGTAGATAAAACCAAATGTGTATAGATTTAAACCCCAGTCGTCAGCATGCATAGCTGTACTCCCTAATCCCTAATCTCCCTAATCAATTTTATTATTATGTAGTACTTAATTCGGCCTTGAGTCTGGTCTCCACAGCATTAATTAATGGCCCCTGTTTGATTCAGTCTCAACATCATTAGGGCTTTGTCTTGTCTTGGCCTCGTGTTAAGTTGAACTCAAACTGTTCTTATGGTCAGTCGAGAACTGAACCTTACTGAATATCAAAAAACATTCAATAACATGTTCAATAAAAGCTTTTCACTGCTGGTTGAGAATGTAATTGATCTTTTTCATGTTGGCTGTGTTTTAGGTGTTTGTTATTTTTCTTTGGTTACAGCATTTAAACATCACTTGACTGTAGATCCGAACAGAGGACTTGCCTCCAAAAGTTATGATGTAAAGTTGGAAAAGACTAGGTAATAATAATTTATAGTAGGTTTGGCTTGTATATTATCAGGTGTTTTTCAAAAAATATATTATTAAAATATCTATAACACATATAATGTAAAATAAACAATAAATTAATTAAATAGTTACAATTATTTAAAACATAATTAATAAAAATATATAAATAATTGAATGAAAACACAAGTACATTTTATTTTCTCTGTTTTTATATTCTGAAAAAATCTCAATCTAGACTTTTCTTTTTATTAATACTGCCAATGTGGTGTTTGGCTCTTGTTCAAAATAATCACATGTGATGCCTTCTAAAAGATATTATCTTTTTAATAGTGGACTTTCTATCTGAAAACAAAAATGTAGTATTCTTAGCTTGATGCTAGCACAACAAAGAGACGTGTTTGCATAAAGTTCATATCATGGTGGTGGTAAAAAATAAAACCTACATGTAAGTCAATGGATTCTGTATGATGATAGTTTCATTATTATATATGATCGTTTGTGATGATTAGTCTACAATTAACAATGGGTGATTGAAAGTTCCTTTAGTTGTCCGATTATATTCAAATGCAAAACCTTGTACCTATTTCTGCACATTTGAACTAATGTTTATTTGCTGAATTTAACAGAATGAGGATGTGATCTGAGGCATATTTTCTAAATTAAAAAAACAACAACAACAAAAAACAATTTTCCAGAACAAAGACATATAAACATATGTTTATTTTCATTTCGAGCATATAAATACGTACGTATTTGACCATGGAATGTTTGAACTATTTATGCAGTCTTTTATTTATTTACATATTTTAAATAATATATTTCTTGCCAGTTTGTTTATTGTGAACATTAAGAATATTAAGAATATTATTAGATTATTATTATTCATTATATTTATTAGATATTTCATTATATTTAATCAGAATTATAAATATTTGTGTATTTTATCAGCCAATCCAAGTTGATAAGCCAAAAATAAATAAACCAATAGGGTGGTTTAACTAGCCAATCAAATCCTCATCTTTAGGGCCAGTCCAAACCAGCTTTTTACAGCCAAGCTTCCTGATTGGTCAGCACATGGAGTCAGCACATGGTGTCAGTTACGCTTTTTTCATATAATATTTGTACTCTAGTCAGGATCTACCTTCAGCCAACATATGTCATGAGTGATTTTGAGAGACAGTTTAAGGGAGAGAGTTTTTAGAATAGAATATTGTTGTACCTCAGACAAAATCAGTCAGTAATATTCCACAGAACTCCAAGGAGTTACAATAATATCAAAGTTTATTATATAGTAAAATTTCACCAAGGTGCCTCTCTGTCTTTGAACATTTATCTAACCTTCCCCTGATGGGAAATGCTCCGCACTGCAGCTTTAGCATCAAGGCCGAGGCTCTTTCTCAAAAGATCCTAGCTGAAATGAAGGCTTTTGCTTCATCTTCGTCTTTCTTGCTCGGCTCAGTCGGCTCTTGTTTGGCGGGACGGAGCCGGGCTGCAGCCGCTGATTAAACTGCCCTGAAGGGCCACAGAGCCTTCTGTGATCAAAGCACAGTGTTTTGAATCTCCATGCCAACCATTACAAATCAATGCAAAACCCAGCGCCAGTTACACCGCAGGGAAGGAAAGCACTAACATTTAGATTATTAATTACACAGTACTTTTTCTTTTACTCTGACTGTTATCAATGCAATTGATTATGGTTTAAATTGGTTTTGCTACTCTTTTTTTTGGAAATAGAAATGGATACATCATTATACATAATTTCTGTGTGAATGTATGTAATATTCCACAAATTGCTTTTACAATATGTAATTACCTAAAAGTTTGACATATTTACCCATAATTGCCTCTTCAAGAGTTATGGCTGAATCTAGGGAATGGCTGGGAATAGTCTTACTGTACAGGCAGAAAGTATAAAATGTGTAACTTTCCTCTATCCCTTCACCAGTAATCAGTTATCTGGTCACAAAATTGCTTTTGGCTGGATATTTCTGTGTTGTGGTCCACTCTGAACCTAACTGTGACACTGACTGCCTGCCTAATATGCCGTTGGTCTACTACATGCTCCCAAAACATCCCGAGCTGCCAAGGCATAGACTCTACAAGATCTCTGACAGTGCCCGGTGGTATCTGGCACCAAGACGTTAACAGCAGATCCTTTAAGACAAGGGTAACAGCTTGAACTCTTTGTCATGTTCCTCAAACCACCTTTGAACAATGGGCGCAGTGTGTCAGGGCACATTATCCCTCTGAACAATGCCACTGCTTTCAGGGCATACCTTTGCCATGATGGGGTGTACCTGGTCTACCACAGTGTTTAGGTGGGTTGATTGTGTAAAACGGACATCCACATCAATGCCTGGTCAGGGTTTCCGAACAGAACATTGCCCAGAGCATCACATCCCCATTCACTGACTTGTCACTGGCTTGTCTTCTTCCCACAATACCATCATCGTTTGCAGCTACACAGCTCCAGAAATTTCTCCTGTAGCTATTGTTTAAAATGTCTGTGACTTGTGCCACATTAACCCTTCTGTTGGTTCAGACCAGATGGATATCCTTTGTTGCCAGGTGCCCAACACCCTGCTGCCACTTTGTGGTTTGTCCTTCTATGGACCACTGAGGGTAGGTACTCACCACTGCTGACTGATAAAGCACACAAGCCTTGTCATTTCAGAGATGCTGCAACCCAGTCGTCTCGCTATAATGATTTGCAGCAGTTCTTCTAGACGAGGAGAAGAAACGTGGAGTCAAGATGACTTTTACTATCAAAAACTGCATTTAAAGTCAGAATCTGTACACCATATGACAGTGATCTTTGAACTTCAATGCCTTTAAGAAACATCGCTGTAGGCAAAGAAAGTTGTCTGCTTCCAGCTGAAACAACTGTTGTGACCAAAGCATATTGTAGCGTCCTGCTACTGGCTTGTTCGCACATGGACGCGCAGGAGGTGTGACCATGCAGAGGAGCCACACAAGGAGCCTGACAGGAGTGCTGGACTTGCAGCAAGAGAGAGTTTAATTTGTGAAAGAGTTGTTGTTATGGATGTTATTAGTGCCACAAATCAATGGCACAAAAATTTCAAATGTGTGGACATTTTGTTCTTACATTCAACATATACCATAAACACACATCTAATAATAAAGGAGAAGAAAAAGTACAATTTCAGCAGCCGGGTAACCTGTTGAATACCAGTACATGATGGCAAAAACTTGTAAAATTACATTTTACAGGTCATTTATTTTCCTTATTTCAGTTACCTAGTCCATGTGTTTTTCTACAACATGTGTTTTTCTCTATTAATAACATTAACAGTCCATAAAATAGTAAAATATCTGTGAAATAAGGTGATACGTTGTTTTTGTGAATATCTATTCTACTTAAATTAAATTAAAAACAGCAGTGTTGAGGTACAGCACATGGCTTATTCACATGTATGTACTCTTTTTTTTCCAAAAAACAGGTATTGTCCTTTAAATAAAACAAACTATCTATCTTAACTATATATCTTTTTTTAATTAATATTTATACTGTGTTTGATAGAATTGAAGAATTTCATTCTTTGTGCATCTGATTCTTGGAAATTTATTCAACCTTTTGCACACAGGTTGGATGTCAGAAACCTGGTAAGAGCTGATTTTGTAGATGGATTTTGTAGATGTTTGTAGACAATCTGTGATTAATCGAAACAAATCCTTTTGATTCTTTTGTGAAAGTTCTTGTTGTTGGGATACAGTCTGCTTGGTTGTGGCCATGTCAATATCATAGACAGCAGTAACAGATTAGTGAGTTCATGGCACCTCTGAAAAAATAGCAAAACCAAACAAAGGCCTTCCAAAAAATCACACTTGATGTGTAAGATATAATCAGTTGTACACCCAATAGAAAATATATCTCAGCATTTTGAGAACCTTAGTTATTTTAGCTAAAAAGCAATGGAAGCTTACACCCCACTGAAGAACACTGTGCAAACTACTAACACACTTGAATTGTTAAAAGGCAATAATAATTTACAAACAAAAGAGTTTGTATTTTGTAGTTTGTTCATATAGTTGCCGTCCAAGGTAAAAAACAAAACAGCAACTTGACAGGAGAGGCTAATAACAGTCTTTACTTTCAAAGTAAGTTTATGTATAAATATGTTATTCCATGTTTTTCTTTGGACGGAAATGAGTTATGAAAACTGAGAATGAGATATGTTTTAAACTAAAAAACAACAGCCTGTTTAATTCTGAGGGATAAAGAGATGTTGGAAAACGGAGATTAATCACAACTGAAACCGTACCCATGTCATAAACGGTCCTGAGTAGATCAAAATAATATATGGACTGCTGAAGTAATCTCAAATAGGCCTGATTATGTGGTTTCTGATGCTGTATGACAGTATTAAATGTAAAAATGGGTATCAACATGGATGTCATGCAGTGTTAAAAGTTCGAAAATTCTGTAAATTAGATTTTTTTTCACCCAACTACTATTTTTCATTTGTACACTGAGGCCGCAGAAACTGTACTGTCAGACAAAGTTGCGCAAGCAGATTTCCTCGAGCACGGAGCCGATCTATAAATATGAACTCTAGATCTCATCTTACTTTGCTGCCACAAATACGCCTCAGAATTGCCAGAGAGTTCAAAGCCCCTGCTGATCAGCACGATAACCTCCAGTTGTAGACATGAAAGGAATGCTGTTGTGTTGATTTATGCATGCCGCGAGAACATTAGTCTGCTGTAATGAAGAATTCACAACCTAGCCAACTTTTCTTTCCCCTTTTTTTCTTTTCTTCTGTTTTCTTTTTTCATCTCTCCCATTTTACTGTATGTGTTGCAGTAGAGCTGCCGTATCAAACATACGCTGCCACTTATCAAGCCTGTTTTCTCCTGTGTAATGAAACGTCAGAGTCATGATTGAACTTTAAAAATGTTCTGGATTCTTACAATTTATTGCCTTAAGCTAATTCTGCACATTAATTGCTTTAAAATGGACTTTTGAATTAAGGGGTCATAAACATAAAGGACCCATTTGAGATGTTTAACTCCAGAAAGGCTTTTCAATCATGGGGCTAGACAAGAAAGGTGTATGTGTGTGTGTGTGCTTGTGTATGTGTGTGTGTGCCAAGTTTACACCGAATTGTGGGACCCAGAACCTGGTCATATACTCACATTTTGTCCTTGTGGTGACTCCCACAATGTAAATCGTTCAATTTTATGGTCAGGGTAAAGCTATAGTTAGGGATAGGATTAGATTAGGTTGTAGTAGTTTTAGTTAAGACTTGGGTAAGTCTCCGGGAAATAATTTAGATGTTTATGTAATTTCCCTACAATTCATAGAAACAAACATTAGTGAGGTCATTGCTGAGGTCAGGTATTGATGTTGACCCGAAAGTTTTTAATGAAGCTTCGTCATTCTGGTGCAATATGCCATAAAAATAGGAATGTTTTGTTTATTATGGAGAAAAAAAAACATGACCAATAGAAACAATTCCTCCACTAGTAGGCCCGCATTGTCCCATTGTCGTACTGTGGTCATGTGGTATGGTTGCAGTGGAGTCAGTCCTTCAAAAAAGTGTGTTTCTTGAGTAATGTGCTGCTCTAGCTGAAACTGGAGGAGCTGAATGATGTATTTGAGTTAGATTAGATATTTAGCTCAATGGAAAAGAGAGAGAAACCATTTGATGCAGTCCCCTGTTCATAAAAAGGATTTTGCCTATTTGTAATATTAAATAATTTTGGCCTGGTTTACACTACACATTTAAATAATATTGAGCATGTGCACCATATTGAGGTCTATTTATCTTAAAAGTCGAAGTTCCTTTAAGATTAGCTACATTCACTATTTAGAAGGAGTGTCTAGATACCTTTGGACAGATTCATCATTCATTTTTCCAAAATATCTTCATATGAGAAGTTCTTAATGGACCTCATTCAGCAATATCTTCCCATGTTGTTTCTTAAACTTGTTTTGAGAATGATCCTAAGAAAAAGTTTGTGATGTTTTCTTTAGACATTGAAATGTTTGAACCTTTGTGCTCTTGAGTGTGTGTAGATTCCCAATTAAGAAAACACTGGTAACATGGGTTTTAAGACCTTTCATCTCAAGAACAGTTGGTGAATGGAGTCTATTGTTCTTAACTTTAATATACAACTTGGATTTATAGTATCACAGTTGTTTTGAACTAGTTCTGTTTTTTTTTGCTTAATTCACAATAAAACATTCACAGTGTAAATATCTAAAGAGTAAATTAAAGTTTATTTAGAAAAAAATGTCAGAGCTAATCTTTTGGTTTCTGTGGTTGAAATTATAATCCTATAATGCTTATTTTCTATGTCTATAACTTAAATTTGGGGGTCCACTAGAATAACGGTACATGCTTCAACTTTCCCAAAACACTATATTTTATTAACACTGTACCTCTGTGTTCATTCTCTGTCTAAAACAGTCTGTTAGAGCTCCTGTGTCTGTAAGCCACGCTTTCCAGTGATCCCAGTCGTCTCTAATTGGTCAGCACGCCAGCTCTGTTCAAAATGGGCAACGGCTAGAGCATTTGAAAGCAGCTTGTCACTAGTTCTGCACTCCATAGGGGTAATGAGGATTGTGTTATGAAATGACATCACCTTGTAACACAGAAAGGGCTGGAATTTCAACAAGGTTTTTCTGGCAGCTGGGAGAAGTTGTTTCTCCCTCAGGCATGTGCTTTGGGTTTTACAACTTTGCAAATCATTTACATGCACAAAAGGCTACATAACACACTAAAGAGAAAACAGAAAAGTTAAAAGGTCCTCATTAAAGTAAGGTTGGGCTTGATAAAGCATTAGCATTTACATACATTCATACAGGAAAACTATATGAAAAGTCCTCACACACACCAGCACCACCAACGATTTGTTATTTTACCTAAGGGTTGATAGATTCTTAGGTACCACTTAAGACTTTAGACAGGCTATTTTAAAGTAAAATCATAAAACATAGCCTGTGCAACGTTATGACATACTTTATATTTTATGTTTTAGTTTGTTTATGATATATTTGAACAGGGGTGTTTAAGCTCTTGCATATGACTGTTCAAGAACATGTAAATATTTAAAAAAAAGTTAGTTGGCTTACTTAGTTTAACACCAAATCTTTAATACAGAGAGAGAGAGAGAGAGAGACAGAGAGACAGAGTCTGCGTGTGTGTGTAAGCTGCTCTGATACTCCCGTCTTTCTTTCTTGCTGGATCTGTATGTTGCGTTTGAACACTGTGTTGTGTCTGCTGAACCGCTGAAGACATATGATTTTCATTGAAGGGATAAAAGGAATCTATAATGTTTTTTTTTTTTTCATCTTCTTCTTTTGTACGTTTAGGAAAAGCTGAGGGCCTGCAACATCCCTCAGCCATACATATGGTACTGCTTTATACGTCGTGAGGATGGATTCATTGAAGTGAAATTGAAACTTCATGACATGTCATTATTATAAACTTATAAATACTTTTTTGTTGTTGTTGCCGGCAGGCTGATTCTTAGCTTAAGAAGCGGTCACATTGCTGACTTTGTGCTTGTCGTTTTGACTTGAGGTATGGAGATTAGCTTAAACTCTTAGAAGCCCGGAATTCTTAGAATTAGAATAATACAAATGTGGTATCGACTGAACGTGTAGATGTGCTATTGGTATTGCTGGTAGTAAGTGTGACTTCTAAGCAAGGGCTAATATGAATCAAAGCCCACCCTATTTCCTAAAATATTACCTACAAGCTGTAGGTAAGGTAATAAATCACCGTATGTAAAGTGACATAGAACAACATTTGTGGAATTACAGTAAATTACAAATAAATAAACACAATACAACATTATCTGTACTTCTGTTAATTATTAGATAAATTCAACTAAAGATTACTTTACAAACAAAATAATAACAAAATAATCTGCATTACATGGTACTGTTGTCATAAAGCTTCTAAATTATACATGCAATGTCTGGATTATATACACATATAACTAAAAAATATAATATTCTTTGTTCAGCATAAAGCTGAAATGAAATGACAGAACTATGTATGTTGAGGTTTCCTGACTAGACAAGACTAACATTAATGTGTCCCAAACAGCACACTCTGAAACATTACATACTGCACTACTACAGCACTTCTGCAGATGGCGTCCTTTTACTTATTCATTAATACATTTTTAAAATGTATTATATATTATTTTTTTCTACATATTTAGTGTAGTAGCAGTCTGCAGTTTGGGGGCGTGGCCAGAGAGTAATGTAACTTTATGTTTCAGAGTACTTATTGACTAAACTTAATATAACCGTTAGCTAACCCAAACCCTCCTAGTCTGTTACTATAACAACACATTATACTAAAGTAATTTTATTGCAGTTAATTTTGTTATTCATTGCTCTCATCACTGATCTCGCGTTTAAAGCTGGCACGACCTACCCAACGCTCCAGCGAGGCGAGAGCTTGAGTCAGTGAAGATGCTGACTGCAGGATATTTCTGAGCAGGCATCTCAACACAAGCCTTAACAAAGTGAAAGACCACCATCTAACCAGAGCCAGTTGCTAACTACACGAAGATACACATATATAACACATATATTGCTTAAAGTATTTGCCTTTCTGCCTTTACACACATTGAACTTGATTGACATCCCATTCTTAATATTAATCTTAATATTAATATGATGTTGATCCACCCTTTGCAGCTATAACAGCTTCAACTCATCTGGGAACGCTATCCACACGGTTTAGGAGTGTGTTTTTTTTACCATTCTTCCTAAAGCGACTGGACTTGTTGCACAGGTGGTATCCTGTCAAGGTACCACCCTGTAATTCACTGACTGCTTGTAGAAGCAGTCTACATGTCAGGGTGCTTGGTTTTATACACCTTTGGCCATGGAAGTGATTAGAACACATGAATTCAATGATTTTAAGTGAATACTTTTGACAATATAGTGTATATATGAACAGATACAGTGATGAGGGCTATAGGAATCAGATGACTGTCGATTCAGATTGTATTGATGACATTGTTATGACATTATATGTCTACAGTGATGAAACAAAGGCTATAGGAATGAGCACACTATATAAAGACTATATAGAAACTAATGATATTTAATGACTACAAAGATGTTGACACGAAATCTATAGATTAATGACATTAAGGCTATAGATTTAAGTTGTGATATAACAACTATAAATATCAGTAACTACTTAAACATTATCCAATGTAGTAACTATATTGTTGCTGTCCCAAAAACTCCTAGAACAAAGAATCTTCATTTTCTGTGATTTTTTTTAGGATAATGATAAATAATGATAAATATGAATGATAAATAGCTCAGCAGTTATTCTTTACATGGTGTGAAAAGTTTATGATGATTGGATCAAAATAAATGCTCTCAAACTACTTTAAATAAAATCTCTTTTCATTAACTTGCATCTCTTGTAAACACATCATTTTGGACATGTTACAACTAAGCTAAAATTGGCTTCTTATGCACCAGGTTCTTAATCAAATGTTCTGTTCCACCTTAAATGCTACAGCTTGTACAAGCACCAGAATGTGTCTGCAGCATCAGTTAACGTGGAACAGAAAATTCACAAAAATAGCTGACAAATAAAGAACTCTGTATCTTATATTTTGATATTTTGCTTGGCCCAATAAACCTTGGATAATTTCTCAAAATTATTAAGGCTCAGTCCAACAAAGAGAGGGGAAGAAAGGAGCGGTTCCACCTTTACTAGCATCACAACCTCAATTAAAAGAACTTTAGAAGCAGTCGTGCTGTTTGTTTTTAAACATTTTTGACTGTTGAAGCATCCTAAACCAAAGTTTCATTTTGTGTAGCAACTTCAGTTTTTTTAGTGTTACTGTAGAGGTTCATTTTATTTTCCTGTCTGTGTCTATTTTGACTTTGTGTTTGTGTTATTATTGCCATGCCTCACAGTAAACCAGCAAATCAGTGCAGAGCTTATTAAAATATTCATAAGCTCACCAAAAAAGTTAAAATAGCAGGTTTCATTATGGGACCAGTTAAAAGGTTGTAATTGAGTAAAACCGCATGGTTGGTTCTCCCCCAGCCAAAGTCATATAATGCAGAAAAACTGCCTTCTATTTCACCTTAACACCTGAATTAAAACCTTCTATTTGTTATATACATCAGTTTTATATTTCAGACTTCAATTTCAGACTCCTAACATGTCTTTGAACACGTTCCTCTGTGGTTGCTTTCCATTTCAGTTACAAGTTCTGTCCTACTGTAATTAAATGTATGTATAATGAAATGTCTAATCTTGCCTGCAATCACAGACCTCATCAATGCAGGACAGTTGTTCAAGTCATTGACTAATAGAAATCTGTCAGTGGGGTTGAATATTCCTCTTTCCTATAAGAGCTACACCTGCTCTAACTCAGCTTGGATACCACAGGTGTGTTTAAGGTATAAAGCATGTATTCATAAGCATATAGACATATAAATGATAGTTTGCCCTCACTTGACTTCTTCTGGAAAATGTTGTTATCATGTGGGAGAAGAAGTTTGGATTCTTTGAAAAATCTTCAATTAGATATTTTTATTTATGTATTTTAGGCTTTCATCTGAATGCAGGACTGGCATCTTGTGTTCTCCTCCACCTGAGCTAATTGGGAATCTTTTGATACATTTCTCCTTGATGTCCAGCTGGGAGGCAGCAACAGAGTTAATCTGGATTTCTGGAATTTTTATTTGTTTGTGTTTCTAGTTTTTGATGCTCTATGGGGGTGTAATGTTTCACGTTGTGATGTTCAGAAATTTGTGCAGCAGGGCAAGGTCAGCTGCAGTGCATTGCAAGTCTCTGACAAATGAGAAACTGTCTGTGCTTCTCAGATAAATATTAAATATTTCAGAGATTTCAGGAGTATCACCAGAGCTTTCTAAAATTATTTGCACCAGTAGTAAAAATGAATATCTTGAACTTATGCAGGGCAATGCACTTTAGGCAGTCCATAAAACTATAGACCTCAATGACTGTATAGGTATTGTATAACAGCATACAATACAATAGTACAATAGACCAAAGGTCACTAATAGGCGGACTGCGGTCCGAGTCCGAACACAGACGTTGTCCAATGCGGACCCAAACTGCTAAACTATTGAGAAGAACTTAATGTTGACAGTGTTTATTTTACAATATAGGGGCTTCGCGGCGCAGTAAACTCACAGGTCAAACGTGTGTGTAGTAAAATCAGCAAATGCGCGCCTCAGTCAACCAGATCTGTGCAGATTCGGGAACGACAGCATTTTAAATGTAGCCCTTGTTTTTACTTAAAGTGATAAAAAGCTATTTATTAAGTTCAGCATTTCAGTTTAGCATTTAAACAGTAAATATACTGAAATATACTGAACGGTATGTGTGATGTGTTGGTGTTTCAGTAGCTGATGGTATAAGATGCTGATACTAGGCAACTTCAGTAAACAGGTTACGCCACTGAATCATAACACACATTAGGAATGATGACGGTCAGGACCTTGGCCTGAGGAAATCTCCTCTAGGTGGACCTTACTGAACTCTAATTAAATACCCCTGCTATAGACTGTAGAATCTATGCAGAACATTATATAAACCTCAGTAAAGACTTAAAGACTACAGAGCCTATACACCTCTTAGATAACTTTAGGAATATATAGAATACACACATCAGAGGTACATACAGACCTCTACATGTCTACAGGAATGCCACAAAATAGACCTCAGAGACAACATTGAAGCTGTTGACCTCAAATTTGACAAAGACTATAGACCTCAGGACAAGATAAATACCATAGAGTAGACCTCAAAGGTGACACAAAGACTATGCCTTTTAAAAGGCTATGGACCATAATTGCTACAAAAATATTATAGACCCTGGACTTATATGAAGGCAGAATACCCGCTGATGTCCTAAAGGCTATAGATCTCAAAGACTAAATAAATAACACAGCATAGACCTTAAAGGTGACATAAACACTCTAGACCAGGGGTCACTAATAGACGGACTGTGGTCTAGATCCGGACCCAGCCGTTGTCCAATGTGAACCCAAACCGATAAACTATTGAGAACGATTTAATTTAGACTCTGTTTATTTTAGGCGCCAGAGCTTTTCTAGTCTTTACGGTATATGGGCTTTACGGCACAGTAAACTCAGAGACCAATCACATGCACTGTTAGATCACCAAAGGCGCTCCTCAGCCAATCAGATCTGTGCATGGGGCATGCAGCGCGCACACAAGCGAGGTACGAAGCGAGAAGCAGCAGCCGGAGATTAAAGCGAGTCCGAATGAATAACGTGCTCTAAAAACAGAATAGTTTTTAGTTTTTAGTCAGCGAAAACTGACTGTTTAACCAGGAACGGTTATGGAATGGACTTGCTTGTCTAACTTTGGAGAAAACCGCTCTGTAAAACCAACATGTCAATTTGTGAAGCTTAGTTAAGAAGAAGAAGCATGTTTCATTAACTTTCTTTATAAATAAACACTTTAAGATGCACTTTTGTTCAAAAGCATTCTGTTTATTTAATGTATGCCTTGTTTTTATTATTAATAATTTGTTACTTCTGCTTAAAAGTAGCAGCCTGAGGATAAGAGTCTCATCTTTGATTGACTTTCATCATTATGTTCACTGTTAGACATGATACACATTTATTTATTCTATAGAATTAATTAACCTGCATGTTATAACTGATATTTGGGTATCCTCTTTTCTTGGCTGTTATACTATAAAAGAACTTGCAGGAGTCTGCTTTTGCATCCCCACTCCTCAGAGGCTTCTTAAGATGTTCTGGAAAGCAGATCAGGAGTTTTATTTTTTTTTCTTCCTCTGCTAGAAACGGTGTGTTTGTTATGCAAAACAAAACCCAACAGACGCCCACTTTACACCAAACCCAGGAATCCACTGCAATTACCCCCTCAGACTCGCGTGTAAATATGAGCGTTTGAGGCCTGCTGTGGGCAGCGGCGGCACAAACACACACTCGCGCACACTGAAGATCCTGATTCTTTGTTCTGCCCACCCTTGGCTTATTGCCATGGTGATTCCTCTGGCAACACCTCACTGTAATAATCTCACAATGGCTGGCGTGCGAGCCGTCCATCATGCAATTCTTCAGATTTTTTACACACTCAAACACATATAAATCACACAAACTCTTAAGCAGCCATAAAACTATTTAAAACTATACCAGTAATGTTTATTGCCAGTAATAGCATGGTATAGCAACAGGATACATACACATATACATAAATACAGTAAAACATAAGAAGAACATTTTTGATTTACTGATGAGAAGCACACCAAGTTTGGATTCTGACAGCATACCTGAGTTTATTTAATAGGTTGATCTGGTACAACAATGGACTGGCCACCCCAGAGTTCAGACTTAACACCACTCAATGTATTTGGGGTTACGCGGATTGTAAGAAGCAGTAAATTCAACCAACTTATATATATATATATATTGCTTTGGTGGCTTTTGTGTAATTAAAAAAATGTCTTCTAATGGTCGCTGATTGAATATATGCAATATATTATATATATAAAGAAGGGGGTCTTTGACGTTCGCCCTGTATCGTATGTCTGATGTCAAATATGCAAACACAGAAAATATTATGACATCAGTGCATGACATATTCATTCTCACATGAACATAGACCACACTCTCTTATCATGCTGACACTACACACACACACACACACACACTAATGCACATCACAGTTGTATTACATATTTAAACTGAACCACAGACTGCTATAAGCTAGTGTTTTCAGAGTAGAGAGAAAGTACAGATTTTACAGGTGCCTTTTCCCAGGTGTACACCTTCCAATCAGTCTATCACCCACCTAAACTACACTACAGACTACTCTTTATCTGCGTATGAGGGCATGTGTGTGTAGAATATAATCAGGTCTACCCAGGGTCCTGTCAGTGTCAGATATAACACAGCTTGTCATTAAGAAATATGCGGGTATATTTATTGGACGAATCCAAAAAGTTCAGTGTTAGGACATTTTCACTCTAGAGAGTTTTTTCCCCACACCCAGGATCACTTACACTGTGAGTTCCGTACATTTGTTCCGTTCAAGTGTGAAAGCTTTTGTGAAGCCCAGAAACAGTTTACATCTCTGGACCTCGAGAAACAAACTCTGTGATTCGCTGTGTGGGGTTGCACTTTCCTTCACAAGTGTAGTGATGGTGGGGAATAGACAGTTGTGAACAGTGGAGGAGATGATGAAATGCCATGTTTCCAAAAAAGCACTGTAATGTATCTAAGTCCATTAATAAAGTGCAGTGAATGGATAAAGCTAGTGTCTAACATTTTGCAAACCTGTGTGCAGAAAAGTGTTCTGGTGGAATTCCTGTGGGTGAATTCCAAACAATCCTAAAAACATTCAGTGACGTTGAGGTCTGGACTTGTTCTGAGAACACCAGCGGCTTCTTGATTTGCAGATTTTATTTTTTAACTCCTTTTCTCAGAAACAGCTTTTTGACAGCTACACACACGTTCAGACCCACAGTGCTGTTCATTTATTTATTTATTTATTAACTGTGTATCTGAGTTTTGGTGATCTACCAGGTCTCACAGAGCTTTGCAGGTCTCATTCTCTTTATATCTTTTAATATTTTTTTGAACTTCAGTTTTGGAAACTCCTGTTATTGGTGAATTATGTTATCTAACCTGATCTCGTTAATATAATAATATTGTAATTATATGTAATGATATATGGTATTTCCTTGATGAGTTAAGTGCCTGGGACTTGATCACTACTTTTCAAATGCAAGTCATTCTGAATATTCATTGTACTTTAACTTACAGCGTTCTTATCTACTGCTCTGTTCATCATTCTGGACACAACTTACCTTCTTCACAGAGTTCTACATACTAGTCAAAACCTAGTAGTCTAAATAAACTTAGAAAGTCTGCAACACTCCAAACCTCCGACATAAAGACCAAGCAACAGCACAGAAACACAGTTTATCAGAGGGGTATCTCATTCTCCTAACAAAAGAGATGCAAAGCAATGTGCATGCAGGTATGTCAGCACACAAGATTAACATGTAAAACAAGTCTTGGGATAAATAAAAGCCATTCTTGTCCGTGACGTTTCCCAGTGGTTCAAAAACTCGACTGAAACAAAACAAGTCCGCTGGCCTGCTGGTGTGATTCCACCAGCTAACACTGCTGTTACTGTCCCAGCATGAGGCCTAATAAACCACTGAAGACTGTAGAGATAAGAAGAAAGAAAGACTTTTACAAAGTTCTTATCATCACCTTGGAAGACATTCGATTTGCATTACTTCATTAGTTAAATGTAATTACATAATTATAATCATATAGGAAGTCCTTTTTATTCTTTTTTAAGTCCATTAGATCTGGTTCTGTCATCAGTAAAGGCAAATGTAGACACCTCTTTATGGTTTATTCACAAGGCATTCAATGACCTTTGGAGGTCTGATAGGTGAAAATCATTAATAATCCCACTGCATACACTAAATGCTTCGTTAAAACATTGTTCAGACTGTTCTAAAATAAAGTATAGAATTATTATATAATAACGTATTACCTCCTCTGCTTAAACACAAGTGTAGTATGGACAGAACCTGAAATGTTTAACAGAATTTTTCTTGTTGTTTTAAAGAGCTGCATTGTGAGTAAAGAATAATTAAATAAATAATTAAATGAACCCAGTGTAAGTATTTAATGATGTATACAGTTAAGATAGGTTTAACAACACCTTCAGAGAGTATAAAAGTAGCCTTAAAAACAAACAGAGCACCCCAGGACTGTTAGAGCTGGTTCACACACACACACAGTATGAAGGGGTTTTACACCCCTCTGGGCAGTGGTGGGGGTTTGGGGGGTAATAAAGGGGGATAAACCATCACACTCTTGTAAACTTAATCTACACTGCCTTAATTACTATCTGGCGCCTCTCTCTCTCTCTCTCTCTCTCTCTCTCTCTCTCTCTCTCTCTCTCTCCTCTCTCTCTCTTTTCTCTCTCTTTCTTTCTCTTTCTTTTTCTTTCTCCATCTTTTTGTCACTTTATACTCTCTGTCTTTTTCCTGTTGTCTCTCTTGTTTTCTTCTCTCTCTCTCCTTACCTTACTCTCTCTCATTGTCTTTCTGCTTTCTGTCTCTATTTTCTCCCACTTCCATTTCTCTTTCTCTCTCTCTCTCGCTGTCTCACAGTCTTTGTCTTTTTCCCTTTGTCTCACTTTCTTTCTCTGCCTGTCTTTCACTTTCTTTTTCCTGTCTTCCCAAATTATTTTTCTGCTGTTTCCTTTTTCTTTCTCCTCTTTCACCACCTCTCTCTCTCTCTCTCTCTCTCTCTCTCTGTCTCAGACTGGTTGGTAATGGGATTTGTTCTGTAAGTCTCCTGCTGGACGGGTCAATGTGGAGTAAATGAACAGCATGCCCCCTACTGTCCCGTCCCCCTCTAAACTCCACCCCACCCCCCTGTTCTGTTTGTCTTTACCTCCACTCTCCTCTGGAGCGCTGGAGCCAAGCAGCCTTTCTGCTAATCAACTGTTTCCTAGCAGCACACACACACACACACACACACACACAAACACACACTCCACTCTCCCTCAGATACAAATTATAATTTAGACTGTTAGATTAACCAAGTTTGCCAAAAGTACCATAAAGGATCCTACTGGCTGTTTAGGCCACTTTATTAATCCCTCTGAAAATCAGAGAAAGAGATTTTGTGATTGATTGCTAATATTCTAAACCGCTAATACTTAAAAACACAATCTATTTCCATTGAATATTTCTTTAAATGTATATTAACTGGAAAAAGACACTTGAAAATGGGCAGAACTTGAAAGATTTTTCAACCTCTTTAAGTTTTGAACCATAAATATATGATGTGTGTTGTGTGGTGGTGTTAAAGAGCATTATATAACTAGAAAACGATATATCCATAACTAGAGTCTACACAATCCACACAGTATCCATACTCAAAAAGTAATGCATTGGATTTACTTGGTTGAGGTAGATAGCATATAATTCATCTTATTAAGAAAAAAAACAATTTCACAAGATTTTTGCTTCGCACTGAATAGAGTTTTAGACACCTGCTCATCCAACAAGTCCTCAAAAGTAATAGGAAGTTTGTTCCCCGTTATGCCAGAGTGGGGTGTTTGGCACTAGGTTTGGTGTCCGTAGGCTAATGTGCAGCTGCTCCATAGTGTCCAATTCTATTGGCAATCATTTCTATGAAAATTATACAAGTTGCGTGTCTGTGTGCATATGAACACCTGTGTCGACAGTGGGTGAACATTAAATTGGCCAGTGTAATAATAAGAAGGTGTCTTGATAAAAGACGAAACTATGGTGATGTAATATTTAACTATAAAGTAAATTCAATGCATTGCTTTTGCAGTTCCTTGCAATTTCCACCTTAACAAGAGAAAGCAAGAGAGAAAGGGAAAGAGGGAGAGAGGGAGAGAGAGAGAGGGAGAAAGAGAGAGAAAGAGAGAGAAAGAGAAAGATTGGCTCTGGTGGTCTGGGCTGTAGGCTGTGTTCTCTGGAGCCAGAGTAATGAAGTGTGAAATTCACAGATACAGACGTCCTGCTGTACACTACACAATCAACACAGACACCCAGACTGCTACTCTCTCCCTCTCTCTCTCTCTCTCCCTCTCCCTCTCCCTGTCTCTCTCTCTCTGTCTCTCGCTCTCTCTCTCTTTATAGATCTTGCTCCCTATCCCCTGATCCCTTCTTTTCTTTTCTCCTCTCTTATCTTCTCTTTTTCTGCCTCGTTCTCCATCTGGCCTGTATCTGTATTCTATTGTGATTTACGAACACGTCTCCTTCTCTGGTGCCAGTCTTGTTTTTTTTTTTGTTTTTTTTTTTCCACTTCCACTAGCCCTTAAAGCCCCTCCACTAATCTTTTTGACACCACATATGCAGGCACTCCTGCCTGCTGCATCCACAAGTTCACTTCTGTGAGAAGAGCCCATTTCACAATCACAATCACAACCATGATCACTAGCAGAATCAAATACACAGTCTGAATCAGAATCAGAGCATAATCAAATACACAGTCTGAATCAGACTCAGACACAGATGTATAGAAACAGATGTACAACCATCACCATCAGTGTAAAAAGTAGGGGTGTAAGAAAACACAGTACTGCAGTATAATGTTGTGTTATACTGTATTAATTTTCAATACAGTATTGATTCTTAATGACTAGTTTGGTGGATTGGTGGCCTACAGTAGTTCATTATGTGCTGTGCTTAACCCCCTGACTGCCAAATAGCAGTGTTGTATTGTCTGCAGCATTTAGACTTTTCAACTCCAACATAAAAAAGTAGTACAAGAGTGCAATGCTAAAATTAGCATAAAATTAGCATAATGTTTTTTTTCTATAATTAGACACATTGTATTGCTTTGCTTAGAGTATCACAATATATTGTAGTCATTGGAATCGTAACATCTGTATCATGTACATATCATATCACCAGACAAATATAATGCCCTAGTCTAAACCGCAATTAAAGTCAGAATTGCAGTCTGTACCAGGATCACAATCAGTGTCAGAATCAGATAATCAGACGTCTGAATTAGAATCAGATGCCCTTTGACAGCAGATAATTGGACACGAGCACATATTCCATATATGTTTTACCCCTTTTCTAATGTTTTTTGCATATGTGACATACCTGACCAAATTAAAACTGGTCTGGATTTTGCTTGTGATTCCCGTTGGTGTAGCACACGTTGGGAGCAGCAAATAGGTATTCACAGGATTGAAGGAGTGGCAGAGAGAGGACAGGAGTTGTGAAGGGAGGAGAAGAGAAAAGAGGAGAGGAGGAGGGAGGAAAGTAGAGGAGCAGCCGTGTACTTTGATGTCTGCGGAGCGGTTTGCTCTGCGGCTCAGTGCTAATCAAGAGTCTGCCAGACTAAGAGCCATGTGAGACTTAAGTCTGGAGCATGGAGGGAGAGAGAGAGAGAGAGAGAGAGAGAGAGAGAGAGAGAGAGAGAGAGAGAGAGAGAGAGAGAGAGAGAGAGAGAGAGAGGGAGAGAAGGAGAGAGAAAGGGAGAGAGAATGGGAGGGAGAGAGAAAGAATCGTGGAGAAAGACAGAGAGAGACTTTAAGAGACAGAATCAGAGGTTGGGCATGAAAGTAAGAAAGAAAGAATGATAAAAAGAAGGAAGTGGAGAGTAAGGGAAAGAAGGGAAAAGATTGAATGAGAGGAAGGAGGAAAAGACATAACACCGTAAGATAAAGATTATGTAGCATATGTAGAAAAGAGGGCAAGACAAAGAGATATTGTAGAATAAGAGGAAGTGAAAGAAAAAACGAAAGTGTAGAATGAGAAGAAGAGAAAGAGATAAAGAGAATGTAGTTTTTGAAGAGAAGAAAAGAGAGTACACAATTAGAGGAACAGAGAAAGAGATTGTAGAGTGAGAACAACAAAGTAAAAGAGAGACAGAGAGATAGAGGAAGAGAGATGGTGTAGAAACAGATAGAGAGAAAGAGAGAGGAAGAGAGATAGTGTAGAGTCAGATGGGAGAGAGAGGAAGAGAGAGTGTAGAATCAGATAGAGAGGAAGAGAGACAGTGTAGAGTCAGAAGGAAAGAAAGAGGAAGATAAAGAGTGCAGAATCAGATGGAGAGAGAGAGGAATAGAGACAGTGTAGAATCAGAAGGAGAGAGAGGAATAGAGATAGTAGAGTCAGATAGAGAGAGGAATAGAGACAGTGTAGAATTAGAAGGAGGGAGAGGAATAGAGATAGTAGAGTCAGATAGAGAAAGGAATAGAGACAGTGTAGAATCAGAAGGAGAGAGAGGAATAGAGACAGTGGTGTCAGATAGAGAGAGAGAGGAATAGAGACAGTAGAGTGAGATAAAGAGAGGAATAGAGACAGTGTAGAATCAGAAGGAAAGAAAGAGGAAGATGAGTGCAGAATCAGATGGAGAGAGAGGAATAGAGACAGTGTAAAATCAGATGGAGAGAGAGAGGAATAGAGAAAGTAGTGTCAGATAGAGAGAGAGAGGAATAGAGACAGTAGAGTCAGATAAAGAGAGGATTGAGACAGTGTAGAATCAGAAGGAGAGAGAGGAATAGAGACAGTAGAGACAGATAGAGAGAGGAACAGAGACAGTAGTGTCAGATAACGAGAGGAATAGAGACAGTGTAGAATCAGAAGGAGAGAGAGGAATAGAGACAGTAGAGACAGATAAAGAGAGGAATAGAGACAGTGTAGAATCAGAAGGAGAGAGAGGAATAGAGATAGTAGAGACAGATAGAGAGAGAGAGGAATAGAGACAGTAGTGTCAGATAAAGAGAGGAATAGAGACAGTGTAGAATCAGAAGGAGAGAGAGGAATAGAGATAGTAGAGTCAGATAGAGAGAGAGAGGAATAGAGACAGTAGAGTCAGATAAAGAGAGGAATAGAGACAGTGTAGAATCAGAAGGAGAGAGAGGAATAGAGATAGTAGAGTCAGATAGAGAGAGGAATAGAGACAGTGTAAAATCAGATGGAGAGAGAGAGGAATAGAGACAGTAGAGTCAGATAGAGAGAGAGAGGAATAGAGACAGTAGAGTCAGATAAAGAGAGGAATAGAGACAGTGTAGAGTCAGATAGAGAGAGAGAGGAATAGAGACAGTGTAGGATCTGATTAAGAAAGAGTAAGAGAGACATTAGTAAAGAGCGTTTCCCCTCCGCAACCAGGACTGCACATTTCATACTGTCATACTATCCCCTCATCTACTTACAAACACACATGTAGAATTCACACACCACTTCTCTTTCTCTCTCTCCCTCTCTCTCTTTTACTTTCTTTCTCCCTCTCTCTCTTTTACTTTCTTTCTCTCTTTCTCTCTCCCTCTCTTTCTCCCTCTCTCTCTTTTACTTTCTTTCTCCCTCTCTCTCTTTTACTTTCTTTCTCTCTTTCTCTCTCCCTCTCTTTCTCCCTCTCTCTCTTTTACTTTCTTTCTCTCTTTCCCTCTCTCGCTCTTTCTCCCTCTCTCTCTTTTACTTTCTTTCTCTCTTTCCCTCTCTCTCTCTTTCTCCCTCTGTCTCTTTTACTTTCTTTCTCTCTTTCCCTCCCTCTCTCTCCCTCTCTATTACTCTCTTTCTCCCTCTCTCTCTTTTACTTTCTCTCTCTCCCTCTCTCTCTCTTTCTCCCTCTCTCTCTTTTACTTTCTTTCTCTCTTTCCCTCTCTCTCTCTCCCTCTCTATTACTCTCTTTCTCCCTCTCTCTCTCTTTTACTTTCTCTCTCTCCCTCTCTCTCTCTTTCTCCCTCTCTCTCTTTTACTTTCTTTCTCTCTTTCCCTCTCTCTCTTTCTCCCTCTCTCTCTTTTACTTTCTTTCTCTCTTTCCCTCTCTCTCTCTTTCTCCCTCTCTCTCTTTTACTTTCTTTCTCTCTCTCCCTCTCTCTCTCTCTCTCCCTCTCTCTCTTTTACTTTCTTTCTCTCTTTCCCTCTTTCTCTCTTTCTCCCTCTGTCTCTTTTACTTTCTTTCTCTCTTTCCCTCTCTTTCTCCCTCTCTCTCTTTTACTTTCTTTCTCTCTTTCCCTCTCTCTCTCCCTCTCTATTACTCTCTTTCTCCCTCTCTCTCTTTTACTTTCTTTCTCTCTTTCCCTCTCTCTCTCCCTCTCTATTACTCTCTTTCTCCCTCTCTCTCTTTTACTTTCTCTCTCTCCCTCTCTCTCTCTTTCTCCCTCTCTCTCTTTTACTTTCTTTTTCTCTTTCCCTCTCTCTCTTTCTCCCTAGCTCTCTTTTACTTTCTTTCTCTCTTTCCCTCTCTCTCTCTTTCTCCCCCTCTCTCTTTTACTTTCTTTCTCTCTCCCTCTCTCTCTCTTTCTCCCTCTCTCTCTTTTACTTTCTTTCTCTCTTTCCCTCTCTCTCTCTTTCTCCCTCTGTCTCTTTTACTTTTTTTCTCTCTTTCCCTCTCTTTCTCCCTCTCTCTCTTTTACTTTCTTTCTCTATTTCCTTCTCTCTCTCTCCCTCTCTATTACTCTCTTTCTCCCTCTCTCTCTTTTACTTTCTTTCTCTCTCTCCCTCTCTCTTTCTTTCTCCCTCTCTCTCTTTTACTTTCTTTCTCTCTTTCCCTCTCTCTCTTTCTCCCTCTGTCTCTTTTACTTTCTTTCTCTCTTTCCCTCTCTTTCTCCCTCTCTCTCTTTTACTTTCTTTCTCTCTTTCCCTCTCTCTCTTTCTCCCTCTCTCTCTTTTACTTTCTTTCTCTCTTTCCCTCTCTCTCTCCCTCTCTATTACTCTCTTTCTCCCTCTCTCTCTTTTACTTTCTTTCTCTCTTTCCCTCTCTCTCTATCTTTTTCCCTCTGTCCCCTTACTTTCTTTCTCTCTCTCTCCCTTGCTCTTTCATTCTTTTTCTCTCTCACTCTTTCTCTTTTTCTCCCTCTCTTTCTTTTACTTTCTTTCACTCTCTTCCTCTCTATCTTTTCCCTCTGTCTCTTTTACTTTCTTTCTCTCTTTCTCCCTCTGTCTCTTTTACTTTCTTTCTCTCTTTCCCTCTCTCTCTCTCTTTCTCCCTCTGTCTCTTTTACTTTCTTTCTCTCTTTCTCCCTCTGTCTCCTTACTTTCTTTCTCTTTTTCCCTCTCTCTCTCTTTCTCCCTCTGTCTCTTTTATTTTCTTTCTCTCTTTCTCCCTCTGTCTCCTTACTTTCTTTCTCTTTTTCCCTTTCTCTCTTTCTCCCTCTGTCTCTTTTACTTTCTTTCTCTCTCTTTCTCCCTTGCTCTCTTTCATTCTTTTTCTCTCTTACTCTTTCTCTCTTTCTCCCCCTCTTTCTTTTACTTTCTTTCACTCTCTCCCTCTCTCTCTCGTTTTCCCTCTGTCTCTTTTACTTTCTCTCTCTCTCTCCCTCCCTCTCTCACTCTCTTTATCGCTTTCATTCTTTCTCTCTCTCACTCTTTCTCTCCCTCTCTTTCTCTCCCTCTCTCACTCTCTCTCTTTCCCTTTCTCTATTTCATTCTTTCTCTCTCTCCCTCTTTCCCTCTCTCTTTCTGGCCCTCTTTCTTTCTCTTTCTCCCTTTTTCATTCTCTCTCCTTCTCTACCTCTCTTTCTCTCTCTCTCTCTCTCTTGATCACTCGCTCTCTCACACACACGTCACAGGTATTAAGCTGCCGACTCCAACATTGTTTATGAAACACAGCGGGATGACATCATCCAGCGAGACTAATCGATACGTTCTCACTCTGCTTGTTTCAGACCACTTCAGGTGTCAGTGAATCCTGTGTGTGTGTGTGTGTGTGTGTGTGTGTGTGTGTGTGTGTGTGTGTAGTGTCTGTGTGTGTGTGTGTGTGTGTGAGGCAGGCGGCAGTGTGAAAAGTGAGAGTGTGTGTGTCAGACATGTCGACTCCGCTGGTTTGATGGATGGTCAGTGGGGTAAGACAGATGACAGTGTGTGTGCTCTAGTCTCTGTCTAAGCTCTCAATATCACTGGCCAAACTAAAGTTTGTTTACCCTGCTGAAGCAGAATGATTTAGAAGCAGACTGTGTGTGTGTGTGTGTGTGTGTGTGTGTGTGTGTGTGTGTGTGTGTGTGTGTGTGTGTGTGTGCGCAGTATTGTCAGCTCAGATTTCTAAACAGCTCTTTGAAATCCAGCCCATCGTTAAAGTCCTGAAGAAGCTCTAAACACACGCAGCCCTGCTGGAGATCCAGCGGCTTGACAAAACAAAACAACACACGCACACACACACACACACATTTCACTTCACACACAAAAAAATGATTGTAGTAATACTCAGGCATTGATTTCTCTCTGTGGTATCTAGGTAGATACAGCAATGTAAACTCTTTCACTGGTTAGGAGCTGAACAGAAAAGGCCTACTGAGTCAGATTAACCTACCTATGGAATAAACCAGATTTAAATTTTCTAGGTGGGACACGTTCTGTGAGAAAAAGCATATGCCACTGACTTTAAATACAAGAGGTAGACTGACCAATGCATTTCAATCAAATGTCAGGGCTAAGACCACCTTTAGTCTTTATCTCTGATGGTCTAGGTAGTTGATAAACTGGACATCCAGCTGAACTAGAAGATAACATATCCAAAGCGGACCAAACAGCTCAGCTGGTTAAGCTGGAAGATCAGTGGAACCAGCATAGGGTATGTTTGTATTTGAGTTTCATGGTTTAGCTGGTTGGCCAGGTTGACCAGACAGGGAATCATATCAAGCTACTTAAGCTTGTTTATTCCAGATTAATAAATCTAAATTTATTTGCATATACAGTTGCATATACATAACATTAATCAAAAAGCATCTTTCTTGTGATAATGGCAACACAAGTTACTCAGCATTGAGTCATGCATCAGAGGACAGGTGATTTTTATGCACTATGCAATTCAGCACTCTGCAAGTTTTGCATAGTCTGTATTCAAGACTGAGCTGTTGTTGCTCACACTTACTTCTATTTTAAAATAATAACACTTACAGTTGACCAGGGCAGATCTAGCAGGACAGGAAAGAACAAGCTCTTCAGAAAGACAAATTGTACTGCTGATGCCAGTCTAAAGAGACTGCATGACTATGTTTTATACAACTGTTGGACAAGGTTGTGACTAAAACACCTGAACTTATGAAATAAAACATAGTACATAGTCACTGTTGTGACAGAACCTTGTGTTTTCAAACTTATAATTTTACAGAGAAGACCGAAGCTGCTGTTTGCTGTTCAAATAGCTGATGTTAAAAATCTTATTTAAACAAAAAATAGACTTACAGGGTTTTGATATGACAGTGAGAGTGTACTGTTGCATTATCAGTAGTGATCTATACAAATGTAGACAGTTGCAGCAGTGTCTCAGTTACTATACATACTGATATGTGTAGATGAGTGGAAGGTGTTCGTGAAGTCGAGTTAAACAGTAGCTCTCTCGTAGCTGTCATGTCACTGATAAAGCACAGCAGTGGTGTTGCTGTGTGTTTTGTGTCTCTGTTGTCTCAGCATTAAATCTCTAACCTGTAAACCCTCCCCTTAAATCTCTCTGTGTTGAGTTTGCAAGTAGCAGTATGATGTATGGAACTACTGAAGTTGCAGTGCAGTTATATCATCACTGCAGATGTAAAATGATTCCTCACAGGAATTCCTCTGACCCCTCACGCACACACACACACACACACACACACACACACACACACACATTGTCTCTCTGCGTCTATGTCTCTGTGTGTGTTATCAGTCAGGGCAGGGCAGCAGGTCAGATGCTACACTCGGGTCAGGTATGAAAGGATGAAAGAGTAGACAGCAGCACAGTAGACTCAGGGGAGAATCTCTCTCTTTCTCTTTCTCTCTCTTTCTTTCCTCTTTTGTCTCTGTCTACATTTTTTTTACCCCTTACCCCTTGTCTCTGTTTATCTCTTTCTTTCTCTTTTTTCTATGTCTAATTCTCTTTTACTCCCTCTCTTTCGCCCTCTCTTTTATATGCTTGGAAAGATATGAATAAAACATTTTTGTCTCGATATGTGTCTCTCGCTCTCTTTTTCTCTCTCTACAGTTTTTGTCTCTCTCTCTCATTCTCTATTTCTCTTTTTCTTTGTCTTCTTATTGTTTATCTCTCTTCTTCTTTCTCTCTCTTTCACCCCCTTTCCTTTTTCGCACTCACTTATCCATCTTTTTTCTCTTCGTCGCTCTCTCTCATATACACTATTGTGCAAAGGTCTGAGGCACCTAAGCTAATTGTTTAAGTGTATTTTCACCAGTTAGAACACCAGATATCATTAGAACAGATATAAACATAAATACCATACAAAGTATCATCATGAATAGCTTACTTTGAAGATAGGGTTATAGTAGATAATATCTTGAGCTCCAGTTTGAAAAAGAAAGTTTAGTTCCAGATTCCTCCTGGACGCCCCAGACATTGTATGAATTCATTCAGTTCCCTCAGAAGCAATCTTGATTTAGCTTAATGAAGTACTGAGCAGTCAAAGCAGGTATTAGATGAGAACTGTAAATAATAGTGGGTTGTTTTTACACAACAGCTTGGAAAGGGTTAAATAAACACAGACGTATGTAAAACCACTACTTACTGTTTTAATTCTTCTTGAATATTTAAAAATTTATGTTTTACTGTATTTCACTATCTCTACCTCGCTTTATCCATCTGCCTGTCTGTCTGCATCTCTTCATTTTTCTCTCTACTCTTAGTTTTTTTTCCATGATAAACAGATAAACCCAGCATACGATGGCCCCAAACCATCAGTAAATCAGCTATTTATAACTGAGGCTAACTACTGTAGCTTTATCAGTGTAGTATATGCCCTGACAGTGTCAGTTGGCTGTTCTCATCTCATTGTGAAAATAAAAATGTGAGGTTTGTATTAATCACTGATTAAACTGTCAAGACACCAAATACCAATCTACAGAATCATGTGGTGTATGAACAGATAAATATTACCCACAGAATCATGTAATTTTCAATAAACAGCCTGTAATGTACGTTTAAAGTGAGTTATTATTTTCACTACTTAAAGTCAGCACCTGTCCGTGAATCTTGTTTTACACATTCCTAAAAGAATGACTTTGTATTTCACACTGAACGCAGTTTACACTGGAACATAACAAGCCTGAGGGGTGGAGGGGGCTTTGAGACGCATATGCCCTCAGGTACAGAGCCCACTTGATCTACTTTGGTGGGGTTGAATTAGCAGAAGTCTTGTAGGTTATCTTAAGTCCACTTCCACTTCATTCATTCTGCAAATGTGCAGCAGTAGTTAATCAATCAGGCTGACTTTATATTTTAATACAACAGTGCCATCTCCTGGCAGATACAGGTACTTACATATGAACAGTCATGTTCAGGATTTTTTCCTGCTGTACTTCTTACAACAAACATAACGAGACAACATAAAAAATAGTTTTTTAAAGGAATTCTGGAACTGTTCAGCTCTGACAGTGAGAGATAGCCAGCCAGACAACAGTCATTGTCCATTGTTTTTATCCACTTACCACAAATGTGCACTTCGTAGCTCCACAATTGCAGAATGTGGTTCATCTTCTCTGCATACTTTGTTATTCCTCAGGGTTTATATAGGTGGTGGATCATCACTGCAATATCACTCACATGTTTTTGTTTTTTATTTAAAAAATGGTGTTTGAATTATTTGCACATCAATGCATTGATTCTGTTTAACTTACATTTTGTACTGCATAACACTGTCTTTGGAAATAGGGTTTGATTTCTGCACGTTTTATAATTTTGGAGACATATAGTTGTATAAGGCTAGAAGATGGAAAATCAACTTCAAGAGTTTTCCAACTAACTTTAGGCAGTTAACATCAATAACTTGGCCATGTTTACAATTGTTCCTCACTTTGTGTTTTTTAAAACTTTCCAGAAATCAAAGCACAGAAATGTTTTGGCAAAGATGTCTGTTCTCCTGGATCTCATGTTGACTTTTTTGTGCAGACAGTTCATCACAAAGCCCAGCCTAAATTTTATACCTCCCTGCCCCCCCTACAGTTTCTCTTACTCTCTCAGACTGTTTGTATGTGTGTAAGAGAGATAGTTTAACTATTTAACTGACAAAAACACTAAAATAAAAAGATGTGTAATAATTAATGTGACAAGCAGAGGGATATATAACAAATTACAATATAACCTACATGAAATTACAGATAACAACATGTAAAGTACAGCTTTTATTTACTTTTAGCAGGAAATGAAGTGATTACATTTTAATCGCTATGGTCAGTTTGGTGTACACAAGCTGCTTGAACAGCATTTAAAGAATTACACATTTTTTATTCCTATATACACAATCAGCCATAACATTAAACCACCTCCTTGTATCCACAGTCATTGTCCATTTTATTTTATCCACTTCCCACAAATGTGCACTTTGTAGCTCCACAATTGCAGAATGTGGTTCATAATAATAAAAATATGTGTAAAGATGTGTAATAATTAATGTGGTAAGAGGGGGATATATCACAGAATAAAACTCTTAGTTCATTGTATTGTAGAAATGTACTACACAGGTTTCAATGAATTTATACAGTTTAGAGGCTGTGAATAAAATGAAATGAGATGTTGACTCCTATGTGTGCTTGAATTAGATTAAGCATGTTTAAGAATCTTTACTTTAGTAATACTGCACGGTGATAATGATGAGATGGACCAGTTGGGAAGTTTTGCAATTACATCATACAATGTTTTGTCAACTTGGAGCACAACTTGCAACTGTTCTGTTTTTCTGACAACATGAGAGTGTTTAGTCTGAACTCCTGTGTTCTTTGTCAGGGTTAGATTAGGGTTAAACAATGGCTGACTGTTGAATGTTGGGTTTCCTTTCTCCCCACCCTTTCCACATGCCAACTATTGTTCACACTGTGGGCAGAGGCCCCTTACACAACTGCTGCAGAAACTTCACAGGAACTTATCCCACCACTTAAGAGTGGGGACCCTTTTAAAAAAAACATACTTTCAGCTCTACATATAGCAACAAACCTTTCCATAAACAGTGCTGCTGTTGTTTGATTCAAATCTGTGGAGTTCACTGAGCTCAAACTGAAGATCATCAAATCCTACACTCTCTAAAAGATAGGCACTGGCTCCATTTAGAATTATCAAGTGCAGAAGTGTCACGTAATAAAGTACAAATACTTTGTTACCTTATTTAAGTAGAAATTTTGGTTACTTATACTTTACTGGAGTAATTATTTTTCAGCTTATTTTTTACTTCTACTACTTACATTTATACTCCATTATCAGTACTTTCTACTCCTTACATTTAAAAATAGCCTCGTTACTATTTAATTTTTAGCTTGTGTTTTTTATTCATGTACATTTACATTCCAGTAAAGATTATTAATAACATGCCTTTGAAGTTTGACTTTTTTATAGTGATTATGGCTTTTAGAAGAATGGGTTTTTTGGGGAGGTGGACTAGTGCACTATAGAGCCCTGTGGTGCGGCCTAAACTTTTATCCTTAATATAATTTTTTCCCCTTACATTACTTTTACTTTTATATTTTACGTAGTTCTGAAATCAGTACTTTTACACTTTTACTGGAGTAAAAAGCTTAAGTTGATACTTCTACAGAAGTATTTTTTCACCATAGTATCTATACTTCTACCTGAGTAATGAATATAAATACTTTTGACACCTTTGATCAAGTGCTTCTTTACATGGTTAAATGGTTCTTCAGATTGATGTAGATTGTATTGTATTTGGTTCTACATGGCATCAAAACAAGATCTTCTGTTGCGATGATGTTAAGCTTGTAACAATAGGAGAATTCCTTTTTGGTCCTACAGAACATTTTTTTAAAAAACGTTCCGTATAAAACAAAATCTTCTCCACCTCCATCTGAAGAACATTTCACCCTGCAAAGAAATGCATCTAAGGGTGAAATGGTTTTGTAACTAATTGCACTGTTCACTGCTATTATTTAATATGTCAGCATGTGGGATGTCTTTTAGTGTGGGAGGGTAGAAAGAATTGGTGATGTAACAGGTATTCCCAATTTTCTCCTTAGGTTTTGAGTTTATGAAGACTTCTCTATAATTGTTTGTAAAAGCATTTTACGTCATTTGTGTTTCGGACCCGGAGCGCCTGAATAGATGAATCTGAAAATTGTGAACGCATTGAAAAGGATTCAAAGAGAACTCAGTCAATACTTGGTGAAGAGCGTGTCTTGTGAGGATGAGTTAATTATCTACTATTGTCACCAAATCTTCAGTACAATGTTGATTTTGCATCTGAGCCCTAAACATTGAGTCAGCTTCTTTTTGAGCCTGCATGTATGATCACTTAGTAACGCTGCTTCTTCCGCTTGAACCATCATACTGGTACATAGTGCAGCTTCAAAAACACGTCAGCTAATACTGCTTGCGACAGACGTCAGAGTAACGTGACAGTTTGAGGTCAGCGCAGCCACAGTTCTGCGAGGGGTCATGAATGCCGAGGGACACCTGCTTAATATGTGACCAACATCTGTAACAAGAAAGAATGTTTTACTACCCCGAGCACAATGGCGGTTTCTGACTTCCTCCATTTGTTTACTGAAACTAAGGAGAGTTAAGGAGCAGCTGACTGAGGAGAGGTGCGCCTCCTCCCCACAGCTTTGCGCAACATATAAACAAACTTCAACAAGGCTGGTATGGCATTAAGGCAAGGGCAAGTCCATGATGCCATTGAACCTTCACTGCATGTGCAGCATTTCAGTCACTCTCACTTTTCTCTTAATCAATAACTAAGCCTCAAGATTTGACTAAAAGACAGAGGACACAGGTGGAATAAACATGAGCATTCTGATGTCCATAGCTGTCCTTAAATGTCTACGAAGGTCAGACAAGCCGAACAAACTAGAGTGAATGGATTTGAGAACATTCTAGGGAATAATGAATGTGTTTGGTTAGTGTAACCTGGCCTTAGGAGTACAAGAATTTTTCTTTCCCGTCTTTTTGAGTTTGAATCAATGCACCACAAATTCAACCCTTTAGTTAGATACAAATATTTCATGATTCTTTTTTGTTGTATAATTAAACTGAATGCCGTTGGTGTAGTAATTGAATGTAAACAGTAAAAAACAATCCTTTACATTTTGTATCATTATGTTTTACATAGCCTGTAAACAACCACATATCAATAAATGTATTTAACTTTTTATGACATATTGATAAAATGCTAATAATGTTGTGATCCTCATTATCAAGTATTTATTCTTAGTGTAGTGTTTTCATAAACATAAAAACAAAAAGCTGCTTTTCTGCTCTTTTTGAGTTAATGCGCCAAAAATTTGCAACACATTACCAAGAGATACTCGTCAGATTCCCTCTGTCACTTTTTAAATACTTTACTTTAAATTACTGTAGTAGTTTATTTTGGCATTCAATTACTTTCTATGATTAACTTTTTACTGTTGCTATGTTTTTCTTTGTCATTTGTCTGGTTTTCATTTTAATTAATTTCATATTCTCTCCCTTTTATTTATTTTATTAATTTTACCTGTTTGTCTTGTGTTTGTACATCACTTTGAGCTGCATTTTGAATATATTACAGATGCTACATAAATAGTGTTTTTTATTATTATTATTATTATTGTCAAGATATTTGTGGGATATATACACAGCTACCGGGTCAAAACAGTATGGTTTACCCCCAACCCCTCCGCATACAGGCACAAAGATGCTAATTCTGAATTAAAAGTTTTTTTGTGATATCATACATCTGTTTATACATCCTACAGCATCTTATAGTCCTGCTCATTCAGAATGAACTTATAGGAAGTGTTTCAGTCCGGACTGCTTTTTGAATTAGGCACAATACAGGACAGCCAATCAGATCTGCTGTGTGAGTCGCCAAAACAAAACAGCCTGTTTAATTCCAAGGAATATAGAAAGGCTAGAAAATGATTAAGTAAAAATGATATGTGACAGTTTCCTGTTACATAAACCCATACAAATGCCTCACGTGGACCTCGGAAAAAAAAACAATAACTTAAAAGGAAACTGCAGGTTACGGATCCTTTAAAAAGGAGAACCTACAATGAAAATGCCACTTTTGGTTCCTCTTAAAAGATGTTTGAAAAATAATATTGAGTGTAAAAAAACAGGGTTTACAGACCCTGTTCCTAATGTAAAGGATCTACACACTGCATAGGTTCCACATAGAACCTCTACATATGATGGAGGTGCCACAGAATGAAAAAACATAGTCATAGTTATATAAGGAGAGTTCAGTACACAGAAGCCCAACACTGCTTTCTCCTGCTTTAAACACAAATCCTACTTACAACAGGATGATTCCAAAATCCTAGACTGTTACATTACAGTCCTTTCTGTTAATACTTACACCTCCAAAATGTACATATGACTACACAGCAACAGGAATGAAAAGACCTGGGACTGTTTCTGTCTCTTTCTGTACTTGGTACTACGTGAAAAGGCCAACTAAACTGTTAACAGGCGGGGTTAACAATCAGCTTTAATTGAGGCTGAAATTGGCTTCCTAATCGCCAACTTTTTAATTGAATGATCGGTTCCATCTTAAACACTACAGCTTGTACAGGAACATTTAAGGTCGAATGGAAAATCCACAAAACAAGCTGGGGATCAGGAAGCCAACTTCATTTACCACAGCGTTAAAAAGATCCTGGACATCTTGACAGCATTGAGCAGATTCACTCAGGATTTGACACTGAAGACACTGTAGAGAGAAGTAATACCACCTTAATTAGCATCGCAACCCCAACAGCAGCCACGCTGTGTGATGTTACCTTCTTAAACTGAAGGACCTAAAGAACTTTTTTGTTTGTTTTATTTTCCTGCCTGTGTCTGTTTTTATATGTTGCTTCTGTGAGATAACAGGGTCTCGCTGTAAACTGGCAAATCAGAGCAGAGCTTATCAAATTATTTATGAACTCAACAACAAAACAAGGACAGTCTGGGGCCCAATCATAGGGTGTAAATGGGTGTGTAAAAACACATCTGTGCATTTTTACCCTGACCAACATCACACACCCTCTATGTAAACAGAGAACAAATTATAATACAGAATAAATGCTAAATAAATACTGAACAACAAAAATAAGCTACTGAATAAATGCATTCTATTGCAAGTAGGCTCTCTACACTCGACATTACCAAAAATAACTCTCCAGTAAAGGATATGTGGTTCTTACTAGGCACCATGACTTTTTGGCACTTTTATTTTTTTCTATAAAAATATATTCTAAAGGGGAAATATTTTTTTTTTTTTTAAAGAATGATAACAGCCTACTTTTCAATGCATATCACCAACTGGCTGTTCCTTAAAGGGCCAATGCCCTGTACTTTTCTTCTGCCACTTCTAACATTTATGTGGGTTAAAACACCAGTCCTGACCTCTCTGTCTTTCAAACAGGCTGTTTGTTTGTGCCTTTAAAAGAAACGACATACAAAAAAAAGCTATGCAACAGCCCTTCACTGGGCCTCACTCGAAAAACAGTCCGGGCTCAATCACACCTCATAACTTCAGCATGAATAAGCAGAACGAAAAGGCTGTACGTTAAATATGTGATATTTATGTAAACTGAACAATATTTGCAAAATCAAAAAAAAAAACAACCAAAAAAACAAACAAAAAAAAAAATTAATTACAACTGCCTTTGCAAGGTAGTTTTGATATATGGGGTATGTGCACTGAGGACTGAATAGTTTGAAAAAATTCACTCTGTGCTAAAGGAATTCCTCTTACTCTCACTGATGACTGTGGACCTTTTAGAAAAGCTTCTTCCAGCGGTCTCTGGCAGAAAGCTGCCATTATCCTCCATGCCTTTTGTCTCTCCACGTGAGAAATATAAGGAGCCGCTGGTACAGAAAGACAGGAGCGTGCAAAGGAGTAAGCTAAGCTCGTTCTCTGCCTTATCTCAGGCCCTGTGAGGCAACGAGATAGGCTATCACCCTCCCCTTCCCCAAGTGTTGGACAAGAGAGGCACTGATAGCTCAACCACGCTCAGGAATGAAGCTCCTCTTTGCTACTACTGGTAGTTTCAATTCTCAGGGTCGGTCACACACACACACACACACACACACACACACACACACACACACACACACACACACACACACACACACACACACACACACACACACACACACACACGTACATGCACAAACAGGCCGTTACAGATGAAAATGTGGTTTAATTGGTTGCCTGAAGTACACGTCGCAACCATGGAATCAAACTTGTGTCTACTCAAGTCATGCCTGGATATCTAGATTTAAAAACATCCATGTCCGTTATAAGATAACCGAAGAGGCATCTTGACAAAACAGACCACAAATAAAAAAAGACAATTAGCTACATGTAGCTATTTGGAGCGACTCATATTGTGGAATGAACTGAATCTACTGTGACAGTTACTGAAAAAACAAAGAACATTTAAATTAAAACTGGCTGGAGGTTTTCAAAGACTGGATCCTCTTTGCCACAGACACTGCTGCCTTACACACATATATACTGACCAAAGCAGAGGAAGAATAACCCATAATAGACTCTGTTGAGCACCTCATTGGCCAAACAATGAGACAACAAGGCACTTAAGATTCGAAAGATTTAAACCCTCTACACAGATTAACTGAAATCCTCTCAGGTAAGCGACTAAGGACAAACCGGATTTGGAAAAAGAAGCTGCCAGTTTTCTTGAAAGGGGAATTGCACTTATTTCTCAATCTTTCTGCATAATTAAATGGTTAAAGATCTAAACAAAAGTAATCCAGAGTGGTTTGATGTGAAATGCACAGTTCTAGAGTCAGAAAGTTCACAGAGGTGCTCACAGAAACCAAACATGTGAAGTGTTTAATTATAGAACGTTTCCTTATAGAATGTTATTATATGAATTTGTTACAAATGCACAGCCTGATGTCTGAGACATTGTTTTCTGATAAGCTTGCGATACGGTTTTGGACTTTTGTGATATATCTGTGATATATATCAATGGGCCATTTCACACCAAACTACTCGGAATGACTGTTTACATCTCAATTAACCTGAAAAAACAGTGGAATTGCCCTTCAAGATTCACATTCTAACCCCTACCTCAACCAAGTCTCATTTAAACTAGACTGTGTCAAGTCCATGAAGTTTGATTTAAAATGAGTTTTCCTACAAAAAATATTGTTTACTGTTGTTACATATAATCTAAAAAAACACAACACAGTAAGAAACAATAAATAAATGGAAATATCATATACTATCAGAGAGAAGGCCACAAATTAGCCAAAACAGAACAATGCTAAACTGCTCTTGAGATTCTTCTGGAGACTTGCTTATAGTTCTAGTAAGGCAAAAGCTTCACAAATCTAAAACTGGCCTCTTTAAACTGGCCAAAAATAACAAAACAAATAACTTTGGATACATTTAAAAATGTCTTCTGTAGTTCTGAGCTCTTGTAAACAATACTGATTGAGAACATTAAACCACGTTTACTCCGATATCCATGATGAGGCTCGCATATATGTCTGCTGACTTAGTATAAGACACATTGGTTGTAACATCGTATAAAAATGAGATCTACAAGACTGTGTTTCTTCATTCACTAAGCACCACTTAGCAAAGCACCTGATTGAAGACATACATAAAGGGTATTTTCTTGACCATATATCATACCTTCCAGTTTTAGGCTTAGTCTTAAATTCCCCTTTTAAGGCCAAAGCAGACCAACCACGCATTCTCCAGCAAACAACAAACCTGTTGCCGTCCCTGTTTATGATTGTTTGGAGTCTCTATAATGCCCCTCCCCACCCAAATATTAACTTAGTTGAAGAATGTTGTATTCCATTTACACTGGTACATTTGACTTGTTGGTTGTTGTTCTGGGGCAGTATAAAGCCACTATAAGGTTGTAAGTGTTTTAGAGAATGTTGGATCAGTATGCTCTGCCCTATAAATGTCAAATAGAGACACAAATTTAAAACTCCCAATATAAAATCCTGGGGATGTGAGTAGAGAACAGAAAGTGTCTGAAGTCTTCCAAACACCAAAAATGTTCACAGACCAGCTCCTTCTTTTAGACTCTGCAAAACTGAGTCCTTTTATTGGCTTGAGTTCTGTCTTGTTTTTTTTGCCTCTTTCTTTTAGTATGGGTTTTTCAAATGATCAGTAATTCCGGATACTGAAGAAGCCCACACTGGTGGGAGACTCCTTCACAGTAACTGTGACTAGGTTGGCGGTGACATCAGTGACAAAAACATGTTCTATCAGACTGCGTGTGGGTCTCCAGTCCTGGCTTGCTTGCACGCCAATGGACAGATCCTGCCTGTTGCCTGGGAACGAAGACTCTTGCTCAGACTCAGAACTGGTTCCCTCTTCTCCTGTGCTCATTTCGCTTAACGTCTTCGTTGTCTTGGTGCCGTCTTTGGAGCCATTTCTGTCCAGGGTAGATGGAAAGTTCAGGCCTTTCTGAGGCCTGCCTTGATTTCCTTTGCCAAACCTCTCTGCTGGGTCAGTGGAATCCTCTGATTTTACCCTCTCCACCCCAATCGGGATGCTATTATTGCGGGCTCCCACCATCCCCAATCCTGGTGCTTGATTGGTCGGATTCAGCGAAAGGTTTTTCTCTTGCGCTGAGCCTTTTCTCATCGTGCTTCCAGAATTCCGATGCATGGAGCCTTGGATGCTGCCATCAACTGCAGAAGTGTCACTACCTTGGGCCATTTTGCTAATACCATGCAGGGTGGCATGCTGGAGGCTCGTGGTCTGGTTACTGGAGCATTTTGCAGAAGACAAAGAAGTTGCAGGTTTGGTACCGGCTGGTCGTTGCAAGGGACTCTGTGTCAGAGTTTCCTGCTTTTTTGTCCAGTTGTGCGCTGCTGCCTGTCCATTGGCACTGCAGGCTGTAAGTTTTGAGTTGTGTAAGCTCAGTGATGCCACTCCCGGAGACTTACATGCTGATGCTTTCAAATCCAGTCCTCCTCCTCCACTCCCCATGTCAGAGAGTTTAAAATCGGCGGTGCTTTTCCCTTGGGATGGCCGTCCGAGCGATCCCACTGGGCGACTGGGACCCACCGAACCCAGAGAGCTCTTTGAAGCTGCATTGTGGGTAAAGGACCCTCTGTTTTGCATTGGAATCTGCTCCCTGTTGGCAGCTCGATTCATGCCCGTGTAGGTGAAGCTGGCAGGCATGAGAGGTTTCTTGATGTTGCCTCGCAAGTCGGACAGAGAGTCTTTGGGCATGGGCTTTCGTAAACTCTTGGCCTGGCTCTGCCGCAAGGCCTTCAGCTCTGGTGTCAGGGGCTTCCTGCCTCGCTTCTTCTTTGGTGGGTCCGGTTTGGCCACCAAGATCTGAGCCTTTTTCTGCGGAACGGGGTGCAGCTCCCTCGGACGGGGGCTCAGCTTCGGCTTGCTGTCACTGTTGCCGTCATCGTCGTCGTCGTCATCCTCAGACGAAGAGGAAGAAGAGGATGAAGAAGAGGACGAGCCAGACGAAGATGATGATGATGAGGAACTACTTGACTTGGAGACTGATGGAACATTTTCCTGCCAAAACAACAAAACAGTAAAACATTAACTGGTGAATATATGCACTATGGGCCTTGAAACAACATAAACATTTCCTTGTTGAAAGCTTTCTTTAGGCGCGAGAGTTTTTGGACCATGTCATAACATGAAGGCTTTTGTATCAACGTTACTCACACAGGCGTAAAAAGAAGGTCCTGATGTTTCTGTCTTGAATGCAAAACACAACACCATACAGACGAAAATACAATGATAACAGGACATTATTCCCTCACATTCCTGGAAGGCAAGTCCACCAACAGCCTTCTTTGAATACTCTTTTAACGTGATCGCTTCTGTCAGATTCATCCCCTCGGCGGGGAAGAGTTCTGAATCGCAACTACCATAACAAATCTTCCTTTACATGTTGTGTGCAATTTAAAGCAAGGGGATCTCCAATTTTTATAAAGCATAGCTTTAATTCCTGAGTGTCAGGGGTGTCCATTTCTGGTCATGGTTGGCCAAAGCTGAGCACAGTTTGGTGACTTCTCTGCTACTGTGACTACACATAGTAATTAAAGAAATCAACAAGCAGTGCTACACTGACTTGGAGCCTGTCTTATAATTAACTGTTTATTTAGATCATAATACTTATTAACTAATGAGTAACTACTTAGTAAGGACTTAAGTGATAAGAAGTGTTAAAAAAGTGAGCTATAAAATAGTTTGACTACTAAATAAGTTGACTACTGCATCATTTCAAAAAACGCTTATTTTTCCATGTTCTACTACAGGATTTCCTTACCATGATTTTCCGAGGTCGTCCACGAGGCCGTTTTCCTCTTTTCTGAAGCAACAGCTCTCGTTCCTGCTCCCTACACGTGCAACAGAACCACAAGTTAAAAGTTAAATTGTAGTTAAATTGTAGCTACAATTTGTACACCATACACAATACTTAATTGAAGTAGGCTGAACACTAAATTGATTCTTTAACAACAATAATAATAAATGCTTAATAAACAACTTTCAACTTTTATACAGATTCTGTTGCCATGTTGGATTTAGAAATGCCTGATGATGGACCACCACGTGTCTGACTTTTTTTCCAGAGATTTAGAAAGTGCAAGAATCGTTAAGCCATTGTTAGCAAGTGTAAAATGCCGCGGCTTGAGTTGTGAAATCTAGTTCCTGTTTTTTAAGAATTAACAATTTCGCCTCCACATTTCCTGTGCACAGCCTCCCTGCAGCTTCAGGCACTGTTTTTTCTGTTTTTCTCCTCTTCTCAACTGTCTCTTTTCTTCTCCTTTTAGGCAAAACAAAGTGCTTCACACACCTTAGTGTGACAGTATGTAACTATGTTGTAGTTGTTTTTTCTACACTTGAACTGATCCTAAATTAGTTACACTAAAAAACACAACATAAAGCATGTGGAGCTGCCAGTTGCCAAAGCAATGTTTATGTGAATGCTTGTTGGCAGCTCTAAAATCCATAATGCATTTCCATAGTAGTGAATGGCTGGGAACGGTGCACCATTGGTGCCTGGCCAAGCGTTGCAGTCCATATTGTTTGCACATGGAGGAGGAACATCTCGCTGTTCGGCCAACCCCCTCACCTCTTGTTAAATGCAGCCAGCAGTCTTGGGTCAAGGAGGTTCTCCTGTGGCTCCCAGCTATTGTGCCTGAAAACACAAATCCAGAAGCCCTTTAGCATTTTCTCCACCCCACCCACACATGCAAACCAGCAGAGACTTTTGCGTACAATCCCTTGAATGTCATTTGAGTATCATTTGGATAAGCCTCTGTAAGTGTGGTTTGGTAGAGGAAAAATCCAAAACTACTGGCCATAGAGAACCATAAATCTGGTCAATCTAACTTCACATGTCCAGCCCGTTATGGTCTGTTTCTTTGAAGTCTCAACTGGAATGAAAAGGCTTGAAACCAGATCTTTTTTTCCTGTTTTAAATGTGGACTTGGTGCACCAAAGCACCAATTCTGCAAATGTTAACATGCTGAGTGCTTTGGCTAAACACACGCCCACTACTGCACCAAAACCATCAGGTAAAGAATGACAGACTGTTCACCAAACCAAGCCAAAGATGGATTTGTATAGTTTAAGGCCAGGGAGTGGGAGTTTAGGGCAAACATCAAAGACAGAAGCTTTTTTAACCCATTACATTCCAATAATCCATGGACAGTTCTATAGTTCCCAAAGCTGCACAATCTGTTTATTAGTTTCATAGCAGTTTCTGGATACTATGATGCTGCTGTTGTAAGAAATCCTATATCTCCAAAAATATAATGTTTCTGAAAGCAAGAAGCAAGAACATTCTTACATTTCAATGTGTGTTAACCCAACCTTTCAATACTGAACGATTTCTATTGGTCCATTCATCTCAACGTCCTTACACAATGTAAAGAACAGCATTTTCATTATTGGTGTAAAAGAAAAAAAACCTAAACACAATAAGCCTGATATGACACGCCTGACTGGAAATAGACGTATAAATGATAAATAAGCCTGTTGTTCAGAAGGCTAAGAGAAGGAAGAGGAATCCACACCCTCTGGTTAACATTTGGCTATTAAATTAGTAATAAGCTTGTAGAAGACTAAACTACACTCCCTGCCACTCTCCACACACTCATTCAGCAAGGCAGGCCATGTGCCCATAAACATGACTCTATCTTTAAGAAGTCATTTGAAGTGATGTGAGGTAAAATTGTGCATTGTGGTGAACTTTATAGCTCACAATACTTGATTATGGCAGTGATAGGAGTCAAATTTTGCCAAAATGACCACAGAACCTACACGTTTGAAGTGTTTAAATGTGGATAATTAACAACCTGCATGTGCCTCTCTATCACGGATGGAGTTGAACGAATAAGTTTCAGTTCAAACCATCATTTCACAACTACCTAAAAAACTTCGAGGGAGATTTTCAGGGCGCTAACGGTCCAGACGTGTGGTTCCTATCACCACGACTGTCAGCAGATCTGAGTTGAGAACAGAGCATTTCACATCACACCACTCTAAATGACTCGGTAAACAGGTTAGCTATCCTGAATATTTTAAAGACATTGGAGAAATCTGCATTTACTCCTTCCGCATGACATGACTGTTGAAAAGCAAGTGATTAAAATAATCAATGGCTTTTGCTTTATCTGCCCTGGCCTGCGTGTGTGGAAGCAGATGGAATTGTGGGGGGGTGAAAGTGGGCTGTGATTGACAGATAAAATGCCTACTGAGTGGGATTAACAGTGACAATAGACAGAGAACGCGAGAGAAAAGGGGAGAGAGAGAAAGAGAAAAAGAGAAAGAGAGAGAGAAAGAAAGAGAGATGCTTGTCTTCCTGTAATTGCTTTGGCAATATTTAAAGTAGCATCTAAAGTAGCCATGCCAATAAAGCCCATTAAAGTGAGAACCGGGAAACGAGAGAGAGAAAAAGGGCGCATGTGTGCATGTATATTGACTAAATGGGTGGGGGGTTAATTGTGAATGTGGACGAGTGGGGGCGAGATGGGGCAGCTGGAGTTCACCAAAAGCCCTAAAAAGAGGCGCGCGCGACGTCTCGAGGGGGCACACGGCCAAACACAGGGGGAAACCACATAAAACAGCCCAAAGTCCGAATTCAAAAAGCTCTCAAGTGGTCGACGCTAAATCAACCCATATAACTAACTATCAGTGGCTGCCAGTGTGAACATCACTGAAACAACGACGCTAACGGCGAGAGGAGCGCTGCTTTCTGCAGAACACGCGCACATATATCTTTACAGAAAAAGAAAATAAGAGACTTAAAAAAACAACAACCGCAACACCAAAAAACTTCACAGACAAAGGAGCGGCGAAGGAGAGGTGAAACAAAACATAACCAATCGTGTTCAAACCTGCACCAGGAGATATTTACTCGCAAAAGGTGCAGCGTGTGTGTCTTTGTGTAAGTGTGTGTGTGAGTGTGTGTCATGCTGGAGCAACAAGCTGCCGCGGCTGCTGCTCTGTTGTTGTTGTGCTCATTGACGAGGCTGAAGTTGGCTTCTTATGTGCTTTCCACCTTAAACAGGGCAGCAGCTGCATTCTGGCGCCCACGGTCAAACGGCCTATGGCGCCAGGACGCGACCGTAGCCGCGCTGAAGTCGGTTACGGTGGAACGGACAGTTCGAATAAGAAGCCAACTTCAGCCCCGTTGTTCATTGTGTGTTTTCTTTGCTCTTACTTGGCCGACCATCCCCTCCACTTCACCAGATACTCCAACTTCCCCTGCAAGAAACACACGAGCTCCAGGTTACTGACACAGTAAGCGTGTTTACAAACAACGACAAAACCCACAGGCGGATAATCTCACCTTTCGCAGTCTTTTGTTCAGAATGCACTCGGCATCAAAAACCTGCTCTCCCACAGCGCTCAGCTCCTCCATGTCTGCCAGCACCAGCCTCTCTCTCTCTTTCTCTCACACACTCACTCGCTCACTCACTCGCTCACTCACTCTCTCTCTCTCTCTCTCTCTCTCTCACTCTGTCTCACACTCACACTCACACACACACACAGTCACGTCTGCGTGAAAGAGAAAAGGAGAAAAGGGAGCGAGGGGGAGGCGAGAGAAACGCCAAAACAACAGCCATGGACCTCGGCGGGCACCGTCCGCGATGACGTCGTCAAGCTTCGATCCGGGTACTTTTGCCAGCCAATTTAATACAATACAATAAAATAAAACAACATAAAATAAAATAGACTAAAATGAAATATTAGTTGACCAGATATTTAGTTAACGTAGTAAAGAGTAGTAAAAAGTAAAAATATTGTCTATTTATTGTATGTTTGCACTGTTTTTCATATATAATGCTGCCCTGCTGTAGAGTTATATCTGAGCCTCACCCCAAGCATTTCAATGCATGTTTTGTCCTGACATGATGTGCAAATGAAAAATAAACTTGAAACTTGAAAGAAAATGAAATCATTACGTGATAATAGCCATGCAATATTTGGAATATACACTATATTGCCAAAAGTATTCACTCACCCATCCACATCATTTAATTGAGGTGTTCCAATCACCTCCATAGCCACAGCTGTATAAACCCAAGCACCTAGGCATGCTTCTACAAACATTAGTAAGAGGAAAAGGTCGCTCTCAGGAGCTCAGTGAATTCCAGTGTGGCACCGTCATAGGATGCCACCTGTGCAAAAAGTCCATTCGTGAAATTTCATCACTACTAAATATTCCACAGTCAACTGTCAGTGGTATATATAAGTGGAAGTGGTTGGGGAGGACAGTATCTCACCCACGAAGTGGTAGCCACGTAAAATGACAGAGCGAGGTCAGTGGATGCTGAGGTGCATAGTGCGCAGAGGTTGCCAACTTGAGTTAATCACTACAGACCTCCAAACTTCATGTGGCCTTCAGCTCCAGGACAGTGTGTACAGAGCTTCATGGAATGGGTTTTCCATGGCCAAGCAGCTGCATCCAAGCCTTACATCACCAAACTCAATGCAAGGCGTTGGATGCAGTGGTGTAAAGCATGCTGCCACTGGACTCTAGAGCAGTGGACACGTGCTGTCTGGAGTGACCAATCACTTTTCTCCGTCTGCCAATCCAACAGACAAGTCTGGGTTTGGTGGTTGGCAGGAGAACAGTACTTGTCTGACTGCATTGTGCCAAGTGTAAAGTTTGGTGGAGGGGGAATTATGGGGTGGGGTTGTTTTTCAAACCTTGTGGAAAGCCTTCCCAGAAGGGTTGATGCTGATATAGCTGTAAATGGTGGACCAACATCATATTAAACCCTATGGATTAGGAATGGGATGTCACTCAAGTTCATATGTGTGTGAAGACAAACGAGGGAAACTGTATATATAAATGTGTGTGTGTGTGTGTGTGTGTGTGCATGTAGTTGTAGGCAAATGTTTAGGCTACCCAGGTAAAATTACACATTCTGTTGTATTTATTGAAAATAAGTTAACACATTCTGTACAATGAACACAGTTCTACATATTGGTTTTTCAGATTTTAAAATATTTAACATAACATAATATGCAATAGTTATATTATGTTGTGTGTTTCACAACAAAAAATAGCAGAAAAATCTAACATTTCAGTCCACGTAGATGACACTTAGAATATTTTGTATGAAATTTGCATAAGACCATATGTGTATATGGATATTATATTAAGTGCAGGTGTACTTATATTGTTATAATCATAATACCAACACTAATGCTAATAATAAGAACAAGAAATCTGTAATATCATGTAATAATTCCTAATATTGGGGGTGGGCAATATAACAAAAATGTATCACTGTACCTTAAGACATTTCCTCAATACACAATATGGACCTTAATATTTAGTATTTAGCACAAGTCATCCAGTGATACATGCCTTAATATGTTCTCTGCATTTGTTAGATGTTGGTAGTACAGTCTCCAACAATATGATCAGGATATGTTACTGTGATGTAGTGAGTTATTTAGAACATAGAATATAAAAAAGCCAAACATAAACTGCAAATGATATAAGATTGTTTGGGTCTCAAACAGCAAAATCTTTTAGTTCAACAATATTGGCATATTTAAAAAATATTAAATACATGAGTATGAATGTGCTAAGGTATTTGGATTGGAGTGTTCAACATTTTTAATTAAGTTTTTTTCTGTTTTCTGTTAATGCAAGCCATCATGCAGTGTGTGTATATATTGTGTTACAATATATTTTAGGATGAAGCTGACTTATTTTGACTTATTGGATGCTGACATCAATTCATGGAGCCACTAGGTGTCTTAAAAGGAAGCCTCTTTTGTGTGATCGTCTTCAGCCTTCCTCCAATCATCAGATCTGCCACTAAAAACAGAAATGACAAATTACCTTATTGTGTGCCAAAATATAATATACTATTTAATTCAATTCAATTCTGATTCAGTTAAACAAACACAACACATATAACTATTCAAAACAACACACACACATTACCTATATTTTTATGTACCTGTGGTCAATTTATAAAGTTTATGTGGGTTTATGTACCATTCATTTTGGTGTAACCATTTTCCAAACTCTCTTTGTCTTTTAGAATCAAACTGTGTGAAAAGATTTGCTTTACAGCTTTTCAGACTGTTTACCTGCACAAGAGCTACATAGCACACTAAAGGAAAGGGGAAATGGGTCCCCTAAATTTCTTGTGTCTTTTGTGCTGTTTTTTATATTAAGTGACACATCCTCTACAGAGAACGCATTTTAATGCCTCATTTCTGTTTAATTGGTTAATGTAACACAAAAAAACCTACAAAATGTGGTTTATGTATTTGTTTATGTATTTATGATTTGATTTATATTAGATATTTTATTCATAAATAGAAATTGAGCATTAACATTGCTAAAAGTTCTATGTAGAGAGTGTGTAAACGTTTTCACTTCAAAGAATAACTTCACTTCAAAATCAACAAACAGCTCTAGTGTTTGTGTATAGTGCAAACAACACTAGTGCCTGATGTTTCAATGTTTTAATGCAGGAAAATGTTTTTTTCATACCTCTTTTCTTTCCTTCTGCGTTTGATGATGCCTCTGGTGAGAACGAAAGCAAAAACAAGGACCAGAAAGCCAGCCACTGCCGCCAGTCCGATGAACACATTGTAGAGGACGTCATGTTTAGCAGTTTTGTCTACAGCACCTACAGAAAGAGCGAAAGAACGAGGTAGCGAAAGAGTGTTATGTTCTAGTGCTGTATTTGGCTTCTTATTCACATTATTCATTTATCATTCATCTGATTTATTGCTGTTCTGTTGCTGAAGTGCTTGTTGACAAAGTAAAAACTACTGCATGCAAAATTACACCCTGCAGTCAAGAGTTCTGAAGAATGTTTTGAATGTCTGACTCACATTTTCTCCTAATCCAGTCACATGGTACAGTCAATGAGAGGTTTCTGGTTGTTGGTAAATGTAACTAAAGGGTTGTAGTGTGTTTATAAGTACCTGCTTACATTCCTAACAGAAAGATTCCATATAATACCAAAAATACTCTAACATTAGAAGACCCCATCTCAGTTTTACATACAACCCTTAAATAAAAAATAAAATTAACAAAATTTGTACAAAAACAAATGAAATCACTCAAATCCTAAAATTTACATGCCAAGACATATTGTTATTTACTGTGATTTGCCCATTATATACACTACCAGTAAAAAAGTTTTCAAACTGTTTTAAAACGTTTGACTGGTAGTGTACTAAAACATTTGACTGGTAGTGTACTAAAACGTTTGACTGATAGTGATCTAAAACGTTTGACTTGTAGTGTTCTAAAACGTTTGACTGGTAGTGATCTAAAACGTTTGACTGGTAGTGTACTAAAACGTTCGACTGATAGTGATCTAAAATGTTCGACTAGTAGTGTACTAAAACGTTCGACTGGTAGTGTACTAAAACGTTCAACAGGTAGTGATCTAAAACGTTTGACTGGTAGTGTACTAAAATGTTTAGCTGGTAGTGTACTAAAACGTTTGGCTGGTAGTGATCTAAAATGTTTAGCTGGTAGTGTACTAAAACGTTTGGCTGGTAGTGATCTAAAACGTTTGACTGGTAGTGATCTAAAACGTTTCTCTGGTAGTGATCTAAAACGTTCGACTGGTAGTGTACTAAAACGTTCAACAGGTAGTGTTCTAAAATGTTTGTCTGGTAGTGTACTAAAACGTTTGTCTGGTAGTGATCTAAAACGCTCGACTGGTAGTGTAATAAATCGTTTGACTGGTAGTGTACTAAAACATTTAGCTGGTAGTGTACTAAAACGTTTGACTGGTAGTGTACTAAAACGTTTAGCTGGTAGTGATCTAAAACGTTCGACTGGTAGTGTACTAAAACGTTCAACAGGTAGTGTTCTAAAATGTTTGACTGGTAGTGTACTAAAACGTTTAGCTGGTAGTGTATTAAAATGTTTGGCTGGTAGTGATCTAAAACGTTTGTCTGGTTGTGTACTAAATTGTTTGTCTGGTAGTGATCTATACCGTTCGACTGGTAGTTTACTAAAACGTTTGACTGGTAGTGTTCTAAAACGTTTGACTGGTAGTAATCTAAAACGTTTGGCTGGTAGTGTACTAAAACGTTTGGCTGGTAGTGTACTAAAACGTTTGACTGGTAGTGTACTAAAACGTTTGGCTGGTAGTGTACTAAAATGTTTAGCTGGTAGTGTACTAAAACGTTTGTCTGGTAGTGTACTAAAACGTTTGTCTGGTAGTGATCTAAAACATTCGACTGGTAGTGTACTAAAACGTTCAACAGGTAGTGATCTAAAACGTTTGACTGGTAGTGTACTAAAACGTTTGGCTGGTAGTGTACTAAAACGTTTAGCTGGTAGTGTACTAAAACGTTTGGCTGGTAGTGTACTAAAACGTTTGGCTGGTAGTGATCTAAAACGTTTGGCTGGTAGTGTACTAAAACGTTTGTCTGGTAGTGATCTAAAACGTTCGACTGGTAGTTTACTAAAACGTTTGACTGGTAGTGATCTAAAACGTTTGACTGGTAGTGATCTAAAACGTTTGACTGGTAGTGATCTAAAACGTTTGACTGGTAGTGTACTAAAACGTTCAACAGGTAGTGTACTAAAACGTTTGTCTGGTAGTGATCTAAAACGTTTGACTGGTAGTGTACTAAAACGTTCAACAGGTAGTGATCTAAAACATTTGACTGGTAGTGTACTAAAACGTTTGTCTGGTAGTGATCTAAAACGTTTGACTGGTAGTGTACTAAAACATTCAACAGGTAGTGATCTAAAACGTTTGACTGGTAGTGATCTAAAACGTTTGACTGGTAGTGATCTAAAACGTTTGACTGGTAGTGTACTAAAACGTTTGGCTGGTAGTGTACTAAAACGTTTAGCTGGTAGTGTACTAAAACGTTTGACTGGTAGTGATATAAAACGTTTGACTGGTAGTGTACTAAAACGTTTGGCTGGTAGTGTACTAAAACGTTTAGCTGGTAGTGTACTAAAACGTTTGTCTGGTAGTGATCTAAAACATTCGACTAGTAGTGTACTAAAACGTTCAACTGGTAGTGTTCTAAAACGTTTGACTGGTAGTGTACTAAAACGTTTAGCTGGTAGTGTACTAAAACGTTTGGCTGGTAGTGATCTAAAATGTTTGTCTGGTAGTGTACTAAAACGTTTGACTGGTAGTGATCTAAAACGTTTGGCTGGCAGTGTACTGAAACGTTCAACAGGTAGTGATCTAAAATGTTTGACTGGTAGTGTATCTAAAACGTTTGACTGGTAGTGATCTAAAACGTTTGACTGGTAGTGTACTAAAACGTTTGGCTGGTAGTGTACTAAAACGTTTAGCTGGTAGTGTACTAAAACGTTTGACTGGTAGTGATCTAAAACGTTTGACTGGTAGTGATCTAAAACGTTTGACTGGTAGTGTACTAAAACGTTTGGCTGGTAGTGATCTAAAATGTTTGTCTGGTAGTGTACTAAAACGTTTGTCTGGTAGTGATCTAAAACGTTCGACTGGTAGTGTACTAAAACGTTCAACAGGTAGTGATCTAAAACATTTGACTGGTAGTGATCTAAAACGTTTATATATAAATGAGAACAGGAAAATAAATTTGTAAGATTCTGCCTTTGACAAAGTTGTCATTTTGCATGATCTTTAAGCAAGACAGAATGCAAATAATATTTGCAAATGCAAATAATTTTTTCCAGATTAAAATCTTAATACATAACATAATAAAAATATATAAATTAACATATTTCTTCATCACATGTTGCACAGAATTTGCACATAATATTTTAAATATGCATGTTGACCTTACCTAGAAAGACCCAAAACTTGCAATACCAATAAACAATAAAAATTTTGTCGACGCCTCAGTTCAGTGTCCCAGCTTTAAAGATTTCGCAAAGCCATCTAGCGAAAAAACTGAATCAAAACCTGGATTACCAAAATATTATTCTTGTTTTGTTTTTATTGAAATGTTGACATCTTTTTAAACATCATGTCCTACAGTGATGTGTGATACAGCACAGCGTCAATCTGACAGTGATTTGGTGTGTTACTACAGAAAATGAGTAAGATGAGTTGATTTCACAATAACACCATTCCACCATTTTTTCTGCAGTAGTAAAGCTACAGGGCTGGAGCTAAAATTCTAAAATGTTTTACTTTAAAATGTAGTCTTGATATCAGTTTATTTGTGACTGTAAAATATTCAATATTCAAAATTTTATATGTAAATAAAGTTACATTTAAAAGGTTTTAAAAATAGTACTGTAATAATTTAATGATCTTTCTACCAGTTAAGATGGTCTCACGCTAAGATGCTTTTGGGAAACTGGGCCTGGGCATGTTATAGGGGGCTGTAGGGAAAAGTATTACAAACAATTAGGCCTGTAGTTTAACACCATTTTGCTAACTGTTAATGAAACAATATTCTAAATATCTTTGTATTCTTGTATATTGTCCGGTATAACATGTGTGGTTGTATTCAACAAATACATTTTATACATTTTATACACAAAATATACATTTTGTATTATAATATAATGTATATAAATTTTATTTGTGACATCACAGTCATGATAAATTCAATAACAATCTTTGTTGATTCAGGAAGGAAACTCACCACCTGCTACTTTGGAGGAGATCAGCATGGCCCGAGTGGCATCCAGGTGGCCATCATTGGGTTCAGGTGTGATGCCTAACAGGTGACACATCAGCGGATAGATGTTCACCGTCTCAAACGGCTCCACCACCAAATTCTTCTGGAAGGCTGGTCCCACTGCCCGGAAGAACGGTTTCATGTCCAAATTATCATTGTCAAAGCCGTGGTCTCCCTTGTTGAACTGCACTGGTGAGTACTTCAAGCATATAAAGAGAAGGACAGCCACGTAAGAGCAGGAAAAGAAATTTGTTAGACATTAGTCTTCACTAAATGATTATTTGGCATGATTTTTCTTTCTGCAGAACAAGGTAGAATACAGCAGTACCTTTTTTTTTTATTAAAATCCTAATACATAAGAAAATGCATACGTTATCTAAAAATAATATAATATTCCAACTTTTATTACCGCTAGCAATAACTTTTAATTATAAAGGTGACTACATATATTTAAAAATAGTGTGCATGACAGTGGTGTGTGGTGAAAAGGGAAAGCCATAGATCTCCATAAAGAACCCTGCTGCCCATCTACAGGCTGCTAAAGCTCATGTGCACAAGCCTGTAGGCTACTGGAAAAATGTTTTGTGGACAGATGACATCAAAATAGAAGGCTCGCTATCATTGACAGAAAAATTCTGAAATACACCAGTGAATTCTGAAGAAAAATGAGGACACCTGTGAACTGAATCTTTAGACAATATAAATCACACCGCAAGACAACAACTCTGAGCACACAGGTCATTCTACCAATCAATCTTCCTCAATATACTAGATGAAAGATTATATCTCCCACTTCTAAATTATGTTATGTGGTCATTCTCCACAAAGTTAAATCAATATGAATTCTCTAGTGTTTGGACTCACCCCGTTAATGACGTATCCCAGGTCAGACCAGAGGACGATGGGTAATATGCGGGCGTTGTTGGCAAAGTGCAGCCTGGAGGGCATTTCCTCTTTCTTGTAGACATGGAGGTGTGGATGAGCACCCTTCAGGGCATTATACACCTTCTCTAGCCTTCCTTCTTTGGGCAGGAGCATGCCTGTGGGCCCGTAATCCACCAGGTGAAAGGCCAGGTCTTGGAAAGAGAATCCTGGAATCTTAGACAGGACGATTTCCTCCACCAGCTGGTTGCGGTAAATCGTGGCCATACCATGGTCGGCAGTGATGATGATGTTGAGGCGGTCAGTAAGGCCATTGCGCGCGGCTGAGCTGCGCAGGTAGCCTATGGTGCGGTCCACCTGTTTGACCATCTCTCTGCGCTCTGGAGAGTCAGGCCCATATTTGTGACCCGTGCTGTCCGGTTCACCAAAGTACATGGACACGAAATCTAGGTCTTTCTCTCGTAGCCAGCTGCCCATCACTTTGTCCACATTCTCATACCAGACTGTCTCGTTGCTATAGTTGTAGAACCGTGGCTCCACCTCGCTAACTTCAGCACTCTCTCCCTGGTAGGTGGAGGCGGTTCCGGGGAAGTGAAGGGAACCAGCCCGAAGACCCTGAGTATGAGGACAGCATGATGATGGCATGTAAATGTTAACATTATCAAATTTGGAAATAGATTTAGAGACTCCCTAAAATCTGCGTCTAGAGGAGTTGCACATAGGTCACATGCATGTCCATGTTGACAGCAGTGAATTAGATCAGCATGTGGAATTGGAGCTTCCTGTATGCTACAATATTTTCTATCCCTGTATAAAAGAATGCCCACTGCATTGTTGACCCTTCCCAAGCAAGATTTTAAACAAATTCAACCTAGAATCCAGATCAGTGAGTGTTTGTTCTTGATTGGTTTAACCAAGTCTAACAACAAATGAAGACAGACATATAAAGTGCATTCCTATTGCTGTAAGTCTGGGCTCAAACACCTTAGATCATGTTTTAACACATGAAATAAATGCAACTACAACTTTTAGATCAAAAATTGTAATGTACCTAAATCTGCCCCGCTTAAACCAACTGTTAAACAACATTTTGAACAATTTCATTCCTTTTTAATTCCTGCAGACTCATTAGAAAGGGTGCAAAAACTACTAGCCTTGCTTCCCTACACTGACAAATGATCTTAATCACAGCTTTCTACAAAATGCTAAGGAAGTGCCAGGTGTTCATACTTGTCTTTGAGCAGTGATCCAGATCGGTATAGAGCCATTGTCCCACCATTCATTCACAAACTGGGTCTGGTAGTATGGTTTCTTCTCAAATGTGGCAGGATTGAACCACATGTTGTGGATCACACCATGATTTTCAATGTATTTTCCTGCAGAACAAATCCCACAAATCCCCAAATCAGTATTAATATACACTGGAAAAGTACGGAAGTGGTGTAACCATGCAGAATGTATATATGTATAGAAAGTAAGTATGTATGATTGTACTTCAAATGTGCACAAAAAATCACAATAAAAACTACAATTTAAAATCTACAATTTCCATAAATTTCCAGTGTGTTATATTTAATTTTTCTTGTTAGGTCCACTTATAATGTTTGTTTATAATATTGTTTTAGGTATCTGAAACAGTCAGAATTAATTTCTCAAAGATCATTTTCCAACTTTTATTTATGCCACTGCGCCTTTAACACTGACACATGTTAATGTTTTTTTGTAAGTGGCCTAACTGGCTTAAAGAGTTGAGGCTGAATCACTTCATTTAAATTTCAGCATGAATGGGCAGGAAAAAACGCTGTAGGCTGAATAAGAGGATATGAGTAAAATGTTGGTTTTTGTGACATCACAAAAACAATGAATTCAAAATGACTTGTTTAGGCAGCCTATTTTCCACATACTGTTTGTATGGACTGGGGAGTCACCGGTACATTTGAGAAACTTTTAATAATATTTACAGACTACATTTATCTCTTTTTCTATTATATGGGCTCTTTAAGATTATTAGTTCTGTTGTAAAACTATGACTGTGAAACTCACTCCAGAGGTATGAACTGGTAACTTGGTAATATTGGTATTATATGGTGTTATTAATATTAGCACTAATGAATCACTATATTTTATGACTCATGAAATGAATCCATAGTGAGTAATGCAGTTTTTATGATTTCTATGGTGTGTTAGGTAATCTTGGTTTTGTCTAATCTGAATTCAACTTAATTTTGCATGAAGGTTAAAATGAAGGATAAGAGGAAGATTTAGCTCAGTAAGCAGGAGAGATTATCATTTAGACGAGCAGGCAGAAGTTTAGGTGAAGGCCAAGGTCAGTGATAAGATGAATGTTAATGACACAGCATTTTTCCTGCTTAAACCTACTTGGAAACTGCTGCAGTACAGAGACGTCCAATCAAGACACAGTTATAGAAAAGAAAGTAACACAAATAGGGAAACATCAAGTATACACTATCTTAATGCTATTTCAGCAGAGAAAATAAACTGGTAAAACACTTCAGTATTCTGGAGAGCTGTCATTTTACATGCATTCCACAGATTTTTCAAAATATCCATAATTAAAAGGTTAAGATGTAAATATCTGTTTGAAGTGGTTAATGTAAAATGCTCCAGTCTAGAGGAACTTTGAGTCAGAACTGTTTATGAGTTGGTGACAGAAACAAGATATTTAAATGTTAATGTCTACACAAGCTTCCTTACAGAAATGCTTTGCAGTAGTTATGAACTTTAAATTTTAAAACAGCAATGTTGTTTTAAAATTAATTCTTGGCAGGAAGTTCCAGCAGGATTTTTATTTATTTTTTTATCAGATTTGCTAGCATAATAGACATGTAAATGTACATGTATATATATCGTTGCTGTCCGAAGAAAAACGTGTATCTCCAAAATGGCAACTTCACAGGAGAGGCCAAAAACTTACCTCACTTTTAATGTAAGTCAGTGGAACAAGATTTTTTTCTGAGCTATTTTGAAGCAGTTCTGTTGGTTCACTCCTCATGAAATTTTTCACTTAGAAAAATGTAGAAAAATGAAAATCAACAATGGTAATGTTTTTGATAAGGAATATTAATGCCTTTCATTTGAAATATGCAGGAGGACACAACATTTTTTTTTTCTTAATTGCTCGTATCCATCAGTAAGATTATTTTCCCACCAAGGATAATATGATTAATAAGATTAAAAACAGGCATTTAACATGAATTATTTCAATGAATTGTATTTTTAGTATGTTGTTGTTCCAGCAAAGACACTTAATTCATACTTAATTCATTTGTTTCTGTCATTAACTGTTCAAATACTGTGTGCAATGTCAGCAGACTTTAACTCCTGTTGACTAATATGGGTGTTCGTGTTATTGGTAGGCTAATAACACTGGGTTCAGTTTTTGTCCTGGTGAAGACACCGCATAGCGTTCACTGCTCTGAGAACACAGTAAGAGAAAAATCTTCTTAGCCTGACTGTGTGACTTGACAGCTATGTGAGTTTGTTATATAGCAGGTTAATTAAGGTTCTTGTAACATGTATGATGAACCAACAGGCTAATTTTAGCATCATGGGCTAGTTTTCGTATCATGCCCTGTCAAAATAGCAGCATTTGATTCTTCCAGTGGCAAGCATACTTAAAAATTTGGAATTCATGTAGAATGATCATGCAATGAAGTGGTAGGCAACCATGTTTTTGAGGTTAAGAGGTAAACATTTGCTTTGTGTTTTGGGAGGTCGAATTTTTTTGATGGTGGTGTGAGATGAATGTTGGTACTGGGAATAAACTGTGAAATTAGGCTTTGTATATGGTGGTCAGACTAGAGTGATGTGATGGTTAGTTCCTACCTGTGAGAATAGTAAAGTGGGTAGGACTGGTCATGGTGAAAAAGGCAGGTGTCACATATTGGGCTTTTACCCCATCTCGAGCCATTGCGTCCAAGTTGGGAGTGTCCACATCCCTGTCGTAGTCCCACCTAAAAAAATCAGTGTAAACGTAATGTAAATATAGACTGTTCTTGAAAAAGAAGTGCATAAAACAGCAATCATTAGACGTTGTCTCACCTGAACCCATCAAAAGAGATCAGTAGCACTTTATTTCGGCTTGGGTTGCGAGGGCCAGCGACGGGCACGGCTAGAGAGCTTGCACAACCACATAGAAACACGCACACAGTCCACAGCATGACCATATCTGCACAGTCCAATTCCACACACAGATCCAATCTGGTTTCAGCGTCTGGTTTTAGTATTGTTTAGATTTCTTTAACTCGTCCAGCTTCTTTCTTCACCTGCCTGGTTGTGCTGTTTCTGCACTGCTTACCTTCAGGAAACCTCCATACACCCCCACTCCCTCTTCTCTTTCTCTCTCTCTCTCTCTCTCTCTCTCTCTCTCGCTTATTTGCTAATTTTCTTTCTTACAGGCTAATGAGCAAAGTCCTAGCTATCTTATCTATACCTTTTGATTAGAGAGGTGTTGTCTCAGCAAGGTATGCTACAAAGTGAACACCTCTTAATAAACTGACCTCAGCTCATCCATCAAAATTCATCTCTCAGAGAACTGAAGAGCAAATTTTAAGAGGTCAGGTCACGTCTGTTAGTAACTGAGTGAATCTGTTTTTCTATCTGATTTAGATATTATTATTATTATTATTATTATTATTATTATTATTATTATTTCTCATAATGTTTTATCTCTGCAAATGATTTACAAACACATATAGAAACACAGTAAAATACTAATGAGTAAACAGTATTACTTTAGTATTAACATATTAATGAAATGTATTTACTATCTCTTTATCTATTACTGTTTTATGGAACTTTGCATGTGCTACAGTATATCGTCACTGTCCAAAGAAATACAAGTATCTCCTTTTTTCTAAATTTTCTACTTTATTTGAACACAGCACCTGCTCTTTATAACTTGTGAAAGTGTCATGATGAATGGACCAATAGATATGCGCCAAAATAGCTTGAATAAAAATCTGGTTCCATTGACTTACATTAAAAGTGAAGAAGGTTTTTGGCCTCTCTTGTAAAGTTGCCATTTTAGAGATACATATTTTTCTTTGGACAGTGATGATATGTAAGTGTTTGATAATGTAGTCTTATCAATGTCCATTGTATTTGCTGACAAGCTACAGATCAATCTTTTTTCTTACCTCTTTTCGTTTTGTACTTGGAAAAAGGTCAAGGCAAAAGTCTAACCAAGCTGAAGATAAAGGACAGCTTGTCAGCTCTCGCTTATCAGAATCATATGCTGTTGTGTCTGCACAATATAAATGGGATATGTTGTTGCTGCACATATACTAAATAACTTAAATAGTACAATAAATAATGTATTAGATTTGTTTTAAATTAATAAAAGTGTCCAACATCCATTTTGTTTTTGTTTATGTGTTTATAGTCATATCAAGGGGGTGGGCCCTGTACCATAATCATGGCTTTTCCTTGCTTTTTTTCTGAGTTTGAGTATGTAAACATAGTTAGAATTTCACAATGTTCCATCCACGGCTTTTGTAATGTTACACAAACCATCACGTTTACATATTTCTAGCCTCTTATTAATGGTAAAGCAGTTTAAATTCACGGCAAAGTTATAAAGAGTGTTTCAACCCAGACTGCTTTTTACAGGGTAGCCAGTCAAAACATATATGTCTTACACATATACCAGTCTTAAACATATACCAGTCTTAAATATATACCAGTCTTAAACATATACCAGTCTTAACCATATACCAGTCTTAACCATATATAAGTCTTAAATATATACCAGTCTTAAACATAAGCCAGTCTTAAACATATACCAGTTTTAAATATATACCAGTCTTAAACATATACCAGTCTTAAACATATACCAGTCTTAAACATATACCAGTCTTAACCATATATAAGTCTTAAATATATACCAGTCTTAAACATATACCAGTCTTAAACATATACCAGTCTTAAATATATACCAGTCTTAAACATATACCAGTCTTAACCATATACCAGTCTTAAATATATACCCGTCTTAAATTTATACCAGTCTTAAACATATACCAGTCTTAAGCATATACCAGTCTTAACCATATACCAGTCTTAAATATATACTAGTCTTAAATATATACCAGTCTTAAACACATACCAGTCTTATGTATATACCAGTCTTAAATATATACCAGTCTTAAACATATACCAGTCTTAAATATATACCAGTCTTAAACATATACCAGTCTTAACCATATACCAGTCTTAAATATATACTAGTCTTAAATATATACCAGTCTTAAACACATACCAGTCTTATGTATATACCAGTCTTAAACATATACCAGTCTTAAACACATACCAGTCTTATGTATATACCAGTCTTAAACATATACCAGTCTTAAACATATACCAGTCTTAACCATATATAAGTCTTAAATATATACCAGTCTTAAACATATGCCAGTCTTAAACATATACCAGTCTTAAACATATACCAGTCTTAACCATATATAAGTCTTAAATATGTATCAGTCTTAAACATATGCCAGTCTTAAACATATACCAGTCTTAAATATATACCAGTCTTAAACATATACCAGTCTTAACCATATACCAGTCTTAAATATATACTAGTCTTAAATATATACCAGTCTTAAACACATACCAGTCTTATGTATATACCAGTCTTATGTATATACCAGTCTTAAACATATACCAGTCTTAAATATATACCAGTCTTAAACATATACCAGTCTTAACCATATACCAGTCTTAAATATATACCAGTCTTAAACACATACCAGTCTTATGTATATACCAGTCTTAAACATATACCAGTCTTAAACATATACCAGTCTTAAATATATACCAGTCTTAACCATATACCAGTCTTAAATATATACCACTCTTAAACATATACCAGTCTTAACCATATACCACTCTTAAACATATACCAGTCTTAACCATATACCAATCTTAAACATATACCAGTCTTAAACATATACTAGTCTTAATGGCACAAAACACAATATTCTTAAATACATACCCGTCTTAAATTTATACCAGTCTTAAACATATGCCAGTCTTAAACATATACCAGTCTTAAACATATACCAGTCTTCAACATATACCAGTCTTAAACATATACCAGTCTTAAATATATACCAGTCTTCAACATATACCAGTCTTAAATATATACCAGGCTTAAACATATACCAGTCTTAATGGCACAAAACACAATATTCTTTTATTTACAATGCCATAAGTGAATTACAGAAATTTCCGTCACCTCAAATATCCTGAACGTTATGCAGTGGTAAATGTTCTGTGAATATTCTGTGAAGAGGTAAATTTTATAACTTGTGAAAAAAGAGAGACCATTTAAGAGTTATTACTGAGACCACACAAACAGTAAATAGATCTCTGAAAAACAAATAAAATGGAGAAACAATGTTGCTGCCATTTTTACTTTTTTGCTACTTTTATAAAAAGTCATGAAGCTATTTAGCCAGTCACCTCAGCTACTAAACAAAGTGTGAAACAAATGTGTCCTATCACCTTTTCTCTCTCAGTCAGCAATTTTTTAGGAATACAATCAGTAATGCTTTAAATGAACTTCTACCAACTATTTACAGAGTATTATGCGAAACAATAATACAGAGCCAATCACACTTCAAATGCCAGTTGTTTATGTTTCTGACGTGACTGTGTCGTGAATGATAAAGTATTGTATGTTGTAAGAACACTAGCGTTATTGTTTCAGCAGAGAGGACTATAAAGACTTTTAAAACACTTTTTAATGAGTGTAAAAAAATGTCATTACTAAACATGTTGGCTAATTGGATCTAGTGCCATATAAATAATTTCGCCCAACTTTTCTTCTTGAAAACTGCTGAGTTATTGTTATAAATGCTACACATATTTTATAGCCCATCTTAAGCTCTTTATCATGCTAATTTCAATTATGGGTTTATTTTCAGAGGGTTAACATGTATATTTGGAAATGAGACAGAAGCTAACTGCCATGTCAACATACAAACAAACATACAAATGATAAAAAACTAAAACATACATACAAATTACTGTCATGTTAGCCTACCTTATAGTTGCAGGGTGCTTTTTAAAACAAGATAGTGTAAGGTACACTCTCCTGACCCTCATTATTACTTATATCTAACTTCCTATATCACGCCAACAGAGACATTTAATGTTGTATGACTGATTAAAACTGTATAATTTTGTGTTGTGTCTCTAATTGGTTTCTCTTTATCTATTGTTATTAGTTCAATGAAGAGCTGATTATATTTTAGGTCATGTTTTTGTAAATATCACAAAATGATAAGAGCTTCACAAACTGTACTTTACTGATATTGTCGCTGTTCAGAGTATGTTTTGTTGTTTTATACAGATTATGTTCTGCTGCCATTTATATCCTTGGAGGTTTTTGGGATAAACTGACCAACAAAAATGCTCCAGTGCTCCAGAATATACTTGGCCTCTCCTGTATAGTTACTAGTTCGTAGTTCTTTGGACAACGACATATAAGCTAAGTTTAATGTACACTGATAATCCAATTAGAAACACAATACAATATACACAAAGTGACCAAGTTTCTAGCTTTTAACCTACTGGCCCTTGTGATGCCTAGAATGTTATAAACCATTTTTTTAAAATCCTGCAACCCTCTGTATCCCACCTCGGTGGGCTTGCAGTTGCTCTAAATTCTATACTTGTTTCCTGCAGCCGTTTCATTTATTTATTTACTTAGACCAGGATTGCACAAACCACATACACTAAACAGCCACTTTATTACATACACCTCCTTGTATCTACACTCATTGTCCATTTAATCAGATCCACTCACCATATAGGAGCACTTTGTAGTTCTGCAATTACACACTGTAGTCCATTTCTTGCGAGCCTCTTTGTGTGTCCACTCATTAGGGAGAATCCTCATGGAAGGCATTTATAGAAGACAAAATCCAAAACAAAGTTTTAATATCCTTAACAGTACAGTAACTGACCAGTCCATGTAGAATTAATATATACAATATATGTGTGCCTGTGTCTATTTTAACCATTTGGACTGTAAAGTTTAAGATTGTAAATTAATACCTTTTCCATTATATATGGTATTGTCAAGATTTTGTTATGCATTGATATATGATTTTATTTATGATACTATTGCTATAAAATTATTTGAAACAAGTTTACAACAGATAAAAAAGTAGAGTACATAAAGGAAAAATAAATACATTGAATAAATACATTACACGTTGGAAATGTACACTAGGAGAAATGTGGCTTTTGTGTAAAACTGGAAAATCTCAGTAAACGATGAGCAGTTCAGAGAAGGTACCTGGAGCTGTAATACCTCCGCGGTCCAGCAGGGAGCAGCAGCGAACTTCACACAGCACAACTTTTTTTTTTTTAAACATTTCAAGTACAAAGTCTCATAGAGATACAATGAACAGTGCTTTGAAAAGAAATAAGAACAGATAAATAAAAATGGGACTTTAAATAAATAATATACATACAGCAGTGTAAGGCAAATAAAGATACTGGAGCAAATATTTAAAACAAAAGGAATTTGGAAATATCAGAGGTTTTTTTTCGGCACATTTAGATTTGAGATATCTCAGTGAGGATTGATAAAGTTTGAATTCACTCAGAAAGAGTCTAAGGAGTCTCTCCACTTACAACAATGAATATGATATTTAGCAAGTTAGTAAACAATGTTTACTACATCAGATGTTTTGTTGTCAAGATCATTAATATAATACAAAACATGGTTAATATTGAAATCTGGAATATTAGCTACTTTTGAAGACAGCCAGCTTTTAATGTAACTCCAAAATTGAAAGAGGTGTTCTAAGGATTTTACAGGACAATCACAAAAAGTACAACATAACAAATCTAATTTAAATCATTTATGCAAAAAAATCAGCCACGGGGTATATTTTATGACAGTTTTTAAAATGGGTCTCTTTGACCTTAGGTGAAACTGGCCATTTAATGTATTTAGAGTGGGCTTTAACTGCTGTAGCCAGATCCACTGCAGCTAACATCCTACTGTTATAATCATTAAACAATTTAGATTGAAAGGCAGCCGTGAGAACAGTATTGTTGCACTTATTATCAAAGTTGCAGTCTCTTATCATCCATTGGGGTAGAGTTGAAGTGACATTAGAGAACAAAAGAGTGCTTTGGATAAGATGGATCAGAGTAGCAGGAATAGCTTTGCACATTTACGAATATTCTCGGCGAGTACAAACCAAATTACATTTGTCAACAAATTTATTGTGATCTAACAGAACACCACTACTGTCCATTACTGTCCATTACAAACAGAATACCTTTCTCATACCAGTCAGTTTTAAAAACTGATTTCCTTTTAATAAGTATTTTCCTGTTGTTCCACAGCAGAGATCCATGTGTAAAGTTGTGAGTGAAAATCATTTTCCAAAAATGCAGAACTTGTTTGTGGAAATTAGATAACTGGATAGGAATCTTGCTTAACTCAAAATCACATTTAAGTAAAAAGTCCAGGCCACCAAGTCTTTTAAATAAAGCTCTAGGAATGTGAAACCACATAGAGTTGGGAAGTAACAGGTAAGTTGTCAACCAGTTTACCAATTACGGCTAAAAATCTAAAGCATTAATACCACCCTTATTATAGTCTCAGATTGGTTGAGATCTTCCTAAATAGTGAGTTTTGTTCCTCCAGAAAAAATTAAAAATGATCGAATTAGCCTTTTTAATACACAGCCTTAATAATAGCCTTTTTAGTAAACACAGAATGACACATCAATTTGGATACTTCCTCAGCTTTAGATAAAAGAACTCATCCAAAAATTGTAAGATCTCTAGGTAACCAGTGGCTTAGGGGTTTCTTCATATCTACTATACATTCTTCAATATAAACCTCTTCTCTTCTAATAAGATTATTTGAAATTGTTATTTCCAGATATTTCACCTTAGACTTGACTGTAATGGAGGCAACAGAAGTCTCAGAGCAAGGAAAGGATCGGGAGCAGTTCACATTTTTTACTATTGAGACAGAGACCGGATGCACCAGAAAAAGTTAAAATGGATTTTAATGCTACGTCAACCTTAGTTTTATCCTTTAGAAAATGGCAGTATCATCAGCAAACTGACTAACTTTAAATTCTATATCAAAAATTTTAATAGCATGTCAGTTTACATTTTTATTAATTAGCAAAGTAAGCATATGGGTTGTCAAGATGAATAATTTCGGTGAAATTGGACAGCCTTGTCAAATGCCTCTTGACATGCTAAAGCTAGAGGTCATTCCTGTGCCAAGGGATACTGAACTACTTATATCTGTATAAAACATCTTGATTATATTACACAATTTCTCCCCAAAACCCATATATTTTAAAGTTTCTGAAATAAAGCAATGCTCCAACAAGTCAAACGCCTTATAGAAATCAAGGAATAAAATCAAACTGTCATGGTCAATAAACTGCCTATAAGCCAACATTTTAAGCATCAATCTGGTATGATGATGTATATTCCTACCCTTCATGAAAGCTGACTAACAAGCATTGATCACATTCGCTAAACCACTATTTAAGCAATTCGCATAAACAAGCGCTAACAACTTGTAATCAGTACATAACAATGTAAAGGGTCTCTAATTTTCTAAAGACAATGGATCGTTGTTAGCCTTGGGAATCAAGGTAATAAGACCTCTCTTAATAGTGTGAGAGAGAGAGAGATACATTACAGAAGGGCATCAAATAACAACAATCCTGTGTCATTCCAAAAGAAAATATGAATTCCACAGTTAAACCATCAAGGCCTGGTGACTTACCCTTAGCCATTTGATGGATTGCTCTATCTAACTCTTCAACTATCAAGTCATCCTCCATAACGTTTTTAAATTCAAAGTCAATTGTTTCAATTTAATTTCACTGAAAAATGACTGACAATTAAATACGGAATGATTGAAACAGTGCAATTTACTATAAGAATTTTTAATTGTTTGGTTTATTAAATCAGAGTCTTTAGTGACAATACCATTAATATTTAATTTTGAGATTTTATTTTTGGACTGTCTCTGTTTCTCAAGACCTCCTCAATCCATCGAGCCCTAGAACGAATAAATGCTCCCTGAGCTTTCTCCAAAAATAGGTTGTCTAATTGAGATTTGAAACAACTAGTAGGCCTCGCTCCTCAGTTGATAACATTGGTTTTGCACATAAAGTATCAATATTACTAACAAGTTGTAATTGTTTGGTCATCATCTGTTTAGAAGTGTACTTACCTATCCTAATTGCTGCTGCCCTAACATTGCAGCACAACTCCATAACGCGATTTATTCAGTCTATGATTGTTGTTTTTATCAGAATTTTTATTTTGAGTTTAACTTCAATATTTATATTTATTCTATTTATTAATTCTTTAGTTTGGTCTTGGTCTCCTATTAAAAATTTAATTGTTTTCTTTTACGATTTATCTTCAGCATATCTAAACATATGTTCCGTGCACATGATACAAATTCACATGTACAAATGAATTACATTCACACACATACTTGGTGTGTGCATTTGTCTGTACAGATCATTTGTTAATGTCTGTACAGACAGGATACCAAAGTGTTCAGGTCACTCTTGGCTTTGACTATCGTCTAAAACGTCATGCAACTGAACCGGTCATCGTAGAGCGTCTACCAATCAGGAGGCAGGCGCTGCTCGCGTGCTGCGTGTCTGTAGTCATGTTTCGAACCTCTCCGCGCGACTCGCAGGACCAACGGCTAAGGAGTATACACTGTATAACATTTCTATAAGAACCGGGAGAGAAACGACTGACAAAGTATTAACTGAACCTAAATGTCTTCTGTTGAAAAACCGAACCACAGGTAATACTTTCTATCCCTCTTCACTACCACCAGGAGCATAAAGTTCCTCACACATTCGCTCAGGACTTCCTGCTTCTAAGTTAGTCAGAAACTAAACTGACGAATGTTTCTCCTTTTGGCTTGTCAGGATTTATCTTCAAGAGTTTGGTTTTCACACAGTTTTATCTCTTAAAACCCAAGGGGAAAAACTCGCCTCTGATAGTACTGCTTCCGCATGTCTGAAGAGATTGTGGTAGGTGCTGACATTCCGTTGTTTGAAACCACCCAGTAAATACGTTGTCACAACGGTGTTTACAATGTTACTATAACTTTGTCAGAAGGTGGTGCTTCTTACGTTGTCTAAACAAGGTTACTAAATACCGCTGTTTTATGTTATTATTTCTACTGTTTGCAACTTAACCAACTTTCGTGGAGTTTCATGCAGATATAACGGAACGAATGGATGATATTCTAGGAGGTTGTGAGAACGTACGTTGGTCACAACGTAACTGTGTTTGCAGCGCAGCCACACAACCAGCCCAGTCCGGTTCACGGCTTGTGACGCCGTTATGTTTTTCTTTCTTGTTGGATTTTGGGACGTGTCATTGAGCGTAAACCTGAAGAAAGACGAGGCCGAAGTTAGCTCCGTATTCGAATTCCCCGTTCCACCTTAAATAGTACAACTGCGGCAACATTTAAGGAGGAACGGGGAATTCGAAAAAGGAAGCAGTTTGGGTTTGCGGCAACCCTTGGATTGTAGTGGCAGCGCCAGTGAGCTAAACGTTTTCTGTAATAAAAAAATGGATTTGGTTTGAGAATAAGACGCATGTGTGACGTTTAAATGCGAATGGAAAGGCTTTTTAACCAGAGTGCTGAATATTGGTTGCGTTGATGGTTGATTTTAGAATGTTATACGGTATAATGTACTGCACCAGTACTGAATGCTGCATACTGCTCTTCATCTTATACTGCTCTGTATCCAGTGTACAACATCAGCAGTTACTATAGCGAAGGGGCGTGGCTAGCCGATATCTCGAGTGTAAATGAAGGGGAGTCGAATTCTGTTGGGGAGGACACCCCTGGCTATATTGACATAAAGATCTGAAACTTTGACGAAATGTAACGTGTGTAGTTTGTTCCCTGGTTTTACCACGACTTAGAAAATGTAATTTCAGAGATTTTACTAGGTTGTTTGTGAGCTGCAGGAGCAGTGAAACGCAAATATCCGCCGAATATTCAATATCAACCTAACTTTACCGAGCTTAAATGTGTATGTTGGTTAAGAGATAAGTAAATACATACAGGGACAGAGGATAGCTTCAGATTGGTCAGTGTGGTGAATCTATATGGTTTCCAAACACACCTGTTTTCCTCCATTTGCCAGTCATTTCTTTCTTATTGCAGTTGTGGTGAGTAACTGAGCTAGTATGACTGAATAATAAACATCATGACTCCACATGGGCGGCTGAAAAGCTGATGCTGGGCGGACTGAGCAGGTATGAGTTTTTAAAAAGTTTTGTTTTGACCACATATCTGTGCAGACAGAGGTGGTTGCTTATGCTCACTACACACATTGCATAGGGCCCCACATCCCCCTTAATGACAGAATGAAGGGTTGAAGTAGAACTATCAATCTGGTCACAGAAAAAAATAGAACTGATAAAATGGACAGAGAGTGTAAATATTAGATAGGTGTACTTAATTAGCTGGACTTAGTGAAGTTGCTGGTCAGTGTATAGTCTTTGCTACGACATATTCATAATATTCAATTTCGTCATTAAAAGGTTCCAGTTACCATTTTGGATTGAAAAAACTTTGAATGCGCTGTTAACGATTGCTTGTCTTGTTACTAAGCCTACAATGGTATAGACCAGACTGACCATAAAACCACGAAAAGATATGTTGATACTTTGAAATAAAAATTCTACAGGGATATATTTATAAAATTTTACTTATCAACATCATCGTTATTAGGCAGCTGAGTAATGAATCGACTTAATGACCCATGTCTGCAAGCTTTATGCACTGCACTGCTGCCACATGATTGGCTGATTGTATATTTGCATGACTGTGTATGGTTTTGTCCTGAGTATAATAACTAATATTTTTTAATGAGGCAAGTCAGGTCTATTTTTTATTGTCATTCCTCAATATAGCTTGTATACATTGAAACGAACAACACACAACAGCAGATAAATGTACAGCACTACATAAAGTGTAGATAGATACATAAGATGTACAGATGGGGTATAGCATTTAGCAGCAGGTAGTGATAAGGAAGTAGTGCACACATTGTCATTGACTATAAATACTACATAGAACAGTATATGACTGTGTAATTGGCATTTAGCAGGTTCAGAAGATATGTATCTCATTAAGCTTACTACCATAAAACCTATTTTTTGTATTTCTGACAGGTCACTGGTGGGTTCACTTAAGTACATGAAGAATCTACTGTACGAATATGGCTTGTTCAGTTCAGAGTGCTCAAGATTATGTCAGTAATGCACGGACACACTTGATTGAAGGCGTGAAGAACCTACCTCTTATTATTGAGAAACTTCAACAAAAGAAAGTTTTCAACAACTTCGAAGTTAGCGAGCTTGAGGCCATACTTGACAAATGCAGAAAAACCAGAAAGATATTGGACTGGATCAACAACAAGGGGGAGAAAGCCTGCTATGAGTTTCTAAAGATACTGGATTTTGAGAGAAAATCTGTCTTACCTCTTGAACTACACACCTGGATAAGCTATTTTTCCTTTGGAGAGGAGTCAGATGACAGTCGTGGTAAGCATGTTTTTGTCATTATTATTTTACTGTTTGCCAAATAGTAGAATTGTGTATTGGCAAGAAAGTGATGCGCAGTCTGATACAGGGGAAAAGTTGTCAAAAGTATTCACATTCATTACTCGATTTACTCAAATAGAAGTATAGATACTATGGTTAAAAAATACTTATCAAGTATCAACTCAAGCTTTTTACTCAAGTACTCAAGTACTGCTTTCAGAACTACTAAAAGTATAAAAGTAAAAATAATGTAAGGAAACAAAATGGCATTAAGGACAAAAGCTTAGGCGGCACCACAGGGGTCTATAGTGCACTAGCCCACCACCCCAAAAACCCCATTCTTCTAAAAGCCACAATGAGTATAATGTTATATTAAAATGTTAATGTTGTTAAATTTGGGATGCACTAGACTTCCTGTTACAGCCGCATATATGCCCATTTAAAATAAATGTATGTTAGTACAATGCAAATATATTAAAGAACCATATCGTCGCTGTCCAATGAAAAACAAGTATCTCCAAAATTGCAACTTTACAGGAGAGAACAAAAACATACTTTACTTTCAATGTAAGTCAATGGAACCAGAATTTTTTCCTAACTAAACTCAAAATCGGCAAAAATGGAGATACATGTTTTTCATCGGACAGCGATGATATGTTTATTACTGAGGATTAACATGTGTTTCATGTAGCGGAAGAGATGATGACTAGTCAAACTTCAAAGACATGTTATCAATAATCTTTATTGGAATGTAAATGTACATGAATGAAAACAAGCCGGAATAAAATAAGAGTAACGAGGCTATTTTGAAAATGTAAGTAGTAGAACGTGCAGATAATGGTGTGAAAATGTAAGGAAGTAAAAATGAAGGAAAAATGGCAGCCGAAAAGGAGAAAATTGGAAAAACAAAGAATCAGGAATACATTTTTGGACCAGGCAAGGAAAAAAAGCCAAGTTAACATCTGTGAGTTGTTTAAACATTAAAAACAATTCAGAGGAAAAGTCAGCTTTTTTGTTTGCCGGTTTCAGTGGAATATTCCCATTCCAGTTGAAATGGTTCAGCAATTACATTCTGCAGGTCTTATTTAGGTCTAATTCACAAAAATATTAACATTCGTAATATTCAAGTATATTATTGTATATTTTGTATTTTTATCTGCTGTCAACTTGCTGTGTCAAAACTTATGACTTGGGAGGGTCTGAAAATGAAAGTAAGACATTTGAGCCCTTTTTTAGATCACAAAATTCCCTCCATGAAGCTGAAGGACTGCTATGCTAGTCTGATTCACTGGAATGTAGCTGCTGCACTATTTAAGGTGAAATGGAAAATTTAAAAAAAGTTCAATGGTCTGAAAAAGGCTAAGAATTTTCCTCTGGTTCTACTTAACATAGCCACAGAGCCAAGAGCTCAGTATTTCACAGAGCCAAGAGCTCAGTATTGTTTGTTGATACAAGCTAGCTAACATTAGTTATGTTGCTTGATGTGTCTTTGTTTGCACTAGCTTAATATTATGATATTTGTAAGTAGCAATGAGGAGTTGATTTAAAGAGAGTTGATTCTTCAACTCCAACTTCAACTCCAACTCTTGAAGTCAGGGTCGACTTTTGGTCAATGGCTCTAAATGTCTAAATGTATGAAGTATGAAGTGTATGAAGAAGGAGATGGTCTGAGTAGCAAGAGCTTAATTACCAGCTTTAAACAACGTCAGCCACCTTAAATAGGGCTGCATACATTCTGGCACTGACACACCATTCAGGTAATTGCTACATCACTTACAGTGACTGAACGTCAATTCTTAAAAAAGAGGAACACAATTACATGTAACTTTTTAGAGACTTGAAAGGAGATTTAAAAATTGTTTTTTTGAAAGAATTCTGACTTCAGTGACAATTTCTTAGTGTACCTTTTTTTTCTCGCCTCTCAGTATGTGAAAGATCAGTTTTCAGTTTTATAACCTGTAGCTACTTAAAAGTGGGTAAACTATGTTTAGGATAGATCTGTGCTATATTCTTTTATCACAGCCCAGGAACAAGTTTGGTTAAAACCAATTGTCAAGGAATCGATTCCTGAAGTTGTAAATCTCTAATGAGGACTTCGGTGTCTGGCACAGCAAGATTTGCATGAGCTTTCAGATACAGGGCTTGGACAATGAAACTGAAACACCTGGTTTTAGACCACAATAATTTATTACTATGGTGTAGGGCCTTCTTTTGTGGGCAATACAGCATTAATTCATCTTGGGAATGACATATACAAGTCCTGCACAGTGGTCAGAGGGATTTTAAGCCATTCTTCTTGCAGTATAGTGGTGCTGGTGGAGGAAAACATTTCCTGACTTGCTCCTCCAAAACACCCCAAAGTGGCTCAATAATATTACGATCTGGTGACTGTGCAGACCATGGGAGATGTTCCACTTCACTTTCATGTTCATCAAACCAATCTTTCACCAGTCTTGCTGTGTGTATTGTCATCCTGATACACGGCACCGCCTTCAGGATACAATGTTTGAACCATTGGATGCACATGGTCCTCTAGATTGGTTTGGTAGTGCTTGGCAGTGACGCGCCCATGTAGCACTAGTATTGGGCCAAGGGAATGCCATGATATGGCAGCCCAAACCATCCCTGATCCACCCCCATGCTTCACTCTGGGCATGCAACAGTCTGGGTGGTATGCTTCTTTGGGGCTTCTCCACACCATAACTCTCCCGGATGTGGGGAAAACAGTAAAGGTGGACTCATCAGGGAACAATACATGTTTCACATTGTCCACATCCCAAGATCTGCGCTCCTTGCATCATTAAAACAGATGTTTGGCATTGGCACGAGTGACCAAAGGTTTGGCTATAGCAGCCCGGCCGTGTATATTGACCCTGTGGAGCTCCTGACGGACAATTCTGCCGTGATTTGGGCAGCCGTGGTTTTATGTTTTTTGGATACAATCCGGGTTAGAACCCAACATCCCTTTTAGACAGCTTCCTCTTGCGTCCACAATTAATCCTGTTGGATGTGGTTCGTCCTTCTTGGTGGTATGCTGACATTACCCTGGATACCGTAAATCTACTTTGAACTGTTTTAAAACAAAAGCTGTACAAAAACAAGATAATGTCAACATAGCATGCGTCCAGTGCGGTTGATGCATTGCATTTGCATAATTTTTGGAGAGCTGTTTGATGTATGATGCTGTGCAAAACCTACTATATTACTATAGGCAATAAAATCTGGCAAATTGTAAGCAATTGTTAACATTAGCAGTGCAAACTTATGCTGTTCGTTTACTCTAAAGTGGAAGAGTCTAATGGTGACTGGGGTTTTTTTTATTTGTTAACTGTTGACTCATGAGCAATACTGTGTTTTTCAGAATCAATACAGAATCACAAAACATTGCAATATTGGATATTTCCAACATTTCCTTGCAGCCTAATTCCTGTCTGTGCAGTTAAATACTTGCATGCATACACACTAGTGGGCAGTGAGCTCACTTGCCTGTTGAGGTGAGCAGCCCTACAAGGAGCAGTTGGGGGTTAGATGTCTTGCTTAAGGACAATTCAGATGATTGTGTATTTATGTATCAGATTTGATCAAATGATCATTAATAGACTGACAAGCCCTTGTTTAACATTAAGTTAGGTCAGACTGATTGATTTTTTTTCTATCTTGCAGCTATACTGTTTTTAAAAGGCTGGCTAAAAAAATTGTTGACATTGATGTTTCAGCGGTTGTTTTACAACACTGTTTGATAGGATGCCATGTTCCAGGGAGTATGAAAAAAAATCACTTTTTAAACTTGTCAGGGCTTGAAATGCATAACATTCAGAAACATTCTGAGATGTGTAAATATTGTTTTAGTTTAAGATAGCTTTAATAATTTTAGATTGATGGCATTACGTTCAAACTGGGGCTGAATCAAGACAAACTTTGAAAGTTGTGTATGTACTAAGGCTGAAATGTTTCCTTGAGGAATTCGAGTAACTCGATTACAAAAAAATCATCAAAGCAAATTGTTTGCCTCGAAGATTCGTTTAATCCATACAACCACATACAGCGCTCTGTTTCGCATGGATGACTTATACTGTTGCACGTTTACGTTTACGTTGTTGCCAGGTGACACGAAGAAGACGTGTTTTGATGGCGCGGATTGCAAAATAGAGAAAGAGAGAGAATAAAGGGGAGAAACCCAAACACAGTGTCCAAAGTCTACTGTAAAACCGAACTAGCCGAGGGAGCCGTTACTGAGAGTAAACCTGAAGAAAGATGTGGCTGAAGTTAGCTTCTTAAGTAAATTCCGCCTTTCCACCTTAAATGATGCAGCAGCTACAGGCACCGGAATGTAACTTCTATACCATTTAAGGTGAAATGGGGATTTCAAATAAGAAGCTAACTTCAGAAAGCAAGCAACTGAGCTTTCCCAGCAAACTGATAGCGAGTCTGAGTTTTACGGTAACCCCTAGCCGAGCACCATACCAGTGTTTCAATGTTTCAGCATGTCCAGTCCACAGAGCGGACTGACACACAGTAACAATAACATTTAGCCTAAATCAGTGAGATGGCTAATTGTAAAGCTAGTAAAGCGTGTATGTTAGTTGTGGTTACATGTAATGGCTAGTTGAGAAAGTAAGTCAGTGCGATGGTGAGTTATGTCTGTAAATGATCTAAGCTTTGCTTTATTCACATATCATATCATTTTGATCATAGTCACAAACAAACACACACTCACAAGAACAAAGACCCCTCACACATCCTTTTCCCTCACAATGATGCATAAAATACACAGCAAACTAAATATCAGGTGGTGTTTGTAGCTATTTGGAGCCTATAATGCACCAAATTCAATACAGCAAGAAAATTCAGTTTAGTTTGTTTGCATTAAGTGGGTCAGCAAGTGTAGGACAAGTTTCTGCATAGTAAACGAGTGTACAGTAGCCAGTCTTGTGAACTTACAGTATGATACATAGGTCTAGTAATAAATTTCAATAATAGAAATTATTAAAATGTTTTCTTTTAAACTGTAGTATATGCAATTTAAGCAATAACCTGTCTTATTTTATCTTATATATTTACTATTGCTTTTTAATTAAAAAAATGTATTTTATCCAATTACTCGATTAAACAATGGAATAATCGATAGAATACTCGATTACTAAAATAAACGATAGCTGCAGCCCTAGTATGTACGTATCAAATTTGGTCACAATCAGAATGCCAGTGATGGATTTATAGCCCCTTGTGTAAGAATAAGCCAGGCCTAACTGATTCGTTCATGTCTTTAGGATGTAGTGTGCTTAAAGGTGTTTAAAATAATTTACCTTTACACTTGCATACACTTGGATGCAGTAAAATTAGACAAAATCAAGAAAAAACCTGGCCATTTGCTGGAAATAAAATTTGCTTGGTTTTTTAAATTGCCAAGCTCAGGTAACATACAAAACATCTCTATGTTACATGATAAATATAGTAAAACTTATGCTTGAAGTTCAGAACTGGTATAGTACTGCTATAGTTACTGCTTGGGCTCCCTCTGGTGACTGAAAAACACCTTTTACTTTGATGAAGATGGGTTAAAGTACAGTACAGTTAGGGCTGGGCGATATGGGAATCTTATCACAATATTTTTTTTTCATATCAGTCGATATCGATATATATCACAATATAAATCAAATCAAATCCTTTTTACTTTAAGTGAGATTTGAAGATATCGAAATTTATTTTTTTTCTTAAATTGTTTTTTATTTTCAGACAAATAGACAAATGTACAAATGTAGGGCTGAGGAAATGACTCGTAGCGGTGAGTCGACTCTCTGTCGGCTCAAATGGGGAGTTGGTTTAGCGATTCTGTTTCGGTAGAAAAAAAAGTCAACTTTGCCTCAGCGTTCTCACTCGAACTCCTACAGTATACATGTTTATCTTTATCGATTACAAAATTACATCGATTAGCATAACGTGCGTCGATGCGTTGCAAAGGTGGCCGCGCCTGCAGAAAGCATGGATTTATCCGGAACACAAGCTGCAGCTACAAACAATCGCTCGTGTGAATCTAAAGTTGTGGGAGTGTTTCACACAGAAACACAACAGTGTGGTGCTCTGTCAGCTCTGCACAACACTACAGTACAGCTGCTACACATGAGCATTTGAAGCTCAAACACTCCGTAGCGCTCTGTCAACACGGCAACAAGACAGCACCTGTATACTTGTTGTTCTTATTTTAGCAGATTATTTTAAGATTATTAACACGTGTAACGTTTCTTTCAGTAGTTCTTTCGTTCTGGCTGCTCGACTGTGACGCCTGCAGTAACCAGATTACCAGCACGCGGGTTAAGCTGCCGCTACGCTACACTCTGTGCTGTGTGCTTCAACCAAACACGAAGTGGCTGGAACTCTAGTTCAGCCACCTGATTGGTTTGGAGCGGCGGTATTCTCATTCTCATTGGCTGTTCGTGTTGTCTCTCAAAACACGGACGGAACTTAATTCTATCGTCTTTCTATCGACTACGTCTTATTGTTCTATCGAGGAAATGTTATTTCGCAATAATTATCGTTATCGTTTTATCGCCAAGCCCTAAGTACAGTATTTCCTGTGACATTTAGCTAATATATATATATATATATATATATATATATATATATATATATATATATATATATATATATATATATATATATTAGGTCTTATTGTGGTGTGGTGTACTATACTATACTAATTGAAACTAAAATTTGCATTCTTCTTCTTTATACATTTCTTCCCAATTGCATCACAATCTGAATAAAACATGGATTTAAAGCCCCTAAGTCACATACAGCCAGTTAGGACAGTATGGTATTTGGCAGCCACTGTGTGCTTTAAAAATAAAAAATATTGTTTTCCAGATTGTTCTTAGATTTGAGGCAATGGTTAAAATACATAACTAATTAGATTTTTTTAAACTTTAAACCATTACAGGAAAACATTTTATTTTATTTTGTTTTATTAAGACTTGTAATTGGAAAAATGTCAGTCTAAGTGTAAGGCATCATCTGAAGCGATTTGATTTTGTTCAAGATAAAACGTATAGGACTTATTCTTGTCTTTACTCAATAGCACCACCTCGTGGCCAATTGATATAAATTTGATAGGTAATTTGATATTAGATCTTGGCCCTTATGGTCCATGTAGGTACTGTAAATCCCTCTAAATAAATGTTGGAAGCCTATTTGACAATGGTCCTGTGAATGTTTTTTTTTTAAAAATACTCTTAAGTTTCATTAAAATAGCACATTTAACATGAAACCACTTGGAACAAGACTTCATGTCTCGTTATTACCAAATTATTATACAGAAATCATAATGTCATAAACAAACTAACCATAATCAGTACAATTTTCATTTAAATGGTACAAGGGCCCATTCTGGAGTCTGTTTGTAAATAAATCATACATAAAATCTAATTGGTTTTAACACACGAGATAAATAAATAATTTTATTACAAAATATACAAATAAATTGCTAAAGCCATAACTTGTGGGCCATTACTATTAGTCCCTCCATTATTAAAATGTACACACCATGTACAGGCCACCAACCATTTTTAAATCATGTAAAAAAATTATAAAAGCTTTAACAGCAGTGATATAAAACATAAGTATGTAGAATTATGTAATCATGACAAATATCAGAAATACACTTCTAAAAAAATGTGTAAGCTGCCTGTGATGCAAATATGAGTTAGTTTTGGGCCAATCAGCTACATCTGGGGTAAGTGGAAAATAATTGCGTATCTTGTGTAATTTGTTTTTGCTGATCTTAAAAAAACAACATTGTATTTAATTGTATGTGAAAGACTTTTGATATTCACCAGTTTCTGTTGTTCCCATTATTTTTTAGGACCCACCTCATGTCATCAGTTTCAGACCCTTTTAAAGACAAAGGTAAAACAAGTTCTTGGACAGCAATGGAAACAGCATTTGCATTTTTTTGGAGGGAAAACCCAAGACAAATTCACTTACATCCCACTTGTCTTGGATACAGACACAGAAAAGAACAAATCACATAACAAATTAACATTCAAAAGCAAGAAATCCAAGAAACCTCGATCAAAAAAGATGAGATCCTACATACCTAAGGACACATGCAGAAAGTCCCCTAAAGATCTGCTTGACAGCCAGGAGAAAAGCATCCTATTAGTAGGAAAACCGGGAATTGGGAAGACAACAGCTGTTAAGCAAATGCTGTGTCTGTGGGCAGAGAGACAAGACAAAAACCTTGACTTTGTGTTTTATTTTGATAAAAATATGCTGACGAATATTCCAACCACTTGTAACCTGGAAAACCTTCTTGTAGATAATTTAATAATGTCACATGCAGATCTAAAACAAAAGGCTGAGGAAATTTCTCAGCATCTTGAAGACTATTCTGAAAAAGTCACTATTATTTTTGATGGGATCAGTGACTTTCATGACAACTCTACTTTACTGAGCATTAAAAATCATGAACTTCTTCCTGAAGCTAAGATTGTGGTAACATGCAGACCAGAAGCCGAGGATGATGATTTTTTTGACTGGCCAACATGCAAAGTGTATGTGCAAGGCTTCAGTGAAGAGTCAATCTATGCTTACTTTACTCAAATACCAGATCAAGATCCAGACTTACTTAACAGTGTGATAGACAATCCAGCACTGTTCAGCCTCTGCCATGTACCGATGTATGCTTTTATGGTAGCAGCCTGCTTTTCCTACTATACATCTGAAGGTGCTCATAAACAGTGCACACCTACTGAGTTGTATATCCGAATTTTTCGCCACTGCATTCAGAGGCATGGAAATAAGAAACTGGGCCACTTGGATGCACATATTAAAGGCGGCAGGAACATGATCTTACTATTGGCAGAGAGTGCATTCAGTGCAACAAGGTTAAGGACGATCAACCTGGAGTTTGATTGCAGTGACAATAGCATTGCTGGTGTTTTCCTGAGATCAGTGTCAGTCGCGTCTCCAGCATTTGCCAAGACATACTGTGCATTTCTTCACAACACGATGCAGGAATTTTTCTCTGCTCTATGGCTTTTAGAAAACCCTCAAAATGTTCACAAAGTCCTCCATCTTTGCCACACTGAAGAGAATAAGCACATGAAATATGTGATTCCTTTTCTGTGTGGGCTGCAGTCAGAAACCAACATCCCTCTTCTGAAGTGCCTCTTCCCACCCGACCAACTAAAAGGAACATTTGATGGGTTTTTTGAGAAGGTCTTGAACACATTTCTACACAAGGACCCAGATGAAGAGTACTCTGTAGATGCTATCTTCCTTTGCCAGTGCCTAAATGAATTTCAGTCATCTGAAGCTTGCCTCCAGTTTCTGGAGGGAGTAAACTATAATCTAGATCTGAGCGAACAACATCTTGACCCTCAACTGTGCTGTGCAGTGTCTTATGTGATTAGCCAATCCAAAGATAAACCTGTTTTCCTTGATTTGGAGAACAGTGTTGTGTCTTTCTCAGGGCTGAAGACAATTCTCAGGCATTCACTGAACCTCAGGTATTAACCATTCACTAAGATATACAATTAAATGTTAAACAGAGTGCAACAAGTAGCTGTATTATATTTATTTATTTATTTTGTTTTTAGGGATTTGCCAACAACCCTTTGCCAAGTGTGGACAGAGACTCTGAAATGTGAGCAGCAGAGCTATTTGATAAACCTGCTGCAGTTGTGTGGAAATGAGATTTACCTCCCATTTACCATTCAGAGCACTTTGCTTCAACATGCTGGAGAAATCATTACCCAAAGCGCAGATCAAATAAACCTTAATCTATACTGTGATAAAGACCCACAACTGCTCAGTGATACTTTTTTCTGGACCATATACACATGGCTACCATCCATCAACTCTGTCCGGTAAGTAACCCTTGTAAGTGATGATATTTTTAGATTTAAGAGAAGAAGTCTTTTTTATAGCTACCTCTGTTATTTATGTCACACTTTCAAGTCTTTAAGTTAAAGTTCATCTGCGACCTTGTTGGCTACACTTTTATTAAAGCGGATATATTTTGCTATTCCAATGTTTACCTTTCTTAGTGTGTAATGTAGCTTTTTGTGCATGTATATGGTCTGCACATTTGCAAAGCCTAAAGTATGTGCCAGAGAACTAACTCGAGACATTTCTCAGGTGTCTCAAATGCCATAAGATTGATCTTTTAGAAACTTACGAGACTACTTATGAGATTTCTCATTAACAATAATTAGAAATAGAGGCTATTCTGAAAATTCTTACTGGCCATCAGTTATATCTGCTAAAAGCTCTGGCTCATAAGTGTTTGTTTTACAACATGAACTTGTCGCCTTGTACTTGGACTAACCAGCTCTCAGCGGTTTAGCAGCTCAAAGAAATAATGGAGTACTACAAGTTTGAAAAGGCATTAATTTCCCATGAAAAAATAACATGTACCCAACACTTTGCACTCAGCAGACATGCGAAAATGAAACAGTATTGAAACAACTGGGCTCAGCATATTCCGTGTCAAACCGTCTCCATGTAGAAATGCCACTGGAACAATTAACCCTCTATGCTCAGAACTGTCCGGCCCTGCTGTGGTCAGACTGGGAGAGCTGACTAATCAGAGGACCCTGGGCTGATCTGTGGCTGGGACTTAAAGACAGAGATGCTCTGACAGTGTTTTAGACAGGGGGTGAAGAGATGTACACAACGAGAACATTTTGGAACATTGAAGCATGTGAATGATGAGACACTGAAAATAAGCATAAAAGTTCCTTGGGTCACGATTGTGTGACTTATATAATGCATAAGAAGTCTACAGATAGCTGTAGTACTAATTTTCTCAAACTTGTCTTGAAACAGTTGCCAAATGTATTTTCCAACTGCCATTAAAATCAGCTGACTTACACACAAGCAAACTTTGGTTCATTTGAACAGCTAACACAGCCAAGCTATGGGGCTTTGATGGAACACCCAGTCTTAATCCATTTTGCTCCTGATTTTAAATGTCTTGACTTTCCTACTTCAACAATTTGTACTAGATTGGACCAGGTTCGCACTGCTCAACCAGTAAAGCAGTAGGCTTTTTAGTACATGAGTCTGTAGTATCCACACATCCTTGGATGCAATGTATATGCCATCTTACCAACGTTAAGTCAAGTCAAGCTTTATTTATATAGTGTCCTTTACAACAAAAGTTATCACAAAGCAGCATTACAGAAAATACATTTTTGCATTTTGAATTAGCATTTTTTTCTTTTTTGTAGTTTTACTTCTAAACAGAATCAGAGAGAATCCTGTGAAGAAAAGAAAGTAAGGTTGTTTAAACTGATCCTGTGTCTGCAAGCAGTTCTTTACCAGAAAGAAAATGTCCAGACAACAGTAAACAAAGTTATGGCACATAGACCTGATGAGGACTGTGATTTCCTGCTGGATCTGTACTCACATGTGAAGCAGTATGAGACTGAAACAGGCAGGAGAGTTCTTCCAGCATTACTGCCAGTTTACCAGTCAGCTCCTGCAGAGTGGATCATAAACCTCTCAAAGAGAAAAGCCTCCCTCCTCCTAGAAGTGCTGAAACTCCAAACAGAGAATAAACCAGTGAAGCTGAGAGGCTGGTCAGATGAAGAGAGTGAACTGAGGACTTTCCTTCAGTGCCTGCCCTACATTTCACAACTCAGGTAATGCTTGTTACAACAATTTTTTTCCATATCAATTTCAGCAAACCAAAAACTGAACACTTGTGTGCAAGCAGTACTGTTGAGAAGGCAGAGACAGTTAGAGGTCAGAGAAAATTAGGTAGAAGGCAGAGCCAATTACAGGCTCTTTCAGTGGTTAGTTGTTGCAGGTTTAGTGCCTTGGAGCCCTGTTCCAGAGTATATTATTGACTGTCTGTGTTTCATGACAGCATGTAAGTTTTCTTAGCTCATATTATGTGTGTTTTATGTAACTACTGACAAGACATTTTCCAGTATGCTAGCTTAACCAAAGAATGTTGTTGCAATGCACTAGACCTGAGTTTAGCTCAGTTGTGTGTATAATTTCTGTAATATATGTACTATGTTATGTTAGAGTATATGAGCAATGTGTATCCCCATTTAATGTTAAGACTTAAGTGCTGCATCTATATATTATTTGGGTAGCCTGCTCTTATTGATATTATATTATGTCTACTACTGATGTGATTCCTTCAGTCTATATATCTTAGTGATATAATTTACTTCTTGCAGACCACACAGCAATTTGTTGAATCTCACCTGTTGTGGAACACCCTCCTCCTCCTAATGGAGACATGTTATACTTTGCTGTTTTACCTGGAGCTACCTGTACTCCACCTGAGTTCCAGTAAACTGACATTGGTTAAATCCTGCATCAGCCTCTCTATATTGATTCCGGGTGAACACGAAAAGCCTCCAGCAGCCTAAAACAGAGAAATCTACATTTATAAGTACTTTACCAAAAAGAAAACATCCATAATATGTGGGGGATAAACCTCAGTACTTTACAAATCATACTTTAATTATCTGTATACATGTTTCTGTTCCATTATTTAAAATAGGCAAGTTTATTAGGCAAGTTTTATTTTTAATTTTAAAAAATCATGAAAAAATGGTCTAGATGGGCATAAAGAGGTTCTTTATACTCTTTAAATCTAATTGAATAGTTAAATAATGTTAGTAATGTCATTAAATTAATTTTGTTATTTATGTTTTTAACACTGTTGATGTTTCTTAAAATGTGGTATTTTACTAAACCTTGTCTAGAACACAGTGTGTCCTGTAGAGCATAGCAGAAGCAATATAGGAAAGGCCCATGTTGCACCACTAATATTGTAATCACATGTTGTTGGTGTTGTTTTTTTGTAGTTTTATTTTTAAACAGAATCAGAGAGAATCCTGTAAAGAATGGGAAAAGAGAGTGAGGTCATTTAAACTGAACCTGTGTCTGCAAGCAGTTCTTTACCAGAAAGAAAATGTCCAGACAACAATACTGAAAGTCACGGCATATGGACCTGATGAGGAGTGTGATTTCCTGCTGGATCTGTACTCACATGTGAAGCAGTATGAGACTGAAACAGGCAGGAGAGTTCTTCCAGCATTACTGCCAGTTTACCAGTCTGCTCCTGCAGAGTGGATCATAAACCTCTCAAAGAGAAAAGCCTACCTCCTCCTAGAAGTGCTGAAACTCCAAACAGAGAAGAAACCAGTGGAGCTGAGAGGCTGGTCAGATGAAGAGAGTGAAGTGAGGACTTTCCTTCAGTGTCTGCCCTACATCTCACAACTCAGGTAATGCTTGTTACAACAATTAAATTTTTTTTCCCATATCAAATTCAGCAAACCAAAAACTGAACACTTGTGTGCAAGCAGTAGTTTACTAAAAAGAAAACAACCCTAATATGTGGGGGACAAATCTCAATACTTTACAAATCATACTTTAATTATATATATGCATGTTTCTGTACCTAATTTAAAATAGGCAAGTCATGTAAAAATGGTCTAGATGGGCATAAAGAGGCTTTTTATACTATTTAAATCTAATTGAATAGTTAAATAATGTTGTTAGTAATGTCATTAAATTAATTTTGTTATTTATGTTTTTAACACTGTTGATGTTTCTTAAAATGCAGTAATTTACTAAACCTTGTATAGAACACAGTGTGTCCTGCAGAGCATAGCAGAAGCAATATAGAGAAGGCCTATGTTGCACCACTAATATTGTAATCACATGTTGTTGGTGTTGTTTTTTTTGTAGTTTTATTTTTAAACAGAATCAGAGAGAATCCTGTAAAGAATGGGAAAAGAGAGTGAGGTCATTTAAACTGAACCTGTGTCTGCAAGCAGTTCTTTACCAGAAAGAAAATGTCCAGACAACAATACTGAAAGTCACGGCATATGGACCTGATGAGGAGTGTGATTTCCTGCTGGATCTGTACTCACATGTGAAGCAGTATGAGACTGAAACAGGCAGGAGAGTTCTTCCAGCATTACTGCCAGTTTACCAGTCAGCTCCTTCAGAGTGGATCATAAACCTCTCCAAGAGAAAAGCCTCCCTCCTCCTAGAAGTGCTGAAACTCCAAACAGAGAAGAAACCAGTGGAGCTGAGAGGCTGGTCAGATGAAGAGAGTGAAGTGAGGAGTTTCCTTCAGTGTCTGCCCTACATCTCACAACTCAGGTTTGATCCACATGTTGCAGATTTTATAGACCTGCATTAAAATCAGTGCTTTTTTCAGCACTGGGCTAGATTTCGGAAGAAAAAGACAGGAATGAAAAGGAAGTAAAGCACTAAGCAAGGAGATTGGTACCGCTCTAATATTTGTCTGAACGTGTATCGACCTGCTGTAGATGTTATTTATTTTATTTGCTGTTTTCTGATATAAACACAGATTTCCAAACTAAACACATTCTGATCCAGACATTATTTTTGGAGTTCTAGGTTCTGATATATCTCACTACTGTATACAAGAGTTTATACAGTGTTCACTGGACTTATTGTAAAGCGTTTAAAACTATGGTAGTTCAGTGGTGCTGATAGTGAGTAGTGAATTAATGGTTAATTTAAGGCTAAACACTCTTTAACTGAATCAGAGAGCTGCAGTTTTAAGACACTTCTCACACGGAGTGCTGCTACTGTGAACCTGAACTCAACACTGAACCTCAACCTGCTCCAGCACTGCTGCAGCTGTCTGATCTATTTCCTCTCGTCATTTAGTCTAGCTTTTAGAAAGAGAAACAAATTCTAAATATCTCTTCTAACACTTGTTTTATTTTTGTTTAAATATTATTTCATGTTTATGTTTTCATGGAAATCAAATTCTGCTGAATTTTATGCATCATTTGTAGTAAATCAGTTATTCTGACTTCATATTTAATATGCCCTTTTTAGGTTTTCCCTTCCCGATGATGATGATGATGATATTGATATCAAGTTTTTTGTCAATCTGTGCTATGCAGCAGCAGAGAGCGAGAGACAGACTGGAGAGAAGACACTGCAGCTTTTAACATCAGTCTGCACTTACAGCTCTTTCCCCTATAAGTATACACACAACTTCAAACAGAGTGGTTTCCTGCTGGATCTGCACTCACATGTGAAGCAGTGTGAGACTGAAACAGGCCGGAGAGTTCTTCCAGCATTACTGCCAGTTTACCAGTCAGCTCCTGTAGAGTGGATTATAAACCTCTCAAAGAGAAACACCTTCCTCCTCCTAGAAGTGCTAAAACTCCAAACAGAGAAGAAACCAGTGGAGCTGAGAGGCTGGTCAGATGAAGAGAGTGAAGTGAGGAGTTTCCTTCTGTGTCTGCCCTACATCTCACAACTCAGGTTTGATCCACATGTTGCAGATTTTATAGACCTGCATTATAATCAGTGCTCTGTTCAGCACAGGGCTAGATTTAGGAACAGAAAGACAGGAATGGAGCCTCCTGAATGCAGAGTTTAGACTCAGCGACAGCAATAAAAATATATATGTGTATTTAATGTTTTTTAATTTAATAAATTCAGGAAAATTCTCTCACTTTTTGGCACAAAACACTGCTTGTTTAAAGAATTAATGCTCTCTCTAATATTTGTCTGAACGTGTATCGACCTGCTGTAAATGTTATTTATTTTATTTGCTGTTTTCTGATATAAACACAGATTTCCAAACGAAACACATTCTGATCCAGACAATATTATTTTTGGAGTTCTGATATATCTCAGTACTGTATACAAGAGTTTATACAAAGTATACAGTGTTCACTGGACTTATTGTACAGTCTTTAAAACTATGGTAGTTCAGTGGTGCTGATAGTGAGTAGTGCATTAATGGTTCATTTAAAGCTAAAGACTCTTTAACTGAAACAGAGAGCTGCAGTTTTAAAGCTACAAAACCTTCTCACACGGAGTGCTGCTACTGTGAACCTGAACTCAACACTGAACCTCAACCTGCTCCAGCACTGCTGCAGCTTTCTGATCTATTTCCTCTCGTCATTTAGTCTAGCTTTTAGAAAGAGAAATAAATTCTAAATATCTCTTCTAAAACTTGTTTTGTTTAAATATCATTTCATGTTTACGTTTTCATGGAAAATCAAAATGCTGCTGACTTGTTGCATCATTTGTAGTAAATCAGTTATTCTGACTTTATATTTAATATGCCCTTTTTAGGTTTTCCGTTTCTGATAAAAATAGAGGGGTTACAGAGTTTCTGTTGAATCTGTGCTATGCAGCAGCAGAGAGCGAGAGACAGACTGGAGAGAAGACACTGCAGCTGTTAACATCAGTCTGCACTTACAGCTCTTTCCCATACGGAGATACAGACAGTTATGAACAAAGTGATTTTCTGCTGGATCTGTACTCACATGTGAAGCAGTACGAGACTGAAACAGGCAGGAGAGTTCTTCCAGCATTACTGCCAGTTTACCAGTCAGTTCCTGCAGAGTGGATGATACACCTCTCAGAGAGAAACACCTCACTCCTCCTAGAAGTGCTGAAACTCCAAACAGAGAAGAAACCAGTGAACCTGAGATGCTGGTCATATGCAGAGACTGAAGTGAGGGGTTTCCTTCAGTGTCTGCCCTACATCTCACAACTCAGGTGTGCACCACATGTTGACGATTTTATAGACCTGCATTAAAATCAGTGGTCTGTTCAGCACAGGGCTGGATTTAGGAACAGGAAGACAGCAATGGAGCCCCCTAGATGCAGAGTTTAGACTTTGCGACAGCTATAAGAATATATACGTTTATTTAATGGTTTTTGAATGTAATAATTTTAGGAGAACTGTCTCAGTTTTCAGCAAAAACCATTGCTTGTTTAAAGAACTAAAGCTTAAAACAAACAATAAATAAACAAATACTCAGAGAGAGAAGCCTCCCTCCACCTAGAAGTGCTGAAACTCCAAACAGAAGAAACCAGTGGAGCTGAGAGGCTGGTCAGATGAAGAGAGTGAAGTGAGGAGTTTCCTTCAGTGTCTGCCCTACATCTCACAACTCAGGTTTGATCCACATGTTGCAGATTTTATAGACCTGTATTATAATCAGTGCTCTGTTCAACACAGGGCTAGATTTAGGAAAAAGGAAAGACAGGAATGAAGCCCCCTGGATGCACAGTGAAGACTATACATATGGATATATATGTTTATTTAATGTTTTTTAATTTAATAATTTCAGAGAAATTGTCTCACTTTTTGACCAAAACCACTGCTTGTTTCAAGGACTAATGCTTAAAACAAGCAAAAATACTTCACATGGAAGTAAAGTACTAAGTAAGGAGATTGGTAACTCTAATATTTGTCTGATATTGTATCGACCTGCTGTAAATGTTATTTATTTTATTTGCTGTTTTCTGATATAAACACAGATTTCCAAACGAAACACATTCTGATTCAGACATTATTATTTTTGGAGTTCTGATATATCTCAGTACTGTATACAAGAGTTTATGCAAAGTATACAGTGTTCACTGGACTTATTGTACAGTCTTTAAAACTATGGTAGTTCAGTGGTGCTGATAGTGAATAGTGCATTAATGGTTCATTTAAAGCTAAAGACTCTTTAACTGAATCAGAGAGCTGCAGTTTTAAAGCTACAAAACCTTCTCACACGCAGTGCTGCTACTGTGAACCTGAACTCAACACTGAACCTCAACCTGCTCCAGCACTGCTGCAGCTTTCTGATCTATTTCCTCTCGTCATTTGGTCAGGCTTTTAGAAAAAGAAAGAAATTCTAATTATCTCTTCTAACACTTGTTTTGTTTTTGTTTAAATATCATTTCATGTTTATGTTTTCATGGAAATCAAATTCTGCTGAATTTTATGCATCATTTGTAGTAAATCAGTTATTCTGACTTCATATTTAATATGCCCTTTTTAGGTTTTCCCTTCCCAATGATGATGATGATGATGATATTGATATCAAGTTTTTTGTCAATCTGTGCTATGCAGCAGCAGAGAGCGAGAGACAGACTGGAGAGAAGACACTGCAGCTTTTAACATCAGTCTGCACTTACAGCTCTTTCCCATACGGAGATACAGACAGTTATGAACAGAGTGATTACCTGCTGGATCTGTACTCACATGTGAAGCAGTATGAGACTGAAACAGGCAGGAGAGTTCTTCCAGCATTACTGCCAGTTTACCAGTCAGTTCCTGAAGAGTGGATTATAGACCTTTCAAAGAGAAACACCTTCCTCCTCCTAGAAGTGCTGAAACTCCAAACAGAGAAGAAACCAGTGGAGCTGAGAGGCTGGTCAGATGAAGAGAGTGAAGTGAGGAGTTTCCTTCTGTGTCTGCCCTACATCTCACAACTCAGGTTTGATCCACATGTTGCAGGTTTTATAGACCTGTATTATAATCAGTGCTCTGTTCGACACAGGGCTAGATTTAGGAACAGGAAGACAGCAATAGAGCCTCCTGGATGCAGACGTTAGACTCTGCAACAGCTATAAGAATATATATGTTTAATTAATGTTATTAAACTTAATAATTTCAGAGAAATTGTCTCACTTTTTGGTAAAAACCACTGCTTGTTTAAAGAACGAATGCTTAAAACAAGCAAAAATACTTCATATGGAAGTAAAGTACTAAGTAAGGAGATATTTGTCTGAACATGTATCAACCTGCTGTAAATGTTATTTATTTTATTTGCTGTTTTCTGATATAAACACAGATTTCCAAACGAAACACATTCTGATTCAGACATTATTATTTTTGGAGTTCTGATATATCTCAGTACTGTATACAAGAGTTTATACAAAGTATACAGTGTTCACTGGACTTATTGTACAGTCTTTAAAACTATGGTAGTTCAGTGGTGCTGATAGTGAGTAGTGCATTAATGGTTCATTTAAAGCTAAAGACTCTTTAACTGAATCAGAGAGCTGCAGTTTTAAAGCTACAAAACCTTCTCACACGCAGTGCTGCTACTGTGAACCTGAACTCAACACTGAACCTCAACCTGCTCCAGCACTGCTGCAGCTTTCTGATCTATTTCCTCTGATCATTTGGTCTGGCTTTTAGAAAAAGAAACAAATTCTAAATATCTTTGCTAAAACTTGTTTTGTTTAAATATCATTTCATGTTTACATTTTCATTTAAAATCAAAATGCTGTTGAATTGGTGCATCATTTGTGGTAAATCAGTTATTCTGACTTTATATTTAATATGCCCTTTTTAGGTTTTCCCTTTCTGGTGACGATGATGATGACGATGATTATGATGATGATGATGATGATGATATTGATATCAAGTTTCTGGTGAATCTGTGCTATGCAGCAGCAGAGTGTGGGAGACAGACTGGAGAGAAGACACTGCAGCTGTTAACATCAGTCTGCACTTACAGCTCTTTCCCATACGGAGATAGACACAGTTTCAGACAGAGTGCATTCCTGCTGGATCTGTACTCACATGTGAAGCAGTATGAGACTGAAACAGGCAGGAGAGTTCTTCCAGCATTACTGCCAGTTTACCAGTCAGCTCCTGCAGAGTGGATCATAAACCTCTCAAAGAGAAACACCTTCCTCCTCCTAGAAGTGCTGAAACTCCAAACAAAGAAGAAACCAGTGGAGCTGAGAGGCTGGTCAGATGAAGAGAGTGAAGTGAGGACTTTCCTTCAGTGTCTGCCCTACATCTCACAACTCAGGTTTGAGCTACATTTTTGCAGATTGGTTAGGCTTGCAGTACCATTATATGTAAATAACATTGCTCTGCAGAAACTTTCTAGTATATATATCTTTTTTTAAAGTAGCCTTAAAAAAGAGAAAAAATAGTTGTAAATGTCTCTAGATTAAACAGAAATGTTGTTAAATATGGCTTGCTATAAATGATTGTTATACCACTCGCCAACGCTGCTGCACCGAATTCGCTGCATTCATCAATAAACTCCATTTCCCAGCGGGCATCGGTAGATCACGTGACCCCAGACTCTCGGTCAGCTGACCGTTATCGATCAAGTACACCTGAGTACTAATCATCACATGGACTATTTAAACTTGTTTGTCATATGCTTCCATGCGAAGTATTGAGCCTTATTTCTGTACCGTACTGAGTGTTATTCTGTCTGTGATCCATTGTATCCCGTTTTTCGACTCTCGACCTTTTGCCTAGCCCTTTGTGTATTGTTTGCCGTGTCTTCCTGGTTACGAGCCTGTCTTCACTTTTATGTCTCTACTTAGCCTTTATTGGATTGTTTGCTCGGTGCTCTCTGGTTTTGACCCTCGCCTGTTTACGACTGTACGATTTAGCCTATTCCCGTTTTGGTGTTGTTTGTTACTTGGTAGTGTGTTGGTGGAGACACCTATTACCAGTAAACCTTTTTACCATATCTGCGCACGTCTGACTACTTTGTCCACGTTACAATGATATACAGATACTTCAAACTTCCTGGTAATGCTCAGTTGATGATCAACGGTAATATGTTTAGGGTTATGTTTAGAAGTAGATGTAGACTTTGTTGTTGTAAAGTTTAAGGTTAATCTGTTAGATTTACTAGCATCTTTGACACTTAAGTTTAGTTGTGTGTTGTTTAACACACAACTAAACTAAACAGTGTTGTTTAGCATGTATTAGAAGTGTGCAGTTCACTTAAAGACAGGCTTGGCATTTATAAAGCATCTAAAGTGGGCCATCAAAATAAACTGTTGTTGTGGTTTGTATATGTCTTTGGTATCTGTTTGAAAAACAATCTTATGTATGTTTTATTTGACTGTTTTAACTGTTTTCTGTTCTTTTTCTTTAAAAGATTTGATCAGTGTGATACATTTTTTTATGAAGTTGAGCTCATGAGGAATCTGTGCCAGGCAGCAGTAGAGAGTGAAACCGGACAAAAGACACTGCAGCTGTTGGCATCAGTCTGCACTTACAGCTCTTTCCCATATGGAAATACAGACCGTTTAAGACAGAGTGGCTTCCTGCTGATTCTGTACTCATATGTGAAGCAGTACGAGACTAAAACAGGCAGGAGAGTTCTTCCAGCATTACTGCCAGTTTACCAGTCAGCTCCTGAAGAGTGGATCATACACCTCTCAGTGATGGACACCTCCCTCCTCCTAGAAATGCTGAAACTCCAAACAGGGAAGAAACCAATGGAACTGAGAGACTGGTCAGATGAAGAGAGTGATGTGAGGAGTTTTCTTCAATGTCTGCCCTACATCTCACAACTCAGGTTTGATCTAAAGGTTGCAGATTTACACTTATAATGTACCAATTTCTGTAAACTGTGCTATTTTAGTATCTGTGCCTGTCCTAAATCTCACTGCTGAGCTTTGTACAAAATATTACATCTTAGTCAACAAAAACTTTGGAACTGTTTTAAAAATTTAATAAACAGTCATCAAAAATAGTTTAGCTGTTGCAGGAAATGCAACAGTGTTTTCTCAGCACATGTGCTAGTTGTGCCATGTGGGAGTGGTTTCCAGATTTATAAGCAGCACATGATCTGGCATAGGAATAAGAATCAGAATTATTTATTTTGCCAAGTATATCACACATGCAAGGAATATGTCTTGTTGAGGCAACAATAATAATATTACACTAAGCTTATGCTTACATATGGGTCCAATAAAGGCTGCAGGGCTTGCGGAGGGTCATGGCTTTGTGACCGCCAGCGTTTGGGCCTTTTTATGACAGGCAACTCTAGGCCTGAGAAAAAGACCCTGCAGCGTTATCTTTAGACCTTCTATTTGAGAACCACTGTCCACCCAGAGATAACGGTTTGGCCAGGTGTACATAGGCCCGAAGGAGTAGGAAGGCGGGCCTATAAAAGACAATGCAGTCAGAAACACGATTGAGACCAGGTTAGACCAGGGTGTAAGAGCTCAGAGACACATTGGCACCGCAGTCCAAAGAATAAAAAGCTTTCTCTCTGAATGGTCTCTCTCTTCATTCTGACAGCAAAAACAAAGTTACGACAGTGCCAATGACCTCGACGATGCTTTGTCGGAGAGATACATCAAAATCTGTGCTGATATGTGTAGGATACTCTATGTATAAGTGAATAGACATATATTATAACAGCTATTATTATAAGCAAGAGAAGAAGGGTCACAACTTTTTGGGCCAAATTGTGTCAGGACTCATATTCACAATCACTTCAAACATTTGCTGTTTATGTAGCGTGAAAAGAGAAGAGACTTTTTATTTTATTTTAACTTGCATACAGTGGCATGCAAAGGTTTTGGCATAGAGAACAGCTTAGCAAAAAGATGGCCATAATGGTAACTGCTTTTTGTGTTGTCATGTAAAAAGTCTTTTTTGGTTTTTTAATTTTCACCTATTCTTCCTTGCCAAATGCCAAATTTGACCTCTGCCTTTAACCCATCTGTGCAGTGAAACGCCTCACATACACTAGTGAATACACACAAGTGAATACACACTAGAGTAAGCGGTGGACAGCCATATCCACAGCTGGCATCTCAGTCGTGTCCTGTTCACGGGATCAAACGGGCAACCTTCTGATCATAAAGATGGTTCCCTAACCTCCAGCCATATTTTCAGTGATGTTTAGGTCAGGGGACAGTGACCTTTCCATTTTAACTTCATCAGTTCACCTCTTTCCAAAATGCATCAGGTTTGTTTAGATGTTACTGTTCAAACTTTTGATGCTGAATTGCCTTTCTCTCAAGAGTATGCTTTGCTATCTTCTCACAGCACTCTACTGCTTTGTGGACATCAATTATTTTAATTTTCAGAATGCTAGGCTGTTGCTTGGATTAAGTCATGGCTGTTGATTGAGCAGTGAGATTTTTTTTTTTTTTTGTTAAATTCTAATTTAATATATAATATAATGGGTTATATCACCTGGTAATTAAGGTTTGAGACCTTGGTAAACCTCTTCTACTCTCCTAACTATTGACAAACAGAAATGTTTTAACTGTAATTTTTGACAAACTTTTGCATATCTTTGTAAATAATAATCATTATTTTACGTAAAGTTTCAACTTTATTTTCCTTTTTATTTCAGATATGCAGAATCCCTTGTCCCATATTTAAGTGAGCTGGTTGTTAACTATGCAGAAGAGACGGAGTTAATGAAAGCTTTGCTTGTTGCTATGAAGTTTAGCTTCACTGTAAATGGGGTTTTACCCTGTAAGAAGTGCAGGGCCATGGGGAGAGTGCTGAGCCTCTCACCCTCCCCACTCAGCCTCACTCTGATGCCCCGAGCCATCTCTCTCAGAGGAGCCACACTTCTCTTCAGACACATTACACACCTACATAAACTCTGGTAAGTAGTACCTGATAGATTCTTAGTACACAAACATGTACACTCTTTAGTGTAATATATATATACAAGACCATTTTCTTTACTGTGTTTGTTGATGGTTTGTCAGTCTGAATCAGGGCATGATACGGAGGATGGCCCGAGCATTTCAAGCAAAAGGAGCTCGTGCTCCATTGGTAATTAAGGAGCTGTCTGTAGTCCTGAGGAGAATTTGGTCAGCACAGAAGCTCTCCAAGGTCCTGAGCAGCTTAGCTTCCTTACTAAACCTATGGACAGTTCAGTGTCTGGACCTCACAGAGTGTGAGATGGAGGCTCCTTCTCTCATTGGCCTCATGTGTCATCCTGGACCCCTGACTATCAGGTGTGTTTATGGAAGGCCGTTATAAGAAATTGCTAAATATACTATACTAAAAGGGAAAAAAAAAAAAACTATGTGGATCTCTCTCTCTCTCTCTCTCTGTAGATTGTCTAAAGAGTCTCTCCAGGAGTTTGCTGCTTTGGTCTTTAAGGTGAAGGATAGAAAGCTCACCTGCTTCTTCCTGGAACATGTGGGAGGAGACCTGACTTCTTGTTCTCTCAGATGGGAGGAACTTATTTATTTTTCCCAACAAAGAGTTTGTCATGTACGTGTGAATGTCAGGAAGACCAAAATCACATTTGAACATGTCAGACAGCTTGTGCCTTTACTTAACGGAATTCATGTCAAAAGGTAAGACAGTAACATGTTCATTATTAATTTATGGAGATATATCTTTAGGAGTAAGTCAGGCCAAAATAACAAACCAAACCCACTCTAACTCCACCCACAAAACTTACTAACCTAAACAAACCAAAAATCAAACAAAGGACAGGCAACTAACCTAACTCAACCAAAACAGGAGAAAAACATTTAACCCAAAGAAAATGGCACTTATCCCCTTCCGGCATAAACAAAATAAACCACAACACTATTTACACAAACATTGTATGTTAAACCTGAGCTCAGCACACCAAACTCAGGTTACAATACAACACAAATACACAAAAAAACAGCACAACCAAAAGATCTTTCCCTCTCTCTGTCCTCTGCTGTTTTGTCTGGTTTTTTGCCACCTCTTTTGGTAACTTCCTGGATGGGCTTCACTTGCAGCCTCCAGGATCAGGGACAGCACCACCTAGGGATATGGAGGTAGACAGACAAACACACAGACAGGGCATGACACCCAGAGGTACAGCTGTAACGTGTGTGTGTGTGTATGTGTATATATATATATATATATATATATATATATATATATATATATATATATATATATATATATATATATATATATATATAGGCATGCTATCAGTGCTGACTCTTGTTTTTGTAAAGGACTGTCTACAAGTTTTCACATTTACCCTGTTCTTCAGTTGTCAGGACCACCACAAAAAGATGGTCAGTCATTCTTAGCACTGCAGTGACACTGACGTGATGGTGGTGTGTTAGTGTGTGTTGTGCTAGTATGAGTGGATCAGACACAGCAGTGCTGCTGGAGTTTTTAAACATTGGGTTCACTGTCCGCTCTATTACTTACGCCTACCTTATTGGGCCACCGTGTAGATATAAAGTCAAAGAGGATAGCTCATCTGTTACTTAACCTGTCACTTTAGTTAATTAATGCTAATGAACAGCATCCTGTGAGCTGCATCCTGTAATTCCCACTAATGACAAATTAGAGCTACGATGACTACCAAAAAATGTTTAGCAACAAATGTTGACACACCTCACAGAACCACATCAGTGCTGTGCTGAGAATGATCCACTCCTAAAACAATAACTTCTTTGTGGTTGTCCTGACTATTGATGAAAGTGGGATAACAAATTATGCAAAAAATCTGGACTGCAGTCTGTAATTGCAGAGCTACATAGTGCTTTTATGTTATCAGTGGAGCTGATTAAAAAATGGGTGTACATGAGCCATCGTCTTTGACTTTACATCTACAAATTGTACCATTAAGGTAGTGACCCAATTTGTAGATGTAAAGTCAGAGACAGTAGCACGTCACCACAGCCACTACCATGTCGGAGCCACTGCAAACGACAAACAGATGGGCTGCCATCTGTAATAGTAGAACTTCGAAGTGTACTTGTATGGTAAGGTTAACATGCTAATATATCACATTCATGGATGTGTGTGATGTTCACAGGCTGAGCTCCAGTGTTGTGCTGTCTATTATCCGAGAGATTTACGAGACTGGCTCAGGTCACTGTGTATCCAGCCTCTTGAGTTCAATAGAAAATTGTATCAACCTGAACAGCAGAGAACTGGACTCTGTCCACTGTGCCGCCCTGCGCTTCACCTTGCAGCACTGCAAAACCGTCTCTCTCAGTATGCTGTGGACATTCATACCAGATGAGGAACTGGAGCGCATTGTGCCTCTGCTTAACAGAGTTTCTAATCTCAGGTAAGTCAATGCTATAACAGGTAAATGCGTATTTGTTGTTGTGTGGTAACGATAATGGTAATAGTGTATATAATAGTTTATATAAATACAAAAGCATATACCTTAGGTTTAGAACCCATTGTCAACACTTAAGACCTACATAGGAACAACTAACAAAAGTAAAACAAAAAGTAAAGTAAAACAAATAACACATCATTAATATTATTATTATTAAAGCCAGATGAAGTAGTTTTAGAGAATTGGAAACAACACATCTCAGATTTTTTGTGTTCAGTTTTTTTCAACCATGACTTACCACTTATCTGAGTTCAGCAACAGTAGAATAAATAAGTTTCATGCTGCATTGCCCTTTGAGTCACAAGCCAATCACATGTAACCATCATGAAAAATTACCACATAGGTGCTTGTTGTTCAGCATTTGTTTTCACTGGCCTGGCACCCTTCTTGTGTGCGCATTATAATCTGAAATCTATTTTGAATGATGATTTGTTGGCAGAGCGGGGTCTTTCATGTTTCAGAAGGGGCTTTAATGCCATGGCTAAACTCCCACATGTACACATGAGGTTGTATTTGAGCAGTAACATGTAGAAAATAAAAAAAAATATAAAAGATCCCTTACATTACATTAAGTTTGAGCTACCTTTGTCAAAATTTCTGTTATCGTAAATAATGTAGAAGATCGCCTAAAGTCATAAAGATAACTTAACCCTCTGGGGTTGACTAGCACAGGTTGATGTTTCTGAATGTTTCTATTAATATTTTTTCTGTAATTCAGCTCAGCAGTATGGGTTAAAATCATGAATCTGAAGACTCTGCCCTTTCCATTCCGTCCAATCCGAAGTCACACTTGAGTCAAAACCAGCCTTTTTTTAACTTTGAGGTTCAGGTTTACTATTTACAATAACATTTTGGACAGTCTGTGCCCAAATTTTCTCATGCTACTGCATTCATGCCTTTACTGAATTTCAAGACAGACTGTATTCAATTCTGACATTCAGCGTTTTTAAAAACAAAACAATTCTCCTGTACTGTTGTTTATTAAAGATCATTTTTGCACACAATGTCTATCTCACTTTGGAAGGTAATGGCATGTGTGAGTTCATGTATGAGTTCATGTTGTCTTACTAGTAGTGATTGCTTTTGGCATGAACTCATGTCCACACTCCTCAGGACATTTTCATGTTGTGATATGTTTGCTTTGACGTATTTGATCATGCTGATGTGATCAGCGACTTGATTATTGTTTAGTTTTTATTTGTTGACAAAAGTTGTAATACATTTCATGAAAGTTCTTGCTTTGAAGTGTTATTTTTTATGAAATTTTATTTTTAAGAAGTGTAGGTAAGTATGGCTTTGAATTAGACACATAGAGGAATGAGGGTCAGTATGATTGTGGATTAGACGCACAGAGGAATGAGGGTCAGTACGACTGGATTAGACGCATAGAGGAATGAGGGTCAGTACGACTGGATTAGACGCATAGAGGAATGAGTGTCAGTATGACTGTTGATTGGACGCATAGAGGAGTGCGGGTCAGTATGACTGTGGATTAGACGCATACAGGAGTGCGGGTCAGTATGACTGTGTATTAGACGCACAGAAGAATGAGGGTCAGTATCACTTTTAGGAAAATGGTGGCTGAACCAGAGGAGTCCTGAAAAAGGACAGAGAGAGAAAAGATAAGATAAAGAAAGAGCTGCACTGAAACTTTTTAACTAACATAAGTTTTATCACTGGAGAGAAGACAGTGGGACAGGGGCTAGGGGACTGAATGAAAGGGGAAAAAAAGAAAGCAGAGAGGATGGAATACCATGCCATGGTCATTACTGCTAACACTACATTCACCTACTTGTAACATATTTCCATGAAGGTAAATATAAAAACATCAGTATATAGCTTTTATAAGTGTCCCTTGTTGCCTGTATTAAAAATTATCCCACGTTTCCCAGATTCCTCCGGTGTGTTCTTTAAGCCAGTGAGCCCATATTATATAAATTAATAGCTGTTTGTAATATGTTGTCAGTGTTGACAGGCTGTTGCTGCTGAAGCTGTTTCATCACTGCAGTGTCTTTGAGCACCAGAAGTGGGCAGCAACAACAGTGCTCTGCAGAACAGACTGGACTTCTCCTGCGGCACGGCTCTGGACCTGACTTCACAAACACAGGACGACACTCTACGTCTGAGCAGTGAGGACTGTAGGGTCATCAGCACGGTCATCCTGAAAGCTCAGAAACACACAGAGCTCATTCTAGAGGACTGTGAGATACAGGATGGTGGAGTGGAAGTTCTCTTCTCTGTCTTGCATCTGGTCAGACTATGGTGAGATACTCCTGTAGGGCTGGGCTCATACAGAACACAGTGGCATGAGTGAAATTTTGCTTTAGCATTGCATTGTCACATTTGTCCCTATGACAGCATTTGTACCTAATTACAGCTTGTGATATCTGAAACTCTGCCACTGATTTAGAAAACTGCAATGCCTGTTTGTCAGGTTTTACATTTACATTTACAGTGGACATCATGCTGTACTGTTTGAATGTCAGTGAAAAATGTCCTGAATCCAGATAGCATTGCAGAACTTCAGGTGGCTGAGACTTGCGTATTAAAGTTTTAGAGTGTAAGCATGTCTTTATCTGTGCGTCCCTCTCAGCTGCAGTAAAGCTCTGCTGCTTCAGTTCCTGGATCTTGTCCATGTGGGAAAGCACATGTTTCGGGCTGTAGCTCTCACTAATGCAGAACTGGACCTTAGCCACTGCCAGCTTTCTGACCACTGCCTGGAGCAGTTTCTTCCACACCTGCACAAAGTAACCGTGCTGGAGTGAGTATGCAGTGTATGTGTGCTCATGTGTGCATGCATGCATCTTACTGTCCATTCATGCATTGATTTTTTTTTTCTTTTTCCAGTCTGAGTCACAACAACATCAGTGACAATTCAGCAAGAAAAATCTATAGCAATGTCGTCATTAGCAACAATACACACACAGTTCGGTAAGTGTGGTGCACATCTGGGACTAATGCATGTATATTTTTATATACATTAACTTACACTAAAATCCACTTTATTATATTAAGCCTTTTTCTTCCACTTTATAAATATATATGTAGTTATCATGCATAAGATTGCTTACCCAACTAAATTACAGGTTTTGTTGATTTGATGACTTGTTGAAATGAAAGTATATGATTATATTTTATACAGAGAACACACTTCTTAAGCACAATGCACAAATACTGTTAAATAACAAGAGGAACAAGTAGCGTTCTTCATGTTTTATTTGTTAAACTGATAAACTAATTTACCTAGCAAATAAATAGAGCTTGTTCTCTGGAAATTATGTTACACCTAACTTAAATAATGTAAATAATCTAACTAAAATAAAAGAATATGCTAACAGCAGGGGTGTTATAGGCAGTAACCCATCTGTTGTCATCATTGGTCATTTTCTGACCACAGGACTGCTTACACAGTTCAGATTTTAGTGTTACTGCAAGCTGGATACATCATGATATGGCACTGCTAGTCCACCACCCAAACATGCCATCATTAATTTTTGAATAAAAAAAAATGAATGTGTTCAACTTCTTTATGTTGATAGTTTATTGTTGCACTGTTTAGTTGATGCTCTGTCTCTTTTCCGTGATCACCTCAGAAAAACGGAATACGGTGATACATATTGAAAATGTTTTCTTTGGCCTGTGGTCAGAACATAAACAGTGCATCAAGAGATGCTCTAGTGTCTCTAACTGTACACTAGAAAGGTGGAGGGGTTTCTGATAAAGTAGCTGATTAATGTTATTGCATATGTACTAGTTAAATGTGTACTTTTGTTTCCACAGACTCTTCAACAACAGAATCACAAATACCTATCCCTTCCTAATAGATAAACGCTTTGAGATCTGGTGATGACTCTCAACCACTATATTGACAGATTATCTCATCTACATCTTAAGAACTTGTGACGGTCACTTTAAGTGCCTATACTAAGCGCATGCGCACTTCAGTGCATTGCTCAGAGAGACGAGAGAGAGTAGAGATGTTGACAGGCATGCGCGTATGGTGATTAGCTTCAGGTTGTGGCCTGTATGTTCTGCCTACTGCTGTTATCTGGGATTGTGATGATGTGGAGTGTGGGTGCTGCCCAGCCCAATAAATGGTCTCCATTGCATCGCACCGGCTGTCTCCTGTGTGTTCCGTCTGGAGGACAGGGCAAGTACTGAACCAGCCAGCATATCTACCCCGAGGAGCGTTCGCCCCCACTAAGCATCCATCACAAACTGTTGGCCTGTACATTAAGGAGCTACCCAGCACCAGTCCATTGTTCTATTACTAATAATATGTGAGTAATTGGGCAGTAATTGTATTTTCTTTTGTCAGTCAGAATTTTCACAGCTGATTAATTTGAATGGAAATGATGTCCACAGTGGCGAGAATGCACACAGAAAGTGCTTCAATCTTTCATGTACTATGTTTTTCCATTATTGAGAGAAAGTCCATGTCATTTTACATTTTCTTTCTATTAGATTCCAATATTGCTGGATTGTCTTATTGACTTATGTCCTTTTTAATGTTTTTTCCTTCTTCACTTAATCCCTTCACCTCCTTCCTCTACCTTTTGCTCCTTCCTTCTTCGCCTCTTCCCTTCACCTTATCCTCTCCACTTGCTCCCTCCCTTGAACACAAATATCTCTCCTTAACCATGTCAGACTATGTGTTCATTACTGTGCTACTGTATTCTTATCAACACAGATGTTGATGTTGCTTGTTTTTTAAACTGTCCCAGTGTATCATCAACCCTTGAACCGCTCACATACAGACACCCTACTGTCCTCACCCTCGACTGTGGGAATGTCACAGTTTGTTCTGGTGTGTCTTGAAGCATAAAGTTTATCTATTTTGTAATTTGTTTTTTGAAAACCAGTCTTAATCCACAAAACCCAGGTTTAAGAGCGTGCAGAATAGGTGCGTAGCTTTGTACATAAAAATGGAAAATGGCTTCATCTCTTGTTAGGGAGCAGGGAACATCAAAAGAGTACCAACACTAGAGGTTTTCATCATCAGCTCTGGTCATTATTTTAGGATTATAGGGTTTTATACAAAATATATTTATTTTTTTAATTATGCTTATACCATGAAAGCTATTGCTTTTGTAGCTAAACTAAGTTGGCATTGCATTGTTTTAAAGTAAGTATTGAAGTGGAATAAATCCATGTACACCACTTACTTTGTAAAGTAATTTTTTTTCAGGATGCAGAGAAATATAATTGTACATTCTTCATGGATTACCTGAACATGTTTAGGAACACACGTGCGCTCATTGTGTCTTGTTTTTAAAATGAATCTGTTTGTCTTGTTCCAGCAGATTGTATCTGTTGCTACTGTAAGCCTGTGTGTTGGACATCAATTTACTAATGATAACATCTCGATAGTTTCATGTATGTTAAAGACATGTTTTGCTACATACAAAACTGTAACATTTTAATTACAAACACAAGACAAAGACAGTGTAAAATAAATGATGGGTAGTATCGCTATTTTGGGGAATTTAAGGTAATGAATAAAAACTGTTTGCAAGCCAAAAGTTGGAGTGTCTGGAAGTCCCTCCAACATAGACAACAGGCTAGTTAGACTTTGCCAAAGCATAAAAGTTGAAAACATTTGAACTTTGTATAACCCTGCGTCTTTGCCACAGCATGCTGTATACAGCTGCACTGAGATCAGATGAAAGCATACAGTGTGAAGCAGCTGTGTTTAGATCTAAGACTGATCTGTGAGGAATCTGCTGTAATGAGTTTGAAAAACAGTTCAATAAAACATCCCATCCCTAAGTTATGTCACATTTAGAAACCGTCAATATCAAGATTACTTAAGATTTCACATACTGCGCTTCACAGACAAAACAAACAGGACTATTAACGCTTTCTTTGTAAACATGTTCTTAATGTATTAATGTCCACAACATGCTAAGAAATGCATATACATTTCCATAATTACAAATAGATAGTTGGATCTAACGCTTATTATAGTTACTGATGGGTTTCCCTGAATGTAAATAAGCCCTTTTAGATTCTCAGGTAAACATTTTTATAGTAGTTTAAAAGTAGTTTATTATTCTGGGATGTTCGTTCTTTTTTATTATTGTGTAAAATATTCAAATCAAAGATAAATAATATATAAATCTATGTCAGTATTGCTTTCTGACCACAATGAGGCTGAATAATGAGTCAAATCTGAATTAATTCAGTGCTAAATTGATTTGGCAACTTTTTTCACAAACCTCCTTTAAATGGAGTAGCAGTACCTGTACATGCTTCTGCACCATTTAAGGTGGAACTGGAAATTCAAATTGTAAGGCAGCTTCCTAAAGAATAATCATATTCCAGGAAAATTTTAGTAAACCAAATGGATCATATGATTATATTTTAATGATAATGAGAAATATTTCCAGGTTGTTCACCTTGTTGTACATCATTTGTTGTACTGTGTCTTTAGTGACACAAGATGGCAGCAAAAGAATGGCATTAAACCGACTACTACCTCTTCCCAGTCCATCTTCAGTATCTCTACACAGGAGAGATTTCTAAAACACCCTGTGAAGGTGTTTACTTCAATACGCCTCATTAAAAATTATAATGCTATTGCATCTTGTATGTCTAGATTCTTATGTCTTTACAAATCACCCATCTCTGTAATGACCAGCAGCTTAACTGCTGTGTTTATTAGCTTTGGTGACTGACGCTATAGCCACTTACGTTTGGAGAGAGCATTAGCAAATCTCCAGGAGAAAACGAAACCCATCAGATGTTGATGTTGGTAAAGGTTACAGTGATTGCGTGTGGGCAGGGTTAAGGTTATAATGACGCTGTGTGTGTGAGAGAGAGAAAAGAGTGGGTAAAGGTTATAATGATAATGTGTTTGTGTTTGTCAGACAGATGATGGGGTCAAAGTAACGAGGTTGCTGTTTGTCCTCTGGGTGTCCTTCCCCTTGCCTGTGTGTGTGCGAGACTGTGGGCCAGTCTCATTGTAATCTGATGATAATGATGTTTGCGGAGACTGGCCTCTGCTTGTTGAGGGGAATAAAGGCTCTCTCTGTGATGTGTGCGTGCTATTGGAAATCGATGGGTCATAAGAACAGCCCATCACGGCCTGTTATTACCATGACACCACCATCAACTCTCTCTCTCTCCCCTTTCTCTCCCTCTCTCTCCACTGTAGTTAAGCATTCTTTTCCAGGTTGTCTTTATCTTTTATGTTGCACTGTTAAAAAAAGAGAAGCCATTACTTGCGCTGCTGCGAGTCACTCTGTAAAGCCTGAAACAATCATTTAAAAGTCAGAAGCGTTGGTTGTAATTTTTATACACGCGCACGTTTAAACATCACTCATACAGAGTTTACACAAAAGCTCTTTGACTCAATGTTTAGGTCTCAGAATCAACATTACCTGAGATTCTCTTTGAATACTGGTGCTAGTGCTAGTGCTAATGGAGGTGCGTGCACACACTGAGATTCTTCACTGAACTCTGGTTTTCAAATTTAGCAGCTCATAGAATCAGAGCAGTCTGTCAGAATGCATCAGAATGCTGGTCTCCAAATCCCCCAAATGTACTAAGTGTTGCTTTAATAAGAAGCTTTTCTAAAACAATAATAATAATAATAATAATAATAATAATAATAATAATAGTAAGATCTGTGGATTATTTTACAGTTTTACAACCAGAAAATACTTTGTTTGTTTAAGGTGGCTAGGTTTAAAGGAGCACTGTAAGAGATGATGCAATCATGCAATGTAAGTAAACTTATGTAAGTAAAATGATCAACAGAATGTGAAGGAATGACAGATTTGACGATGTGTAAAAGCACCACCATATGCTGCGCTGTGCTGTAAAGATATCTACTGAAGTTAGCATGCTAACCAGCTGGCCCAGTCTCATAATACCACTTTAGTGAGTCACTGTGAGTCTGCTTTTAGTTACAACATGAGCAGAAAAAGATGTAGCATGTCTACTTACAGCAAGAAAACAGAAAACAGAGCAGACGAAGTTTGATGCTGAACTTGTAGCAATTCAGACTGGTAAGTAATTTAGGGGGGGTAAAGAGGGAGAAGGAGGGATTTAGTCAAATTGTGTCATCTTGCATATTGCTCCTTTAATTAACACTGATTTGATGTGGCGTCATAACAGTAATCTATAAGTAGCATATGAATCTGTTTTAATAATTTTCTGAAAACCTTTAGAATTTGAGTTCAGTACTAGAAAATGTTTGCTTTTTAGTAAACACAAATATCTTAAATGAATCCTGAATTGCTTAAAATAAGATACATTGGTGTAAATACTTCTTAACATGAAATGCATGAAACATGAAAAAAGAGACACGGGTATGATAATAAACTGCTTTATTAACTACAAAGAGATGAAAACACAGACATGAAAAAGAACAGAAACAAATCATTCAGCTGCACATGAGTGACACTGCAACAACGAAATCTCAACAAGCCAGAAACTCTAAAACAAATAAAATATCTGAAGACTAATAGGCTGTACTAGATTTGTATGTATAAGACTAAAAGGGAAAACGCTTAATAATACCTATAAAAAAAGTGTTCTGCCCAGCATTTTCAGGACAGCCCACCTGTTAGTAAGGAGAGTATTAGACTAAATGCCACTTTCCATTGTTTGTTTTTCACTCACAGTCTGCTTTACTTGTTTTCTTTATTTCTTCCTTTAGTTTTTTTGTAAATTAGGTCTGTAAATACACATGTTCAGTTATTTCAGGTCTAGTCATTATTATTTTTTTTTTTTGTATATATTATATTTGTAACTAATACTACCTATCTTAGCTTCAGCTGGGCAGCACATAAAAACAGATAAGATCCGGAACCTGACAGAGTTTGGCTTTTGCCAGAGCATGCTAATGCTAGCTATGTTAGCTAACATTAGAGTCCAGTAGCAACAAACTTTGTTTTTCTTCATTTGTTTAAGAATTGCTACTCACTTAATCAACTTCAGCCATTTCCTCTTTCAAATTACAAGGAAAGCACTAGAACGACAACTGAGCAGGTTTTTGAACTCAAACAAGAAGAAACACAGAACTGCAGCGTGCTAAAAAGACAGAACCTCAGTGTCTGTATCGAGACTCAGAGCTGTTGACAAATATATTAGAGCTGAAAGAATGTGGAACCTTTTCAACCCTGAATAAACCAAGAAATGATTGTGAAACAGTTTACAAGTCCTGTGATTGTCATTTGTTTTGGTGGTCTCTGAAAATGGCTACTTACACCAGACTTAACAATCAGATTGTAGGTGAGGGGTCTGACAAGAAGAGCTTTAGCAGAGTGACCTTTTGTCTTTGGTATAAAGACCAGACAATTAAGTCACCTTTGACCTTTGATTTAGCTTGTGGATTGTCTTGTGTGAAGAATATTTGCTCTTTTTTGTCTTTATTTAATAACAGGAAAAACAGGTAATACAAAAGTAAAGTAAAGTAAAGTAAAGTAAAGTAAAGGAGAGTATCAGATTGCATTATTTGGATTAGATTGCAATTAGACTCATTAGTACTTGACAGCCTACCCACACTTTGGGGATGACTAGTCTAGCAAGAACACAGATACACCTTCATAATATATTCAGCACAATCTAATCACATTTGGCTCTTGTGCTTTTTGTAGGAAAGCCCATTTCCACCAGGTAGGAGAAAAAAATACTTTTGTAACAGTTTTTGACAGTTTGTTAGCTGAAAACAGCATGAGCCTAAACATATAAACATATTTAGTTATTTCAATATAACTGGTAGTTGGAAAAGTATGCATTTGTATCTTTTGGAACTGAATATTAAAGGTGCTAAAAAAAACTCTTGTTACTCTGACCTGACCAAAAACATTGGCAGCCATGTTAGCAGCAACATAATACCAGCATTTTATAAGGTCAGGGGTTAGTATGTACTATGAATCTTGCTAAATCAGAATAAGTTAATTATTTATATAACCTCCTCCCAGCATTCTGCACTTTGAGAAGGAAATCCCTATAAATGCATATATAATAAGATAAAAGAACGAAAGAATAGCGACTGCTCCCTTGCTATTTTGTGTTTTGTCTTCTATTTGAGAATATTTCCCTCATTCCACCAAACTCTAGGTAAGTTTTACAAACATAGAAACAGATTTGCAAAAGCTGCAATATATTGTAAAGTTTTTGGTACAGGTTGGCATGCTATGAAGGACCAACTGGGTGAAACAATTTGCTACAGCGGCACCCTGAGGCTGATCAGTGCTGTATCTCTGATAAGTTGAGAACATCAAAGACAAAAGCTCGCTGCTTGTGGATGAATCAGGCTAAATAATGACATCTTCCTTGATTTTTCTGTATTTTTCAGACACATGTCTGAAACATGTGACCCTCCAAATGTATATTTTGAGATATTCAGGATATCCCCTGAGAACCCCCTGCATTTTGCTCCTTTGTTGTGTCTATTTATGGCGTCAACCACTTCTCAATGGCAAAATGTTTGAGGTCGAGATGCCCCCTAAAAGTGCTTCTTCTATGACAGGGTGGGTCATCTGGCAGACTACAGTCTGGATTCAGACCCAGCAAAGTATTCAAGCAGACTGAACCGAGTGCCTTCAACTTTTTAGCATAAACAAATCACTTCAAATGAAGTGATGACAAAATTTTGAGGAGAAATAAAAGAAACATAAACAAACAGTCCACAATCCCTGCCAGTACATATAGTTTTATACTATATATATATATATATATATATATATATATATATATATATATATATATATATATATATATATATATATATATATATTAGTTTGCTGGACTAATCATTAATGATAGAGGGTTTTAAAGGTAACCTTTTAAAGGTTTTTCAGACCTTCATAAACAAGAAATACAACATACTTGGACCTTCCTGTGTTTGAATGTTCCTGCTCTATGGCATTGCTGCAAAGAACTGTTTTGATTCTGGTTTTATTTTCAAGACCGTATGCAGTCTAAGAGTACTGAAGCACCTTTAGCCACTGGTGACCTTACCTTTGATCGTTCACATGAGAGGTCATCTGAGAAGAGTATAATCAGGCAAACACATATACAAGACTGTTCAGAGTCCAAAGGCAAAGGTCAAGGGTGATGGAGTCCTGGAGGAGAGCAAAGGGAAGATTGAGTGAGGGTCTGAAGGTCTATTTTTAGCAGAGGACTGGAAAAGGTGACACTGAGGAAAACAGGTAGTGATTGATCTGTTTGCTTAAAGGGCACAGCATAGGGGAGGGGCGATGATGGCCTCTATGAACGTGGGATGACCTCCAATAAAGGAGAATGAGAGAAAAAGTGAGGGACAGAGAGAGAGGAGTGCTTATACTGAGCCAGTCAAATAAGGCATGAAGGATGAACAGAATGTCAAGAGAAGACAAAGCTGAGTGGGAGGAAAGAACAAGGTGACAAGAAATACCATGGGGACAAAACCTCATGGCGCGCCACAAAAGAGACATGCTGATTCGACTGAAAGAGAGACCGTTTAGAAGGACAAAAGGAAATGAGTGATCATTCAGGGGAAAAAAGCATGTCATAACAGAGTCGGAGTCTAGCAGCAGACATGCCCAGCATTGCACTGAGGTCAGAGGTCACAATAAAAATCCTGCACAGGAACATTTTTGTGTTAATAGCAGAAATTAAAAAGTTTGAGACCTGACGCACATTAACAGAGATGAATCATTTGAAAGTGCTACAGTTGATTGACAGAAAATGTAATAGACTGATTTTCTGGGTTTCAGGAAGGACTTTGACAATTACATTTGCTTCTCACCTGTAGCAGAACTGCGGCAGAAAATTCTTGTCCAATGAAAAACAAGTCTCCAAAATGGTAACTTTACAGGAAAGGCCAAAAACAGTCTTCACTTAAATGCAAGTCAGTGGATCCAGATTTTTTTCCAAGCTATTTTGGAGCATTTCTATTGGTCCATTCATCATGGACTTTTCACACAATGTGTACAGCAGCTTCAAATCATATTAAAAAATGAAAAATGATACATGTTTTTCTTTGGACAGCAACGATTTGGTAAAAACTCTGAAGAGAAGATGCGCCAGACCTCCTGCCATCAAAGCTTAAATAATTTTAGCAAGATGTACACTCTAAGTGACTTGTGTGTTCTTTTATCTGACGTAACAATCTGGTCATAAGGTTTCCACATCCAAGATCTCCCGGACTCGTTTGTAATTTGAAACATTTAACCTTCAGTAAAGTTTTGCTTTGTTGTGCACAAAGATTCAGATGCTGCATGTGAAAAATTCAAACCCAGCCCGGAACCAGTACTAGGTCAGGTAGCTGACCTTTAATTTTATAATATCCGGCCCAACTTTGCCATTATCATTTACCCCTTATTGTTTACCTCCTGTTGTGTTTCTGGGGGATATTTCATGAAGGATTTCTCAGTTTAGTCAGCCCAGCATCAAGCCTGTCCAATAGGAAAAGAGCTGAGGGGCATTCCAATTGGGCTCACTTTATCTGGCTAATTGATAAACGCTGCTATCTATATGCTCATGCTTTTGTTTCAGTTTTCCTGCTCCTCCCTTGCTCTGAACTTTTGTTATGCTGCTTATCTGTGTCTAGTCTGAATCCCCACCCTGTAATGGTTCCTAGGTGTGTTTTGTTCATTTTGCTCTATATGTATTTATCTTGTCATTGTTATGTCTGCCGTTGTTTCTCAGGCTCTGATTTTTTCTTGATTGTATTTGTGCTGTTATTTCATTTAGTTCAGTGGTCTGCATGTACTGACTGTAACCAGTTTCTAGTCTTGGATTTTGTCATTGCTGTTAGGTGTGGCACCAGGTAGCTGAAGTGTTATATCAACAGTTCAGTTAGCTACCAATGATGGCCAAACCCAAACTTGGTTGAACATGCAGATTTAAAGGCTTTCAAGAAACAGAAGTTGACAGGATACATGTACGGAGTACTTTTATGTTTTAGTAGGGTGGCTTCTAGTACTTGTCTTAAACTGCCTGCATCAACATCCTCAAGATACATGACGGACTAACAAACCTTTCATTGGGTTATCACCATTTTTTTGGAGAACACTAAATCCACAGTAATGTTTATATAGCTGTAAGTCGCTGGTGGTTAGGCATAATGTCACAGAAATAATGGAACCACCATATAACCTTGTCTTACTGTTTCTCCTGAACTCATCTAAGCTGTGCCAGAATTTTTTAATATATGGATGTATTTATTTTGGGAACGATAGGAACCACGAATCAGGAATATTTCGACGTATGTATGTATCGTCACTAATAGCAGTAATTGTGAAACTGTGTGTGTTTTCTGTGGGTGACTATTTGCTTTAAAACATCCTGCATGTACCTGTTAGCCATTAAGATATTTAAAAAAATCATTTTAGGCCGAAAACTCAACCCAGTTGTTAAACAGTATATCATGCGTCGGGCAACATGTCCATAACAATTCTGTGTAATAATGTACCTTTTAGAGACAATAAACTCTTCAGACATCTGGCTCCTATCACCAGCACCATGGACAACCATGACTCTGTCTTTCTTTCTAGAATGATGCATTTCACACCACAATTATTAATGTTATTTTTTACTATTTTTCAATTCCTAAGTTTACAAGGACCGTCTGAGCACATCTGAAATTAGAGAAGCATGGGAAGTTTAGTTAAGGTTAGCTCTATGATGTGCTTCAGGGGTAGGTGTATAGAAATGCTGTCCTATTTCACTTTTTTAGGACATCATCTTTACTGTGCTATCCAGAAAGACAGAGAGTCTCTGTGTGTTATGTTATCAACCCATGAATCATCATCTACAGACAAAATGTGTGAGAAAACACAGATCTGTCCCTCAGAGTACCAGAAGATCAATATATTTTCCCTGTCCAATGAAAAACGAGTTTGCTAAATATTAATTTTAGAGGAGAGGCCAAAAACAGTGTTTACTTTCTGTGTAAATTAATATAAAGAGGTTTTATAGAAGTTTTTTGTAGAACATTTCTATTGGTCCAGATATCATGAAAAAGTCTCTAAAGAGCAGTGGTCGCATTAAAAAAATATAGATACATGTTTTTATTAGGATGTCAATGATATGCTTCATTACAGGTTTACAGCAAGTGTTCACTTTGACAGTTCCCTTTAGTAAAGTAAGTGACGTAAAGCTCTACAATGCCAAACATCATCCAGCACCTGCTGGGACAGGAGAGAACCTGCTAGTGTTTGAAGGAAACAAACAATGTCATGGTATGTTAGCATCTATGCTAATCTGTTGTTTACCACAAGGCCCCCAGTGCTTCGCCGGTGAATCTCTTCTTCTTTTGAATCACACCTCTTAATTAAAAACCTCCTGTTCGTTCTCACCTCTGATCCCCTTATTAGCTGAGTAAGGTTTCTCTTAAAAGCTGTTACAGAAAGAATCTCGATGTGGAGCTGTTAAGAGCACATGTTTGTCATTGACTGAGCTTCCTGTAACCTCTTCCCATTGGGATCACATTGGAACAATGACAAACAACAACCATTGAAACACCAACTTCCCAAAGGACGCACCTTTATATTCTCTTACAACTGCCTACCTTTCAATCTAACCTTGAAAGATGTTTTTTTTTTTTAGAAAAAACAGAAACTTTTTTTGTCAAAGTAAACCACTAAATTATCCCTTACAGTAATTTGGACGTTTGTAAAGACAATAGTTGACAGACTTTCAGTCATTCAGGCACAGTTTTGCAACACTAAGCTCTCAGTCCATCCTTGCCATGGCTCTTTTACACATCATTTGCATGAATCATATCTTAATTCATTTGGTAAGGAGCCTCTAAATTACCAGCATTCAGTCCTCTGGGCCAATGACTGTGCTTGTAGGTAAAGTCTAGGGGTGAGGGCCCTCTGAGGGATCCTGAGGACTAGGTTGTTAATACCAATGTAGCTGTAAAATAAGTATATACATTTTTGTATTAAATGGCACAGTTTAATATTATGGTTACACTGCAGGTCAGGAACAATGACCCCACTGCCACCCAGACCAACAAGACACGATCCTTAAAACATTTAGAAGCTCTGTACCTGCAAAAGTTTTCACAGTTCACAAACAGTGGCTCCAAAACATGAATGTTCATGTATGATGTTAATATAATAGCAATCAGCAAGATATATGTAGTTTGCAGAGCTGCTGCAAGAGTTTCATTGTATAAGATATTAAACTAATGAACTAATAGTGAATAACATTTATATACACTGCTCAAAAAAATAAAGGGAACACTCAAATAATATATCCTAGATCTGAATGAATGAAATATTCTCATTGAATACTTTGTTCTGTACAAAGTTGAATGTGCTGACAACAAAATCCCACAAAAATCATCAATGGAAATCAAATGTATTAACCAATGGAGGCCTGGATTTGAAGTCACACACAAAATTAAAGTGGAAAAACACACTACAGGCTGATCCAACTTTGATGTAATGTCCTTAAAACAAGTCAAAATATTGTGTGTGGCCTCCACGTACTTGTATGACCTCCCTACAACGCCTGGGCATGCTCCTGATGAGGTAGCGGAGGGTCTCCTGAGGGATCTCCTCCCAGACCTGGACTAAAGGATCCCGCAACTCCTGGACGGTCTGTGGTGCAACGTGCACGTTGGTGGATGGAGCGAGACATGATGTCCCAGATGTGCTCAATCGGATTCAGGTCTGGGGAATGGGCGGGCCAGTCCATAGCTTCAGTGCCTTCCTCTTGCAGGAACTGCTGACACACTCCAGCCACATAAGGTCTAGCATTGTCCTGCATTAGGAGGAACCCAACCGCACCAGCATATGGTCTCACAAGGGGCCTGAGGATCTCATCTTGGTATCTAATGGCAGTCAAGCTACATCTAGTGAGCACATGGAGGGCTGTGCGGCCCTCCAAAGAAATGCCACCGCACAACATTACTGGCCCACTGCCAAACTGGTCATGCTGAAGGATGTAGGAGGCAGCAGATCACTCTCCATGTCTGTCACATGTGCTCAGTGTGAACCTGCTTTCATCTGTGAAGAGCACAGGGCAACAGTGGCAAATTTGCCAATACTGGTGTTCTCTGGCAAATGCCAAGCATCCTGCATGGTGTTGGACTGTGAGCACAACCCCCATCTGTGGACGTCGGGCCCTCTTATCATCCTCATGGAGTCGGTTTTCTAACCATTTGTGCAGACACATGCACATTTGTTGCCTGCTGGAGGTCATTTTGCAGGGCTCTGGCAGTGCTCCTCCTGTTCCTCCTTGCACAAAGACAGAAGTAGCGGTCCTGCTGCTGGGTTGTTGCCCTCCTATGGCCTCTTCCACGTCTCCTGGTGTACTGGCCTGTCTCCTGTTGGCGCCTCCAGCCTCTACTACGCTGCTACTACACTACGCTGACAGACACAACAAAACTTCTTGCCACAGCTCGCATTGATGTGCCATCCTGGATGGGCTACACTACCTGGGCCACTTGTGTGGGTTGTAGAGTCCATCTGATTCTACCATGAGTGTGAAAGCACCACCAACATTTAAAAGTGCCCAAAACATCAGCCAGAAAGCATAGGCACTGAGAAGTGGTCTGTGTTCCCCACCTGCAGGACCATTCCTTTATTGAGTGTGTCTTGCTAATAATTTCCACCTGTTGTATATATATATATATATATATATTCTTCACAATTCCTCACAATTTTTTCACAATGTGTCTTGATGTGACCACAATATGTCCACACAGGTGCAGAGTTTTAAAAATAGTCATTAAGAATCTTGAGAAAAAGAAGAAAATCTTCAGTGATGAAGTAATAGCTTAATAAATAAAGTTCATTCCCACTGAAACTTTCTGAAGAGGTTGTTTTTTTCACTCCAGCTAAGAAATCATGTTTGTGAAATAGTGTTGAGCATATTGCAGCCACATCTCTATATATTGTTAAAGGAAGTCAACAACACATCCCTTGAGACCTTAAGGCAGAGGAAAATTTATGCAAAATTGATGAGCACCAAACTTGCTAAAACTTGAGTAACCATGTTACCCACAGCCTCGTGCTTCCAGGGCTGTGTTTCCCCTTAGTGCTCTACATAAAACACCAGACTTCGATATGATACATTAAGGAGACCTATGAATTATAATACAATATGATACATTAATCTGGCTTTACATGAAGAAACACAGCTTTACACAGTTAGTTATTTAAAACCTACATGCAAAAATAACATGCAAGTCATTTAAGACCTTATAATTAATTGACAATAGTACAAAGACAGCATTTTTAAATGTTGCAGAGATTTTTTTATTGTTGTTTGTTTTAAATTTAACACCAACAGCACCTTTTAAAACTGTTGTTACAGGTTTGTGTTCACCACTGTGTTCATCACCTCATCTTTTAACAAGACTCTGTATGGTTAGCCTTTGGAAACTGGGAAGTCATGTTGTTTGATTTGAAAGTTAATTGCTTTCTTATTCTTGCTTGACAGAGGATATCAGCTGCTTAACAGTTTTGGGTCTCTTTTGTCTTATTTTTCATTCCATTATATGCCAAATGTTTTTAATGGGTGACAGTCCTGGACTGCAGGCAGGCCAGTTTAGCACCTGGACTCTTTTACTATGAAACTATGTTGTTGTAATACATGATAGCACTGCACTGACTTGCTGAAATAAAGTGGTGTTTATATCTGGTTTCTTCTTTGCAGCTTCTTTAAGCTGTATTTGTGGATACAGTGACAAACTGTTTTCACAAATAGTGAATGTGTTCCTGAGGTCACGCAATCATCATGTCTGTTTCACATCCTCCAAATCTTTTAATGATGTTATGTAATGTAGATGATAAAATCTCAGAGTGCTATATAACGTTGAGAATTGTTGAGAAACGTTGATCTTGAATTGTTGCACTACTCGCCTGTGCAATGTTTCACAGACTGGTGAACCCCTCCTCAGCTTTGTGGGATCAACTTTTTATACCCCATCACATACCCAGTTACAGACCTGTTGCTAATTACCCTAGGTGACCCTCAAATTCTACTGGCTTTGTGTGTTTTGTATGTTCTGCACAGCAATGAAGGCCCTTTCTTCTCATTCGTCTCCCTAAGACAGAGCAAAGGAGGAGTGAAAGCTGACAGAGACGAAGCGAATGAAAGACCAGCTGTGTGCAAGGGATTGACTTTGGGAGGAGGTCATGTTCTGAAAGTCCTCCCAGATGACTGCTACAAAGCTCCATTTTTAAATCTGTGTTGTAGGAAGCCCCCAGAGTCCTGGAGGAGGAAGGTTATGGTATGGTTCAATGCTTTGTACATATAACGGGTGGGGGGTGGGTCATGGTGGTTATGAACTTCTCTCTGCGTATGGATTATCGCTGTGGCTCACAAGTGCATAATAGCATTTTGGCACCTGTGAGACATGTTCATGATTAAAATCTAGTCTAAAACAGAAACTTTTTATTGTATTTAAAAATATTATTTCTATTAAAATAAACAAATATTCAACTATTGAAACATTGGATTTACTATTGATTTACCATCTTTACATCCCTTTATTTGTCGAGTGTCCAATGATGCACTGGAAAAAATTCAAAGTGCTGGTCCTGTCGTCAGATGAATGTGAGGTCAGCCTTGATGATTACCACCCATTGACACAGTCCAAGAAAGAATAACTGACCTGGATGTCCTTCCCTCCTTCCCACTGCTGTGCAATCCTAAGCAATGCAGGTGTCTATTGGCAGTTCAATGTCTCAGCTAGTCTTCACCACCGTAGCTTGGAGACATTTTACCTAGCTGGTGAATTTAATTGGCAAAGAAAAAAACTAGATTGAAATGTCATGCTGTGAACCTTCAACACTGCTGTCTCTTCCTTCAAATACAAATCCTGTGTTTTTGTTAAACAGGGCAGTGAAGTGAGCCAATACCAGAATCCAATACTGTTATGTAACAGTTAACTCCTTAATATGACTTCACTCCAAAGATAATGTGTAAAAGTTTGGTCAGGAAACTTGGCCCGAATGATGTGCTCTGCTGAACGCACCACTCTCTGTAGAGCCCATCTGTCTTGCTCTGTTGTTCTCAAACCAGGCTGTGATGTTGCTGGTGAGGATGCTTTCAATGTGCGATGGTATCATCTGTGAAGCAGTTGTGGTGATATGCAAACCGTAGTGGATCCGCTGAGTCTGGCAGTGAAGAGGTGCTGATGTCTCTGACCAGCTTTTCAAAGCATTTCATTGCAACTGATGTGGGGGCTACTGGGCAAGCGTCACTGAGGCAGGCAGGCTGGGGTTTCTTTGGAACAACATGTTGGAACGATGCTCAGCATCAGGGAAAGATAAAAAAATATTTGTGAATGCTGGAGCCTCAAAGTGAGCGTAAAATGTGTTCAGCTCATTCACACTTGCCAGTCTGGAGGGGCGGCTTTTGTAATCTAGCATCATTAGCAGCCCCTGCCTCTGCCAGAACTGAGATGCTCAGGCCATGATCATGATCATTCTGCTGATGAGCCCCATGTTGTAGGCAGTGGTTTAAGAATTAAGAGCGTTGTAGATGGTTTTATCCACCCACAGACCATATCATCCATCAGTTTCCCAACAAATCCCAGGACCGCTTCCATAAACATATTAATGTCCTTGAAGCTGCATTGGAACATGTCCCAGTCTGTGTCTTCCAGAGCATCCTGCTGGGTCCCGATTGGTCTGTCCAGCTCGCGACCTCCCTCTGAACTGGAACTTCCAGTTTCAGCCTTTTTTTTATATTTTGGCATGAGGAAGGCGGCATCGTGGTCTGACTTTTCAAGCGATGGATAAGACTATGCTTTATACAATTAGCACAACATCCTGATGTTATGTCTGAAAATGTATAAGAGCTTCATAGAATGCTACAGCCTGTATGGACACCCACAGACTGTGTAGTAATGTTTGTTAGGCTTTAAAGGTATGTTGAAAGCTTGTTTCATTCTAGGGTTCAATCATCAGGTATAAACAGGCATGTTAAACCACATCTAGACATTTTTCAATTTCCAATCTATTGCAAATGCTGAGAAAATACATAAAGAACTTAAATACAGGCTGGATTAAAGCTGCAACTAACAAAAAAGAAAAAACTAAAAAAAAGCTGCATTGCTACAGAAGACCCCACTTCAGTTTAGAATGGTCTCCAAGAGATCACCAACTACAATGTGAGAAACGCTTTCAGTCCTCTACCCTCTTTTCCCAACTTGCCTCTCTCACCTCAGCCCCCCACTCATCTGAGGTGAATTAGCTAAATGTTTTTCAGCAGACAATGGGTGAGGAGAAAAACTCCAGGACCAGACTTAATTTCTTGTTTCATCATAAATCATTGCTCTGATCAGTTAGCACAGAATTTCACATCAACATCTTCAAGAAACCTCTGGAATGTTGCTCTCTTGCTACAAGCTTCAAAACTTTTATTTATATTCCACTCCCCCAAAAACAAACAATACTGGACTAAATGACCACAGTCCAGTGCCCTGACTTCCATGAACCCATCAGCAATGATTCCAAATGATACCCTCTTATAGATACAATGAATACAATAACAGGACCATCTCTCTCTCTCTCTCTCTCTCTCTCTCTCTCTCTCTCTCTCTCTCTCTCTCTCTCTCTCCTTTTTCTCTATGCAGCTCATCCTCAGCTGGCCACCAACATCAATAGATGTTAATTCCTTGTTGAATGTTGGTCATGATGTCGGATGACAAAAATTTAACATCAGGATAACGTCTAATAAAACATCAATTTGACGTAGAAGAGTGACGACATATGACGCTGACATTTTGTTGGTTTTAAGCCATAATGTTATGTAACCAAAATCTAACGTCTTCCAAACGTCACATCTTACGTCAAATTGACATAAAATAACTACATTTAGTTGTGAGGTATGTTAACCAAAACCCAACGTCTGGTAAATGTCGGAATTTTGCCGTCAGCTTGACGTGACATTCTAACATCATTAGACGTTGTTTTTTTGTTGTTTTGGGTCATAATCTTAAGTAACCAAAATCCAACGTCACTCAAACATCACATCCTTACGTCAAATTGACGTAAAATAGCAACATTTAGTTGTGAGTTATGTTAACCAAAACCCAACGTCTGGTAAACGTCAGAATCTTAACGTCAGCTTGATTTGACATTCTAACATCATTAGACGTTGTTTTTTTGTTGTTTTGGGTCATAATCTTAAGTAACCAAAATCCAACGTCACTCAAACATCACATCCTTACGTCAAATTGACGTAAAATAGCAACATTTAGTTGTGAGTTATGTTAACCAAAACCCAACGTCTGGTAAACGTCAGAATCTTAACGTCAGCTTGATTTGACATTCTAACATCATTAGACGTTAGTATTTTGTTGTTTTTGTGTTGTAATTTTAAGTAACCAAAATCCAACGTCACTCAAACATCACATCCTTACGTCAAATTGATGTAAAATACCAACATTCAGTTGTGAGCTATGTTAACCAAAACCCAACGTCGGAATCTTAATGTCTAACTATCATCTGTCATTAGATGTTGGTATTTTATTGCTTTTGCGTCGTAATATTAAAAAACTAAAAATACATACATACATTACATACATTAAATCCTAACATCCTGTTGACATAAAATACATACATTTAGTTGTGAGGTATCGTGATCAAATCTGTCTGGCTTAATGTCAGCTCAACATGACATTCTAACATCATTAGATGTTAATATTTAGTTGGCTTTAAGTCATAATATTTATAAACTAAAATCCACTGTCTTACAAATCACATCCTGATGCCATATTGATGTAAAATACCAACATTTATTTGTAATATATGGTGACCAAAAATCCAATGTCTAGTAAATATCATAATCTTATTGTCAAGTAAACGTGACATTCTAACATCATTAGACATTGATATTTAGTTTTGATGTTGAGTAACCAAAATCCAACATCTTCCAATGTCACATCCAAACCAAGCCATTGAGTACTGATATTTAGTTGTGAGGTATGGTGACCAGAACACAACATTTGGCAAATGAATGAAACTCTAATTAATTGGCATTCATGTTTTGTTTGCTTTAAATAGTAGTGTTAAGTACCCAACGCCCAGTGCGTTCCAAACATCAGGTCAGTGTCATTTCGATTTATGCATAATATAAACACAGTGTAAAATTCTAAAATCAGTAGGTGTTCACATTTTGTTGGTTTTAAATTGTTTTGTCAGGTAACCAAAACCCAGAGGTGGATAGAGTATCCAAAAACTGTACTCAAGTAAAAGTACTGCTACTTCAAAATAAGCATTACTCAATAGAAGTAACTCAATCATTGGATCTTGTTCAGGCAGTTTATAGGAACATCGAATCAAGTATGTCCAAAACATAATTCCCTTTATACACAACAAAAAAATAAATCTGTGTTGAATTAACTCCCACAGAGTTGATTTTAGCACTTTTCTGGGTTTATATAGCTCCACACTCTCCAGAGTTAACTTAACACTTTCAAAACAGTTTTCATTCCAAACCAATTTTCATTTCCAACAAAAATTTAACGTCTATATAACGTTGGAGCTTGACATCAACCTGACGTTAATTTTTGAGTGATACCTGACTGATAACCAACCCTAATTCATTGTCTGCCCAACGTTGGATCTTGATGTCAGTCTGACATTGGGTTTTGACGTCAACCCGATTTGCATTTCCAGCCCCCATTTGTTTTAGGTATTTCTGCTTGTCTGCTTGTTCTTTTTTCTTCCTCATGTTCATGTTCTTAAGCAGTGCTCCTCCTCATCTTCCTAAGCAGTGCCAACCTTTATCAGCCTGATCCATATCTTCTTTAGCAGTGCTCCTCCTCATCTTCCTCAGCAGTGCTGATCTTTCTAATCCCTTTTTCATATCTTCTTTGGCAGTCTTCCTCCATATCTTCTTTAGCAGCCCTCCACCATATCTTCTTCAACAGTGCTTCTCCTCATCTTTCTGATCAGTGCTGATCTTTCTCAGCCCTCCTCCATATCTTGTTTAGCAGTGCTCCTCTTCATCTTCCTTAGCAGTGCTGATCTTTCTCAGTCCTCCTCCATCTTATTTAGCAGCCCTCCACCATATCTTCATCAACAGTGCTCCTCCTCATCTTTCTGATCACTGCTGATCTTTCTCAGGCCTCCTCCATATATTCTTTAGCAGTGCTCCTCCTTATCTTCCTTAGCAGTGCTGATCTTTCTTAGTCCTCCTCCATCTTCTTTAGCAGCCCTCCACCATATCTTCTTCAACAGTGCTCCTCCTCATCTTTCTGATCACTGCTGATCTTTCTCAGGCCTCCTCCATATATTCTTTAGCAGTGCTCCTCCTTATCCTCCTTAGCAGTGCTGATCTTTCTTAGTCCTCCATCTTCTTTAGCAGCCCTCCACCATATCTTCTTCAACAGTGCTCCTCCTCATCTTTCTGATCTCTACTGATCTTTCTCAGTCCTCCTTCATATATTCTTTAGCAGTGCTGATCTTTCTTAGTCCTCCTCCATCTTCTTTAGCAGCCCTCCTCCATATCTTCCTCAGCAGTGCAATTATCAGCATAAATGAATTCGGGCTTCAAGTTCGCTGCTACTTTTTTTTAAGCCACGTGATTTTAGCTTTTGTCTGTCTGCACAGATGTGGTAGGAGAGTGGTGGGTGAGGGTGACTGACAGTGTACAGTTTTTCTCATCCTCCTTCTCTTCCTCCTGGCTTGTGTGCACTCCTCAATGCTCGCTAAACAAGCTAAAGTGCTGTTTTAATGATGGACGCTGGAGCAGGTTTAGTAGTTGTTATGGAAACTGTCAAGCAGGCAATTTAACCGGGGAGTATCCGTTTTCTCGTCCCCATTTCTGTCCATTCTGCTCTTCTTCCTCTCTCTCTCTCTCCCTGACTCTCGAAGGTAAGACCTGCATGATCAGGGTCAAAGACAAAGGCCTGCGGCAAGTGACAATCATTACAGCCCGCTCCGCCATGCTCTGGGTGAGATTAACCTGTGTGTGTGTGAGTGTGTGAGTGCGCCTCATTAGCAGCGCAGTCATGGACTCGGAGTGTGTGGGTGTGTATCTGGATGTAAACTTACTCCAACTCCGTCTCTGAATGAGTCATTTTAAATGGGTGAGTTAATTTCAGTCCTGAGGGCAGTACCTGACAGAGAACTGCGTGCTTCCTGGCTTTTAATTGGATGTCAATGAAAGTATACAACATGAGCAGTGGGTGGAGGTGTGAGTTTTTAGAATCACTCTGTATCAGTGTGTACATTTTTACTGTTTTTTAATTCTTTTAATTAATTTTAAGCTTAAACCATGTTGGCCATTAAACCCAATTAGCTGACTCGTCTCTAGTCATGTACTGATGGTAAAATGATTATGACATTTGTGACACCACAGTTTTTATGTCCCGAAAACCGACATCGTTCATTTTTACTGTTTTACTTTTTACCAAATTCTCTTTATCCATTAGAATAAAACAAGCTTTTTTTGTTACTGTGCCTCTAAGATACTTTAGTGTTTTAAATAATTTAAGCTCTACAGTTGTTCTTTACGTTGTATCAAAATTTCATGACGATTGAATCAATAAAAATGCTTCCAAACTGCTTTGATCAAAATACCTTTCCATTAATGTACATAAAAAGTAAAGAGTGTTTTTGTCCTCAGCTGTAAAGTTATCATTTTAGAGATACTTGTTTTTCTTTGAAAAGCAATTACCTGTAAATAATTTCCGATTGACTACTGTTGTTGTACCTCAATCAAAAAGCAATCCTACCTGAAATCTGAAAACTCCATTGTAAGAGAAAAAGAGAGTTGAGAAAGAAAGGAAAGAGAGCAGTGATAAAATAGACGGAATTGAGATATACATGGAAAGAAATAGAGAGGCATTAAGAGATAGAGCAAAAGATAGAGGAAGTGGTTGAGTAAGACAGAAGAAAGAAATTAAAGATTGAAAAAACAATGGAATTAAAAAACGAAGAGCAATGATATTGAGAGAACATGAGAAAGAAGAAGAAAGAAGATAGGGCAGACAAACAATGGAGTGACCAGTGGAGTGACCAACAATGAAAAGAAGAGGAGGGAATAAGCAATGGATAACAACATAAAGAAAGAGATTGATAGAGGGAAGGCAATAGAGACAATTTGAGTGAATAAGGAGAGTAAGAAAGAAAAGAAATGGCAGAGAGAAAGCACAGGACTGACAAAGACAGAGAGGTGAAATAGGGAGAGAAGATGAGCGAGATCAGAAAAGAGGGAGAAAGAGAAAGTAAATATAGAGAGGTGCATGAGAGAGTGGAAAGAAGAGCAGAGAAAACTGAGTGAGAGAATGATGGGGACAAGGTCTGAAAAAGAAGGAGAAAAAAGTGAGCAGACACAGACAGAACAAGTGCAACACAGAGTGGTGTACAGGGAGAGCAGGGACAGAAAAAGAAGAAAGAGGAAGACAAAGATATAGAGTGGTAGAGGAGGAGAAAAGTGAAATAAACTAATAAAGAGAAATAAAGACATAGAGATTGAAATAAAGCCAATTAAAAAAAACATTGACATATATTGCCACCATGTTGGAGTGATCACTATCCATTTGTAAACAAATTCATGTTCACTGAGTCGCATGATTATAGAATTTTATAGTAGCTTTCTTAAACTGCTGCTGTGTGTTGATACTGAATGCTGTCCATTTACATGTCTGGCTGAACCCACCATGCCAACTATATAGGTATATCTATGCTTCAGGGATAGTAGTCTGTGTAGAAAATCACTGTGATGCATATGACTGCAGAAAATGCGATATTTAAAAAACTAGCCTCAAAAGGTGGAACAAGTGTTCCATGTACTTGACCCCTCCCCCTAAATTTCCACCTATGACAGAGAAAGGGCAACAGACAAAATGAAAAAGAGAGGAAAGAAGAGGAGAAAAAGTGAGAGGGAGAGGGAAGATTTCATTAGGCTGAGAGCTCTTGTCTGTATTGACGAGAGTTAGACCGTATGAGGAGTGAAATTAAGGGATGTTTATCCAAAGCAGGACAGCCATAGAGAATACCTCCACCCGTCATACACATACATGAGCCTCAAGCTGGGGAGGAGCTGTCACATCAAAGTCTGAGCCCGTCTAAATTTCTCTCATTTGGCCTGGTGCATCGACTTCTCCAATCTCTTGGTGATTTTCTCTGTACAGAAAAAACACAAAAGTGCCAACATTTAAACCTCCTTTTTTTAAATATAGTTTGAAAACAGCCAGATTCAACAATCCTCATTGATTACTTTTCATTAACCCTTTTTTCATAAAGTCCTTAAGGAGTTGTTTAAATAAAAGGACATTGACTGCTGTCCTGGAAATGAATGATTCCACACACACACACACACAAACACAAACACACACACACACACACACACACACACACACACACACACACACACACACACACACACACACACACACACACACACACACACACACACACAATCTTAAACCCAGGAATAATAAGACTCTAAGGTTAAAATTTCATGAACTGACCCGTGTGCACTATATTGTCCATAAAAACACTCTCATACTGTTTTCCTATCTATCTATTTTCTTAAAAGCTGCACAAAAGATCAATATTTTAATTTTCACATTGGCAGAAACATCTGCGTTACACCAGGACTTTGTGACCTGGTATAGTTTAACGACGTTCTAAATAAACTCTTGGTGACCTGTGAGACCTTCTACATCTCAGTAATGATCACTAGATCACTAGAAACAGATACTGTGGGGAAAAAAACTAAGATGTTGTTGTTTCCATGGATACTATGTTAAGGCAATTATGCATATCTGTTAAATCATTGTTATTAGCATAGCAGCACATTAGGACTAAAAACTGTGTATTTATATCCATGGTTTAAGCACTATCTATTTATGTAGTTTGGGTTAAACACTGATTGTCATGTCTTTTAAAACTTATGTTTTTATCAATCATTTAAATGTTGTGTTTATTTACAGAGTAACGCAGACATTTTTAAGTATACAGCCCTGCACACTGTCCTATGTTTCCATCAAAGCTGCGGATGAATTCAACGCAGAGTAAAAAACGATGAAAAGCGGTATGTCGGCTGTGTGTACGTAGCTACGGCTAGTGAACTGCCGCTACAGAAGTTAGTGCTGCTTCTGAGGTAAACAATGATTAAATTCTTCCCGTTTCGTCTTCTCCAAGCTACAGCTAGGCACCGTGTAGGTACATATTCAGACAAACATGCAGAACAGTTTCACAAACAGTCTCTAAATCCATCAGTAAACAAGGCTTTTAAATGAATAGCAGTGGTGGCAGGGCTGGATTGGGACAAAAAATCAGCCCTGGCATTTTTGGCTTAGACCAGCCTGTCATAATTAGTGGAGCACAGCCGACCAGTAATTTATGTATGTGTTCCGCGAAGGAATGTGTTTTACTATTAGCATATAAAAATGATTAAATAATAACAGCATCATATAAAAAAATTATTATTTTAACATAATATTGCATGTATTGCTGTAGCCTTAAAATGTAAAATAAGTAAAACAGGTTATAGATATGTCATGTTATATTGTTTATTTGAGCATCACGCATCAGTGTAGCCAATCATCTGTAACTCTCATGTCAAATGTGAAGCTTATTGGTTAGTCTCCACAGTGCTAGTTTCCTATTGGAGCAGAGGACTTTTCTCCCGCCTCTTTTCTAGAACCGGGAGAAAGAAGAAATGAAAACAGGACAACGAATGACCGAGAATGCAGGTGGAGAACAAGCTGAAAAATAGACTCAAAAGCAGTATATTATTTTTAAATAAGGACATTTTTTATATATTATATGTTTAAAGGCTAATTTTATAATTGAATTGTACCTAAATGCTCTAAATAATGTTTTGATTTGTTGTTTGAGTACGGAAAAGAGACATTGTTTTTTATAGTTAATATATAGGTTAGGTTATTTGTGCAGACTGAAGACACACTGTACACTGAATTCTGAATTCTCTTCTTAATGGGAAAATTTGCAAGAGGATCACCTTGGATTGATTCTTACCCATTGACTTCATTCCAAGCCTGTTGATGGTAGGGAAAGCTTTTATGCAAGGGCTTAATTTTTCTCGGATGACCTATGGAGCAGTAGGACTGTTTCCCAGTGCCCAAGCATACTGACATTACTTGACGTAGGACTTGACGTAGGACTTGGTGCACATTTACAAAGACCTATTGTGTGTAACTTTTTATTTTAAATGCCAGCTTATAATAAAACTCTGTAAATGTTTCTTTCTTTAAAAACATAGTTTTAAAATAATTAATAATAATTAATAATTATTAACTATAACTCATGGTGTCCAACTACCTTTATTCTTAAACCTACCTTTGAACCCACACTCTGGCCTACCACAAGCTCAAGCTAGTGTTTATTATCACTCAGATTATCATATGATGCCTTAGATAAGATAAGATAGGATAAGATAAACCTTTATTAGTCCCACAGTGGGGAAATTCACCCTGTTACAGCAGCAAAGGGAGATCAAGGCACTCAGTACAAAAAAATAGAAAAATAAAACAGTACAGTATATACAATATAAATAATAAAATGTCAAGAACTCTTAAGATTGTATTTACAAATAATTACAACTATTCAATGCAATACTATGCAGTGCAAAAGAATATGATGCTGTGCATATTTATGCTGCTTCTTTTTTACTTCTTATAAACACTTGGCCCTTTCACAAGCAGGCTTTTTGCCTTTCTAGGGCAAAAATAAGCCTCTGATAATAAAACCTCTAACACTCTCTGTGACAATAAGACTTAATATCATTACAGATTAATAAGATGGTGTTGATTACTGGTTTAGAATAAACAAAGCTGTTAACCAGTAGAGTGTGAACGAAAGTTGCAATACTGTGCTCACTCGCCTTCTTGCAAGGGGTGTCGCTGGTGCGAGCCAGAGCTAAATGCTAGGAGGTGGAAGAGAGGAGGGAGATGCCTTCTTGCTTAAACCATTTCACCACATGCTGCCTATTTACTTACAGGAGCTAACATGCCTCCAACTCGCGCGATACCTGGCCAAGTCTCGTCTTGTCTCTAGGCCACTCACAACAGTAGCGATGGAAGTCCAAATTGTATGCATTGCACAATTTTTATTTAATTCAGGTTATAGCATTTCAAAGTCTTATGTGGGTTTACTGATGCAAATCTGTGAATCTTGCCATCCATATTTAAGACCCACCATAAGCTGTGTCCAAAGAATGTATGTCCAAACAGACAAATTTGAACTGACTCACGCGTGTAAAAGATCAATGCCTTATGTGGCACGATCAGAGGTAAACAATCCCGAATTCCAAAGAATGGAGGTCCGCTCCAGAGATTTTAGCTTCACCTTTGCCAGCATCACAGGTGGAAGCAAAACATTCCAATGTGTGACATTGTTGTGAACTCACTGTAAAAAGGGTAGGTTATTTGGCCATAGCTGCTTCTTTGCTTGCAACTTTGTGTGCTTTAAATTTTTCTTTCAGGCTATTTACCTTGCGTTGACACTGCAGCCTCGCTCTCTTATGACTACATTTGGATTTTTTTTTTTCTAGTTTTCTTTGAACATGGGGTTATTGCGATAACTACTTTCTAATTTAGTTTGTAAAGAAACACTAACACAAATATTTATGAGGCCTGTAACCTCATATACCAGCACTGGCATCCTCTATCACTGCTGTTGTCCATCTTTCCTTCTCAGCAGTCTGACATTATGATAGATGTCACATTGGATTGATGCAAAAGTCTGGCTATGTATCGGATTTCAGTACCATGTATGAAAGTGTTCCAAATTAGGACTGTTGATGAAAAAAGATATTTCCTGTAAATACATAACTTAACAGTATGTAGAGACAACGGTAAATTTGACGTTTCACCCAACTGTTTCTAAAGTTTACTGATTATAACGTTTCAGATGAGTTGATTCAGGACTCAACAATGGAAATACATGGAAAATATGTTCTATAACAAAGCAAGTCTGTGTTTCTCCTTCAGGTTTCAAGTGTCATATTCAAACAACGCATAGATTACACCAACTGAGATCAACGCAAGAACAAAAACAACATCATCATCATCAACAACAGTGCAACGGGAGCCACAGTAATTAGCCAGGAGGTAATTGCTGAAGAGCAGCTGAACACTGCGTATCTGAGGGACCCGATCAGACGGAATGTGTTTCAGACTCCTCTTCTGAGAGAGAGAACCACCATCTCGACAAACACTCTCTATCTCCCAGTCACCCTTTCACAGAAGAAGCCCAGGTTCTGACAGGTGCTGCTGAATATTCATCACCTGAGCAGCTTACCTGTTTCTAATCACTCACAATGTGCAGACACTCTCAAGCTGTCAATCATTCTGCTCTCCAAAATGGCCTCCACACTACAATGGTTATGGAAATTCATATTGTTGCCACACAGATGGAGTGTTTGTTCACCCAAACCCTGCATAGGGTCAGGGACAATTTGAAGAGCAGGAATGTGGGACTGGGTTCCAAATATTAAATGCGGTATTGGCGCTCATCCCATCACAGCTAGCATTATGGCCATTACCCGGCATGAGAGTGGATTCTAACTCTCACCTTCACAATAGCATAACAATACACTTCCTGTCCACTTTATTAGAAACTTCTTCCTGGTTGCTATACAGTTTGAGACTATAGCCCATCTCTTCATGTATATTTTTGTGCTAGCCATCTTCCTTAGCCCTTTATCTGTAGTCCTTTTCTAAGGTGGATCATTCTAAACCTAGCAGTGACATCAGTGTTGGCGTGGGTAATTGTGAGGGTTGAGAGAAATCCCAGTTGGCCAGTACATTTTTGGGTCAGTTACTGTGGACTAACAACATAGGATTTACAGAAATGTTTTACTGCAGGCGCATCTATTTTCTCCCACACAAGTAAACAAAACAACTTACTCTCAAACTGTGAACAACACAACCAAGGACACATTTGTATGGTTTAAGGGGTTAAATGAGTGACCTTACTGTCCTCAAGTCATACAGGCCCAGTTTGTCTGCAAATGAGGCTTGTGTTAATAGAAATTAGTTTATCAGAATAGTGGTCGTATGAATTTCTGAATTATTTAATCATGACTCACAGGAAGTTTTGCCATGTTTGACATATCTGCTGTACTGCATGTTTTTATATGAAGACATTTACCATGTTTTGTGTTGCCTATCTTGAATGTGTCAACCATATGTGTTCCACCATGTTCCTTATCTACCATCCTGTATTTGTTCCAGCATGTTCTCTATATGTTATCATGTATGTGTTCCACCATGTTGTAAATCTACTATCCTGTATGTGTTCCACCATGTTCTTAAGCTACCATCTTGTACATGTTCCACCATGTTCTCTAGCTACTGTCCTGTATGTGTTCCACCATGTTCTCTAGCTACTATCCTGTATGTGTTCCGCCATGTTCTCTAGCTACCATCCTGTACGTGTTCCACAATGTTCTCTAGCTACCATCCTGTATGTGTTCCACCATGTTCTCTACTACCCATCCTGTATGTGTCCAACACAATCAGCAGGTCCTCTGGATCCATTTTTGGAAATCTGCTTTTGGAAGCAGAAAAGTCAGTCTGAGACAAAGCATCACACAAAATAAACTGAACTGAGCAAGGTTTTGTTGTTGTGAATCAAAGCAGCAACTCGATTTCTTTTATCTTTCCAAACAATATTTTAGAAGCCGTGGTAGCTGGTTTTACTAAGAGTGATGACTGAGTGATGATAATGCGTTTTGTTCATGTGTGGATGATTTCGGGGAGCAGTCCTAAATTGGGAATTGGCAATAGGACTGCCTATATATATTTACTTTATTACACAAACTACTAAACACCAAATGGAATAAAAGCTTCTAGTTTGGTGAGATCCCCAAGCAGTTTCGAGAAGCAAGCTGTGGAATGAGTCTTATCCTTATTTCCCATCACTCTGATAGAAGGTGCTGTTGCATTTTATGCCTCTTGTTCTGGATCTGGACACAATTACTGACCAAAGTGCTTTTCCTTAATGTCCTGAGCTTATCATCAAAACCGTGTGGTCTTTAGCTTGAAATCCTTCTCTTGTGTTCTTTTCATTTTCTTTCAGCTGTCTTTTTCTTTCTTCAGTCACCTGTTTGTTCTCTGACCAACATCTGTCAGACAGAGGAAGAGAGAAAAAAATAGTTGAGAGAGAATGAGAAGCACAGAGGGCATAGACAGAAGAGAGTAGAGACAATGAAATGTAGAGCAATAAAAACAGACAACTAAGGGATAGAGAATGAATACAGAATATAGTGATAAAGAGGAATAAGAGAAAAGGGGAGAGGAAAGAAAGAGAAAGAAAATGAATGAAGAGAGAGGGTAAGACAGAAAGTGAAAAAGGATAAAGTGGAGAGAGAGAGAGGTACTGCAGGGGTTGTTATGTCTGTCAGTGCTGTGAGCAGTTGCTGTGAGGGTATTTAGGCTCACAGCAATGGCACAGACATTTTGAGGGGCTGTTGATATGAAACCTTTAAAAAAAAGTTGAACCCAAAAACGCCCACAACCCTCAGTTAGGATGTCATCCATCAAATGAAAAATAAAAGGGTTTAAAATTGTAAAGATTAATGAAACTAATTTAGACAGTTATGTAATTTTGCATATTGAGCTTAACACTACCTTCTCTCAGTCTGATTGTAAAATACTTGTGCTTTTATATTGACCACAATCTCTCTACTTGACTCAATAAAGCTATTTATTATTTAAGTAATAATAATAATTATAAAAAATTTAACTAGCAAGGTGCATTTCCTGAAGATAACAGAGTGGTTTCCCAGATTTGTTTCATAGGGTGTTGCCAACTATATAAAATACGTGGGTGTGTTTATATAATTTTAAACAAACTCTTTGAACTCTAATGAATGAGTCAGAGTCATTGAAATGTGCTGCAGACCTGCTACAATTTGTCACTTCAAGATGCGTAAAACGCCATTGACGGCTTTGAGTTTAACTGTCTGCGTTTGCGCTCTAGACAACTCGTCTATGGGTATAAGTGCATTAGACAGCAACCTGTTGGGAAAAGAAGACTTCAACTAACCATAGCGCTAGTTGTAAACTCTTCAAATAGGCTACAAGCGAAGAGCCGGCAAGCTGTCAGAACGAAAGTAACCAAATTGGTTTTCATCCCTCTCAGTACATCTTAATTTTTTAACAAGGGAGGACGATCATAAACACCATTTCAGAGGTAATTGGCAGGGTATGAGAATTGTGAATTGCATCCATTTTAATAAGCCTGGCAACTTCTGAAAAATAACATGGCTCCACATCAAATGTCAAAACTAGGTGGCGCAAAAATACAAGAATCAAAATAAAAACTTGCAAGTTTTAACAATTCGCGTGTGTAAATATCTCTTCTGTGAGAGTAAATGTGAAACTTGTGAGCGCAGACAGAGTCTGTGTTTATTATCATATTGCACTCAAACCACCTTTTTTTAATTCTCAAATGTTTTTTCCATCTTGATTCGATAGTTTTCCTCGCGCGCTATGTGAATTACCTTTGACTGCTTTCTGTGCTTGAGAGAAATGTTTGTGCTCGAGTATTGAATTGAGGTGGTTTTGACAGTTTGGGGTGGGCCCATGGCTGTTGTGGCTGAGGGCACAGTACAAAAAGCGTTTCTCCAGAAGACAAAGCGCAGTGTAACTTGAAATGAGTCATCGCACATGCAGACCTCAGAAAAAAGCCTTTAGTTCAGAGGTAAAATTCACAGCTTTATAAACTTGCAATTTCTAATAGGTAGTACATGAAGTCACAGTCTATAACACTATGTACATATGAATTATAAGTAAATGGCATCCTATATCTTTACCATTTTCATTGTTTTGTATTTTAGTGAGAGTTGTAATATAACACATTACATGTTCATAATAATAGCAGATTTCAGTCCAGGGTTTATTCAAGCAATAGTTAAATTATTTATTAATCGCATGTTCCAAAATTTTAAATTGTATTGCCTTTTTATTAAAAGAGTTATTGTTTTCTTTATAGTCTACTTGTATGTTGAATGACTAGATATGGTTAAAAATATATGCTTAGTAAGAAGTTGTGATGAGTGAGCATGTGAACTCAATCAATACTGGTCCGCAATGCCATGCTGTGCTGCTCTGCCGCAGTAAGTTGCTACACAAAGAAAGTTTTCAAGGTTGTCAGCTCATGTACTGTACTACACTGTATTATTCAAAACACAGTTTGCACTGAAATCTCATAACTTTGAGTTAATACAACAGAATGTCCAGATACTAAAGTGTTTATTTCTGTATACATGTCATTTCTAAAGACAATAATATACTGTGTATTTATGATAAAGCTACGTGTAGCTTTTGAAAATAGGACTATTTAACATGAAAATAATTACGTACGAAATGATTGCTTAACATTTCCATCATAATACTTTACCTGCTGGTCGGATGGTTGTTTGAATCCAGCTCTACAAAGTTGTGCTTCTCTTATCTGCCACCCTCAGCTCTTTATTTAATTATCCTCCTTGTGGACTGCATTACCTACTATTCCACTATATAAAAATACACAAATGGACATGTATTACATTTTAGCCAATTTGAACATTTATAAGTTAACACCTCATAATGAAAAATAAGGATAACATCTATTAGCTTCAATAGGTTGTTTGTTGAAAGAGGGCGAAGGCCTGTAGCCTAGCCTTGTGCACATCTTTGATTAAGCTAGCTTGTCAGCTCCTTCATATCCCATAACTGACAACATATCTGTTTGTTGCCCAGTGACTGGGTAGTAACATGTCTTGTGTGTTTAATGCTCATCTTCTGGAAATATTTCATGTGTATGTTGCCTGAATCAAAATGTGTGTTTTACGTAAAATGTTTTACATTTACTGGGAAATCTAAATCTGTGTTTTCTTTCTAATTGTGTAAATTATGTCATCTGGGACACCATATACACTAAAGACATATGGCACATACATACCTCCCCAAAGCCTAATACATGTTTTCTGTGCTTCTCCATATTTCTCCCCTTCGAAGTGAAGTGGGTAGTCTTGATAGTAAGTAATGCTTTTATAAGCATTTCCTAACTAACCACAAGGCTAACAGTGCTTAGATTCCTCCCTTTGAATCTGGCGAACCTAGCTAGATGAAGCTAACTTAGTAAGCATCTTCACAAACTGTCTGTCTGTCTGTCTATCTATCCATCAGTCTTTCTGTCTGTATATATCTGAGGTTCATTCACCCACCACTATTCCACGTGTTGCATTCCTTGGATCCAGCATTAAAGTGGATAAATGAATTTACTTAATTTAAGGCATCATCACATAAAAACTGAATGTTTTTTTGTGCATTATTGACAAACATTATAATATGTTTACAGGGGCTATAAGCCAAAAGCTATATTCTTAGGTTCTCCCTAGCAGCGCATACCAACACAGAAGAAACTGCTTGTGATGACCAGTTGTTATTGTCAGTGGGTCCATGTGATCATTTTTTAAATTAGTCTAAATGTGATTTTCTTAAAGCTGTGAACACAGAAATATAGTCTCTTTAAAGTTGTAATTAATTTGGGACAATATTAATAATGATAATATTACTATTAAAAATAATAATTTTTCAATCATGCAAAGTTCACACAACATAAGTGTTCAGACAACATTGTGTTCAAACAAAAGGCAAAATAAAGAGCAAGATATGATATGACAGGTATAATATATCGGCTGAGTATGTGTTTTGGAGTTGTTCCGGTGCTCCAGGAGCTGAGGGAGGTCAAGATAGACTCTTCCATTCACACCTCGTTAGCCCTGTTGACTTTCCTGACCTTCAGCTTTGCACACACTTGAACAGATGTGCAGTCATGTACAAAACCTACACATGCATTAATGCATGCACTTTATTTTGAACCTGCTGACAGCATTTTTGTAGTCAAACAGTCTAGTTCTGCCTTGTTTCTTGGAGACAATCAAAAATAACTCATACTGCACAAGTGCGCATCTAATCTGGCCTTATGTGAAGTCAGTCTAGCATTTCATATTGGCCATTTTTATTTTGTGAGTGTGGGTGAACCACGGCTGCCACTCAAACCATCAGCATAATTGTGTGACATCTTGATCAAGAAGAAAATATGGCTAAGACCAGTGAAGAACCCAGGATAACGCTGCACGAACTACCTTACAGCCCAAGACAGAATAGACAGAATAAAGTCTCCCTAGTGTGAGTCTGGTGCATCTATGACAGTCACACAAGCCAGTAGTGGGGCAATACAATAGATTCATGCATCATAATTAACTGTGAGCAAAATGTCCCTTTACTGCTTTTTTACTCCAAGTATACATTTGCTAATTGTGGAAACAGCTCCATTTTACCTGTTATGCATTTGGCTTATCTATCTGGTTTTGCATATTGATATTTATAAAAAGGTAAGGTAAGTTCTGATGACTTTTCCATGCAAACCATGTTTGTCCAGAATAAACCTTCACCCAGGTTCTTTCCTCCTTTATTGTTTTTGTTTTGTACCTTTTGTTTCCAAGTTAAACTAGTTGCAGAGTGTAAATACAATATGCATGATTATTCTATTAAACATTTTTTTAATCACAGACATGTATTTCACAGAAATCATTACTTCAGAGTCTCAAATTGTGGGACAATAATTGTAAAACTATCTTAGTGCTAATTAGCAATTGTTCTGTCACCAAAATCTAATTATTATAATACCGAGTGGTTAATTATAATACAGAGTGTCTTATAATCAATTGTGTGTCCCACTTGATGAAATGAAGTATCTTGTAATAATGGTGTAGTTACACCTGAACAACACATTGTAACTACTAGTGATGTGGCCATTATTACAGATTGTTGCAGGGTTACAGTAGTACAACTTATTTATTAATTTTTTTCTGCCTCGTGCAAATAGAAAAGTTTTCTTGATAGTTGTAACCGCATTGTCTCTCATGGTGAAAGGAAACTGATTCACATGTGTTTACATAATCTGTATTACTGTTGCACTGTGCACTTCTGGTAACAGTGGCTACATCACTAGTAGTTATGTTGTTGTTGAATGTGTTGTTCATGTGTAACTACACAGCCATTAGATACCCTTAATATAATTGGGACCTAATAGTGTTTAATACAATAAAATGGACCTACATTTACCCGTAGAATATGGGATTCTTATTGTGATAGCACTGGTGTTTCTGATAAACAGATTAATGCAAGTAAAGTGCTAGTGAAGGAGAAAAGCTGTATCTGTGTTATCATTGGGTTTGTTTGATAATTGCATTCTTTGCTTAATTCTTCTAATTCTAACATTGAATATCGTGAATTCAGTTAGCAGTAATTAAAGCTAAATTACAACCATGTGTTCAGTGTTCATGCTGCTTCAGAGACCTCTATAGTAGGCATTCTTTGGTGTGGATGGTCCTGATGGTTCCCCACTTATTATTACATGTAGGAAATTACATAATACATTTGTGAACATATCCTAAAGACAAGCCTGTGTGTGTAGGCGTGTCTTTTGTTAGTCGTTTTGGTTAGTCATTTGTGTGTGTGTGGGTGTGTATGTGTGTGTATTGTTCTCTGAAGCTGTTTTGTCCTTGATATCTATTATAAAAGGTGCATAAAGTCACTGAGTGTGCAGTTAAAGTTTTGCTGTTGATTTCTCTGTTGAACTGAATTGACCCTGATGTGAAGGACAATATAATGAAAAGTGTAACTGTCCCTGTTTGTCCTTCACTGCTGCACAGAGTGAGCGAGTCAACCTGAACTCAGCAAACATTCAGCAAAAGTCACTTACGTTCTTTACATATTCTGTACAAAACTAACACAAACCTAATCTTAACATTGTCAGCCACAAGATATCTCTTTTTCTTAGTCATTTTTCTTCATGGAGAACAGACAGATGTCCCCACAACCACAACATGTTCATGTCTTCATTGTCTTGAGAGGATCTGGTCCTTACAAAGAGAAAAAAACACACTGATACCCATGAAGGCTATACAAAACAAATGAAAAGTACAATGAATAAAGTGTAGGCTCATTTAAAAAAATAGTCTAAAATCTAACTCAGTTAAGTCTGAAATTGGTTTTGAACTCTGATCTATGTATTTGTAAGCTGTAGTTTATCAGTCTTGGGCTTACAGACCAAATTTGGTGAGACGAATGGTTGAGATCAAGACAAGCTTGGGCTTTCGAGCATAACAGTACCAGTCCAACAGAATAAGAATAAAAAAAAAACATCTTGGCATGTGTGCAGAATAAAATCAGTTGTGTTAAATTAACACCTACAGTCTAAATGTGGAAGACTGTGTACTTTGTACAGTCACAGCAGTCTCCAGTGTCACTGTGGGAGTTAATTTCACACTGCTGATTTTAGTGTGTGTGTGTGTGTGTGTGTGTGTGTGTGTGTGTGTGTGTGTGTGTGTGTGTGTGTTTGTGTGTGCACATCAGGTTTTTGAGATAAATATTAGTGTTATCTGCAAGACCACAAATATGCCACAATGCCACCTGCCAGTTCCACTGAGACAAAGACAGTATGAAAATGATTATGTATAAAAATGCCAGGGAGAGAAAGAGAGGTACAGAGAGAGGGGGAGTGTGTGGGTTTGTGAATGACAGAAGCAGAAGAAAAGTAGAAGAAGGGTAGAAGAAAACAAGAGTAGGAATTGTAGCTCAAAGCTCTTCTCTGTGCCACAATGTGGGATATACATATATATATATATATATATATATATATATATATATATATATATATATATATATATATATATATATATATATATATATATATATAAATATGTAGAAATATTTCTTCTACTGTACACTTCCAATATTTTCTAGGAAATTATTAATTGATAGGTAATACACTGTGACACCTAAAATATAGCACTTTTATTTACAATTCAATAATGTTGGATACATCAGTCTCTCTATTCATAACTCTCTGTGAAGTTTTAGGGCCTTTCAATTCTTTAGACTTCTGGCTCGTATCACCTTGTAGCATGTAGCATTTCACATTCAGCTGCTCTAAATGACTTTGTTTACAACAATTTAGCTGTCAGAATTAAATTAAAAAAGAGTAATAGAGCACAATAAAAACATTGTTAAATGCATGTGACATACATGAAATTAGAGATGGAAACAATGTTACACAACAATTTATTTAACAAACACAATGCAATGATTGGCAAACCTCATATACCCATATTTTCGTTGCAGAAGAGCATGGAGCACACATCAGATGTTAACAGTGACACATTTTACCATTCCATAAAAAAATATTAACACATTTAGAACTAGACAAAAACACAAAAACAGGCCTAATTCTGTACTGGAAATCACTGCATGGGCTCAGAAACACTTTTTGTCCGTAAAGGCAGTTCACAGTGCAATCCACAAATGCAAGTTAATGCCAAAAGAAATCCATATGTCAGCCAAGTCCAGAAAGAGCTAGGCCAAAGCTTTTTCAATATGGACTCATTCAAATGGAAAACTTTTCTGTGGACTTTTATTCATTTATTTTTAGTCATGGATGCTGTGTCTTGTGGATTTAAGAGGAGAGGGACACCCAGCTTGGTATCAGCCAACAGTTCCTGGTCCTGTCGCAACTTTTTTATTGTTGCTGCCTTCAGGTTCTAATCGAGTTAATATTTTTTAAGAAATATGATATTTGCAAATTATTGCATTTTGTTTTCATTTACATTTATTTACCCTACTTTTTTTCGAATTGGGCTTGTAGATGTACTTGAGAGCAAGACAGAAAAGAAAAAAGAAAAGTATGTTCTGTTATGTACGTTTGGCAGTGTTTCGTAGTAGTTGTAGTAGTAGTAGTAGTAGTAGTAATAGTAGTAGTAGTAATAGTAGTAGTAGTAGTAGTAGTAGTAGAAGTAGTAGTTGTTGTGTGTGCGTGTGAGTGTGTCCCGCTGGACTGTGCTGAACCTTCTTTCACAATTACATCACATGATCCACAAAACTCAACCATGACCATATCCAGTCTGGAAAACTCAGATCAGATTTAATCAGCTATATTTAATTGTACTCAGGTCAAATAAAGTGAGTTTAATCTATTCAGGCCAATTAATTCAAATTTAATTCATTTTATTTCATTTAGCTGAACTTGTTTCAGTTCTGGGAAATACAGCTCAGCTAAGTTTGGAATTTGATTTGAATGAGTTTAGCTGTATTCAATTTGTTGCAGTTGAATTTGATTCAGTTCAGTTAAACTTGATTCAGTTCAGCTAATTTAAGAATGTGATTCATCTCACATGTGCTCTGTTTCTCTCTCTCTTTCTGTCTCTCTCTCTCTCTCTCTTTATGCCCCTGTCTCTTTTTTGTGTATATGTTTGTGTGTGTATAATATAATGAATACTTCAGGTTTCTGAAAGTCCCTGTGTTGCTAAATGACCTGCAGACAGCAAGTTGATTAACTGGTGAACTCTGTACTGTAGGAATAAATGACAGCATGGTAATGCTGGCAATTTAGTAACTGCTTAGCAACGAGTGTCTAGCAACATTTTCTGCAAAGCCCATTTCTGGGAAAGTTGCTACATGCAATAAAAACAAGAATGTGTGATTCATTTATTTTCTTGAACCCTTATTTTACTGACAAAAGTCTAAAGAAATGACTATAAATGTTTTGGCTGACCAACATAATTATATATAAAATAAACACATTTTGAATTTGATGCAATAAGAGGAAAAATAAGAGTGAAAAGTTTATAGAATATTCAGTTTGCACTGATTTGAATTGCTCCATAATAAGCAGGTGGATTGGAATCAGGTGATGTTCGAGAATGAGTAGCATCTACTAATGCTTTAGTCTTTGCAAGCAAAGATGGGTCATGGCTCAGCGCTTTGTGCCAGACCTTGTGCCAGTCAACAGGTCAAAAAAAGCTTCTCAACACAAGTAGTGGGAAGTAAAAAGATTGTGAAAAGATTTGGGTAATCCAGAGACAGTATTTGTAGGGCAAGGCCAGAAGCCACTGTTGAGTATGCGCGACCTTCAACTTTTCAGATGATATTAAATGAGAAACCACTATAACCAGTTACTGTGTTAAATAAAAAACAGTCCACTGCTGCATCAAGAAATTCAACTTGAAACTATTACAGAGATCAGTATCAGTTTTATGCAGATATGCTGTCGAGTTCCCTGGGTTCCTCTTAGATGGCCAAAGACAGTGGAAATGTGTGCAGTGGTTAGATGTCTCAACCTTTCCAGAAATAGGCTTCATATTACTAACCTTAGCTGTACACTGTTGCAAGTTGCCTCACTAAAATTATTCTTTGTGAAGGTCAGAATACTTCACTGAAGCAGGGAAAGAAGCACAAAGTGTGTAAACATGCAAGTATGATGCAAATGTGCTGGATTCATGTGCTGCATGTGTGTCTGTGAGCTTTAATTGGACCTGGAATTTCCAGTCCAATGAACACTTCAGATGCCTTGAGGTCTGCAACAAAGACTGGTCCAGTAAAATTCACAGGTTTCAGTTTTCAGGAAAAAGTGATAAGCTAATAGGTTAAGCAGATGCTGGTGGGAATACAATTTATTTATTTACATATTTTTTCCATTTGTTTTAACATCTTGTGCTGCAGATCTAATCACTTGTTTGAAGACTGAGAGCAACTGATTAAACAAGTGCAAACAGGTTGTCTTCACCTTCATTGGAAGTCCTGCAGGCACGCAAGTCCTTTGTAGTTTCACAATTTATTGTATGGACGAAGGGCCCCACTGTTTCACAGAAAAAAAATGGGAGAAACCTTTATCACACCAGTCTGAAACTTGAGAAATGTGACCTACAGCTGTCGTTTTTGTGCTAATACTCTTTTTTGTAGTCCTTTTTTGTGGGTCCATACAGAATGTAAGTGAAGACTGCTACCAGAGAGTAACAAAGCTGCTGTGAATAAACTCGAGCGTTGAGGCAGTGAACAGCAGCATTGATGTAGTGTTCACAAATGAATTGAGCTGGTACTTTTAGATAAACAGGTGATGGGTAGATCATAATGATGGTCAGAATTATCCTACTGGCTTATATAAGGATCCCTCTCCTGGATCTCCTTGAAACGAGTGAAACTCATTAGTTCTTCTGATGTTTTTTTTCCCTTTTGACTGCTTTTGTCTGTTGATGAGCAGGTGATTAATATGCCTGCATTTTGCCTGGCTGTGACCTCAGTCTCCTGAAATTCATTAAATAAAATATTTCGTTTTGTTTATCATTTAAGTAAAAGGAAGACTTGGTGATGTGGTAATACCACTAACTTGGGCAGTGGAACAGTGGAAGCTGGAGAACAAAGAGTTGTTTAGGAGTTAAGAGAGCTCTTTTTTTGGAACACCTTATCACTGTGTCCAATAACCCGCTTCCTGTTTGTTATTATTCTGGTTGCTTGTGTCTCTGGGTATTTTCACTTTCATCGACTACTGCTTATTGCTTTTCATACTACTTGCTGTCGAACTGACCACCACACTATATGAACAGTCTATTCTTACCCCCCCAATTTGCTGTTATAACAGCCTTCACTCCTCTGACCATTTACAAAATCTTTGAGTGTGTTTTGGGAAATTTGTTCCCATTTAGTCAAAAGAGCATTTGTTTAATGTTGAATTCCAAAAGTGTTCAGTGGGGTTGAGGTCAAGTCTCTGTGCAGGCCACTGCAGTTCTTTCGCACCAAACTTTGTGAGGGACGGTCATGAAAAACAGCTCTAGACCCTTCTTCCAAAAGACTTCCACATCACTCCACTGAACATGTTGCCAGTAAGTCCAGCAGTATGCTTTACACCACTCCAGCCGTTACTTGGTATTGCACATTGTGGTTATGAATTTCAAATTTTGTCCAGGAGCTCTTCCATGAATAACCTTTCAATTTAGCCCCAGATGTGCAGCTCTTGTGATGGTGCTGCTTATTTGAAACTCTATTCTAAGCACCAGAAGATAGGTGATTTTTTGTGGTCTGCTGCTTTGAGAGTGAGCTTTAAACTAGCATTACAGTTGACTGGGGCAGATCTAGCAGGGCTAGATCATTCACAGTTGATGAGCTCTTCAGTGACTTTTTCTACTGCCAAAGAGATTTCATGGCAATGTGCTTGATTTTTTACATCTGGTATATGTATGGGTGAGACTGATGCCCCACTCTACATACAGGAGGGTGTCTACATACTTCTGTTCACACTACACCAGTGATGATCGTAGGTGCGCAAGCCCTTTTGTCTCCGAGCTGGTTTGGTTTGTCGCAGATCCCCAAACATTGCCTGCAACAGGAAAGTTGTTCTAAAACCATGTAGTGTGCACTGCAAGTACACAGAGTTCTCTACGCTGCATGACTGTTTTGGTGTCAGGTCAAGCTTTATTGTTATTCCCCTCATCACAGCAAGAGTGTGTTTATGTGTATGCGAGACACCCAGAGTGTTTTGGTGTTGATTTTTATTCCCATCCCTCAGGTTAACCTCTCTGTCCCTCATCAATGTGAGTCATTGCCTGAGGCTGAAATATGATCCCTCTCCAGCCTGCTTTCTTTAATGAGATGGATTTCTGTTCATTTAATTACGGAGGGGGGGATCGCCCCCTGGCTGTCCCTGCAGTATGTGTGTGTGCCAGTGTGTGCAACTGGGTGTTTTCACTTTTTACTTATACACACCAGCAGTCAACCATGCATACGTAAGTGTGTGTGCATGTGTGGGAGAAAGAGTGAAAGTGTTCCAGTGCACTGTGTTCTTGCCACAGGCCAGAGTGGTTGGCTGACAAGGAGGCGAATCGCAAGGCGTGAGTGCAAGTGTGTGTATGTGTGTGTGTGGGGGGACCCCCTGCGGTAGCTCCAGCCCATGAATCAGAGATTAGATCATTGTTACAGGATCATAACACTGCTCTAATTGCCAATTTCTCTTTTTAATTGAATTTGGTGAAGTGAAGAGGACAGAGAATGGGATTGCTGGGAACTGTGCAGTGTGTAAGGTCGTGTGAGTGAGTGTGCGTGTACACTACCATTCAAACATTTGAAATCACTCATCTTATTATATGTAGGTGTGGATCTAAACATTACAAATTAGACTGCAAAAGTTTTTATTTAATACTTAACAGGAGAATTCCACCATTTTTTCAGAATTTCTGCAGTTATCCAGGGCCCAGTCTCTCAAAAGCCTCACAGTATTAGAATATATAAAATTATTGTCTTCTAATTATACTATAATTATTATAGAAACACCTACCAGCTCTGGCTTCTTTACAGTAGTGGTTATCTGAATTCCACCAAGTTCTCAGAATTAAGAACTAAGATTAAACTGCAAGGTCATTCAGTGTGTACTCTAAACCTCAGCTATGCCTTCTGTCACAAAAACACAGCCCCACCTTTACAATAAGACTCCCTATAGAATAGCATGGTGAATAAATGATGTGTAACTATTACAAAACCATGAACATGTCACACATGCCCCGACTCAACGCACCTCAAGATCTTTAAACTGAACAGGTGGCTGCACTCCCTTAACTAGGATCATATGTACTGATCCTGGCTGCCAGCTGAACACCAACTCTTTGGTGTCCTCTCTGTTGGTATTCTGGAGCAGAGAGACGTTGGGCTGCTGAGATGGTCCTTTTTTTTACTGTCGTCCTATTTCTATGACGTCATCTGTATCAACAGTGCTGACAGGGGTGTTGCCCACAAAAAAACATTCTTTCCTCGGCCTGAACCCGAGAGATCCTCCAGCCAACTCTGATGCTGCATGTTTAACCATTCATTGGTCATCAGGTGGCTTTGCTGTCACTGAATGGCCACCTCAACTCAGCATGGCACTCTTCAATTGGCATATGTTGCTTTTCAAAATGTGTTGGCCCTTTACAAAAGAATATGTACCTTTACAAAGAATATGTATACTTAAACTTAAGTAAGGTTTGAGTATATTTTCTGAGTATACTTTAGGTAATAAGTATATTAATATTAATAAATGGTAGTATACTCATAAGTGTACTATTTAAATACTTTTTGTGACTACATTGGCCATTTCTTAGTGTATTAAAGTAAACTTTAGGTATACTTTAAATGTAAGCAATAAACTTTGAGTATGCAAATAGTTTACACATTTTGTACTGAAGTTACACTAAAAGGAAAAAAAAAATTATTAACTCATCCATCGTCAAAAAAGCTTCACCTGACTGTTTGTGTTTGGAGGAAGCCCACACAGACACAGGAGAACATACAACCACACAGAAAGGAACCTGGTTACTGTGGCTGGCCAGACCCTTTCTACTGTGAGGTGGCAGTTCTACCTACTGCACCACTGAGCTGCCCTTAGTTTACCAGGTATAGACTAATATTAACTGAAAATGTGCTTTTAAGTTTTCTTTGAGTGAACATTGTGACGAACGCACAGTAAGGCCTACGTCCCATTAATGTTTTTAAATATTTTTTTTGTGTGGAAAATGTGCATGGCAATGACTATATTTCATTTTTATAACTTGTACTAAAAAATCTCTAGCAACAATTACAACATAATACTTAATACATACTACCTAAATCTTATAGATTATGTTTACACTTTAAAGTATATGACTAGGTTCCAATGTAGATATGATTTTTCTGCTTAAAATATAACTTTACTTTTACTGTAAGTATACTTACCCGTGGACTGTACATAAAAATAAACAAGACATACTCACTATAGAACATATTCTTTGTAAATAAATAAATTCTAAATGTTGTACTTTTATTAAGTATCTCAATTAAAGGATTGAGCACTGGCCAATATACTTTACTAATAGCACGCTTGACTAAACCTCTTTTTTTTTGTAAAGACATGCCTTCAGCTATGCAGACTAAATTGTACATGTCCCTGCCCCGACTGTCAGTGTCAGTCAACCCCTCCCCATGATTGGTGACAACTCACCAGTCACAATGTGGAGATGAACTATTGTGCCTGTCAGCCTGAACCCAGCAGGTACCACATTTGGCTAGGCCACTGGGACTGTCCGTGGCCCATGTGTCCACCAGAGCCATGTATGAAACTCCTTTAGTGTCAGACATTCCAGTCAGACATTCCCTGCACCACAGACACCCAATTATTTTGGTATTTTTATTGAATGTTTGTTTGTTTTGTAGACATTGCAACCAGTGGATCCTAATTTTAAAAATAATAAATGTATTTATTCAAAATACTTTTGGTGTTGTATCATTAACACTTGAAATTTGAGATATGTATAACACAAATCATATTATTTAAAAAAAGTAATACTTTTTTTGTATTATTTTATTATACACTTCATTCTAGATGCTACACATTTTTCTCAGTTATTTTAGATAATAAGTAAAATGTTCCTTGATAATAAGGGGCGGCCGTTTGATGTGCACTGCAGGAGAGTATTTTTTTTTGTATTTTAGTAAGTTTAACCACAGTAGTACACAACCTGTCTGAAGTACAGTACATGCTAAAATCACCACAGATCTAAGAATCTTAAAAATAATTGAAACTAGCTCTGACTAGCCACACTTCTGTGTGCTGGCTTTATTTGTCCAATGCAAACTAAATTATTGTTTATCACGTTTAAAGGCCATTAGCATTCAGTCCTCCTCTCTGCACACCATTGAACCTATTAGTCACATTATTTTTTATTATTATTATTATTATTATTATTATTATTATTATTATTGTAGATTACAAAGTTGGTTTACAGTAAAATGCAGTATTTCAAAGGAATTAAATGACAGTAGTAATTGATGGGTTTTCTCTGGCACCCCTGTTGCTGGACTTTTACTTTGTAGTTGTCTCACGTTGGATTTGCTTGTTTTATTTGCTTGTTTAAAATTTCCACCCACAATACTTTGGGTTTGCTTTGTATCACTGGACTCTCCTGTCTGTTTACTTCTGTGCTGAACTAGTCGATTGCTGTTCACTACACCAACCTGCAGATGTATTACATTATAGATACTGTTTGCATTCTTGTATTACTATAAAATACAAATATTGTTTATTATTTTGTAATTTAGAGATTTTCATTGACCTTTTTAGGACACCAGTTTATACTGGTTTCCAAGTTTTGAAATATGATTCCAGGCCTCTGAAAGGTGGCGAATGTGTTTGTGCTCTAATAACAGAGAGGCTAAATCACAAATTTGATATGTTGTTTCAACTGCAGAATTATGACTGAAATACACTATATAAACAAGAGTACTGGGCCACACCCATTGAATTCCATTGATTTATTTAGTCCTATTGCTACAGGTGTATAAATTCCAGTGCCTAACCATGCAGTCTGCCTTTACAAACATCTGTGAAAAAATAGGTTGTGAGTGGAGTGGTGTAAAACATACCGCCACTAGACTCTGAATAGAAGAAGAAATGTGTTCTGTGGAGTGACGAGTCTTTATCTGGCAGTCTGATGGACGTGTCTGAGTTTGGCAAATGCCAGGAGAATGTTACCTGCCTGACTGCATTGCACTGATTGTGAAGTTTGGTGGAGGAGTGATGTTGTGGGGGTGTTTATCAGGGGTTGCCTGAGGCCCCTTAGTTCCAGTGAGGAGTAATCTTAATGCTTCAGCATAACAAGAGCTTTGTGGAAACAGTTTGGGAAAAGACCTTTTTCTGTTCTAGCATAACTGTGTCCCAGAGTACAAAATAAGCTTCATACAGGCTGGTTGGGTAAGTTTGGTGTTTAAGAACTGGACAGGCCCACACAGAGCCCTTACTTCAACCCTATTAAACACTATTGGGGTGTATGAGAACAGAGATTTCGAGCCAGGCCCTGTCGTCCAACCTCAGTATCTTACCTCACAAATGCTTCTCTGAGTGACTGAGTCGCACAGACACTCCCCAAAAAAGTCCTCCCAGAAAAGTGGAAGCTGTTACAGCTCCAAAGGGGTTTTATTCCTTGATCTATATTCTATCCACTGATTTGGATGACTTAGTTTTTTTATTCATATTTCTCATAGGTTTTGTTGCTATTGTGGTGACACTGTTTTACTTTTTATTGACCAGAGGATGGTGGCGTCGCTATTTGAGTCTTGGTTCCTTGACTGGTCTTTTGTTTTTTGCTACTGTTGCCCTCAGCTTGCTTAGTAGGGGCTTTGAACACTGTAAAAATGAGCTAGTCAAATTATATTGAAATAAAATTGAAGTGAATTTTCTGTTAGACTGTTCAGTCACAGAGGTGCCTACATGCTATTGCAGTAGGACTACACATGGTCATAATGACCTCAGATCAGATCTTCTATCTATTTAAACATCACTTTCAGTTTAACTCTTGATGAAATGTAAATGAAGCGGAATTACTGAAGGGTTTTATCTGTTGATTGAATGGTGTTGCTTAGCAACAATACCTGCATAAAGACTGTTTAATTGATCTATTTTTCTTCATGAAATGTAAATTCACTTTATTAGTAACACATTTTTGTGTCATCTTTGTCTCAAAAGGGAATGATAAATGTGATAATGAATAATAACTGAGGTATAATCTCAGTAATACACTCGAGGTCATGAGATACTGGCACAGGTGTTCTGATCTATGGCAATAGGACCTTTAGCATGCCCTCTTCTGTGTTTTTGCAGAGTTAACTGTTCTTTTATCTCTACTTTATTGGCAGTAAATAAACTCGCCTTGCTCTAGTACCTACAAGGGGAAGCCAAGCCACACTCTTCTGGGTCAGCAATTCCTTTTTTGGGGTACAGCTGCAGTTCCCATTTAATGCCAAATAAATTGCTATAAATTTAAAAAGATTTTTTAATTTCTTGGCGAAAAAAATTATAAATGTATTTATTTTGGAGGGAGTCTGGAGGCTTTTTAAAGGGATTTTTACATGACATTGAAGCATTCTGAGGGAAACAAGTCATTGTTAGTTTATGGAGTTCAACAACTTTGCAAAAACATGTCAAAGCTATGTCAGAAATGTAGCTACTCAGGTATTATGTAAAACATATCACCATACTGATGTCAATATATAAAACATTTGACAGGGAATAATTATTGTTTGTTAACAACAACAGGGCATTCATTATTGTTACAGGGCACTTATTAATCATTTCTGTTCTATCTAATCAAAGTAATTGGACCACAGCTCTTATAATGGACAATCAACAGAAATCAACCTGTTCTACATTAATAAACACAAGTAAAAAAAAGTAAATAAGTAAACCCAGTAAATAAAACACAGCAGGCAAAACATACTTGATTTTAATCGTATATTAATATAACTGTTTTTGTCATTTTGGACCATTTTATCAGATTTACACATAATGTAAAGATATTTTCAAATAATGTAAGACACAGAAAAATGACAAAAATGCAGATTTTCCTTTTTCTACCCACCGTTTAAAAGCTGCTAAAAAGGCACCTGTGTATGTGCAACAGGAAACACCAAGACACTTTCTTCGCTCCCAAAGCTTTGCACTCTTTGAGCATTTCAGATCTGTTCTGTTCCACAAAGATTTTATTTATAAGTGCTGTTAGGGGACTGAAGTGCAGAAAGAGTAGCTAAATTAATGTTATCCAGCCCTAGCAGCAGTCCTGAAACCTGATATTAACCCATTGTTGTTTTAGAAAAATTAGACAGGTAGCCTGTTACACTGCAGAAATTCACATAGCAGCAAACAGTGAATTGCATGTATTTAGAAAAATGCAAAATTTCAAATTTTAGTTTCTGGCAGTTAACAACAATTTAGCAGTTCAACAATGTATACACTCAGACACATGCAATCAGTTATATAGGATGCAAAAGAAGTAGCGTGAACAATTCTGAGTGGAGCAAACAGAGTTTGATTTGAACCTAATAGGTAACATGCATTTTGAATACTTGTTTAAAGGATGTAGAATGTCTGCATGTTTGTCTAATTTCTCATTCTGTTTCACGTCTTTATTCTTGTCTTTTTTATCTTTCTCTATTCATCTGTATCGTTCCTTTTCCTCATACTTCTCTCTTTTTTGTTTGTCTTTTCTCTCCTCTTTGTCTTTTTGTCTTTTTCCTGTTTGATCTCTCTTTCTCTGTCTCTGTTTAATTTTTTTTCTTATGTCACTTCCCCCTCTCTCTGTTCATTTCATACCTCTCTCTCCTTTTTCTCTTTTTTTATTACTAATTTTCTCTTTCATTTCAGTTCAGTAGTAGCATTGCCTGTGTTGAGGACAGTGTTGCTGAAGTATAACTGCGTTCTACAGTAGAAGTAATAATAGTCAATAGAAGTGAGTTCACAGGACTTAATAACAACACTTTTAACAATACTGATGATAACAACAACAATATATGTGAACATATCTCTCTTTCTCTCTCTCTCTCTCGCCCCCTCTCCCATATGTACAGATCCACACTGACTGAAGGCAAAACTGCTACAAAATGTTTCTGAACATGGACAAATTTACAATTTACTTGTTTTACTTGTGCTCTGTAAAACTTCACAGCCTGACTTGACGCCTCTGGTTTATTTCAGCAGCTACACTGTGATATGCAGCAGTGCACAGAAGTCAAACAAGTCTTATAACAAACAAAACTAATTCAGATTTAACTTTGACCACAATTTAGTATAGTACAGCATAGAGCAGTAGACAACTGAACACTAATTCCAGCTGCCCTGTGAGTACCTATCTGGGTCACAAAGTTAATCAAAGTCACAAAGGCACTGCACCTTTTCCCATTTGTACATTTGGCTCAGTTTGTTTTATATATCCATGCAGAATTTAACACACATCAACTGTTTTTTCTGCCCAGAGACTATTTATAGCTCTATTTATTAATTATGTATATGCATCTGTCTGCCTATAGGCATCCAAATGTTTCCTGCTTTCGTCTTTCATCTGCAGGCTTTAGAATTTTGATAGAGATGTTGGAGTAATACGAAAATGCCATGTGTGTATATTCACAACTTTTTGGCTAAAAGTATCCAGACAGGCCTTCTGTTTCAGCTGCTATAAGGTACTGCAATTGCTGAGACAAGTGTTCAATGCACATACTTGAATATGAGAGAGAAAACAAAAAAGCAGCCAAAATTTAATGAGAAAAGAAAGCAAACGAAAGAAAGAGAGAACAGGATTAGTAAGAGTGTAGGGGAGAGAGAGAATGAATGAAGAAAGGAGGAAAAGGAAACAATCAAACAATCAAAACTAAGAAGAAAGAAAATAGCAAAGATACAGAAACCTGAAGAAACAGAAACAGAGAACAGAAAAAGGAACAAAGAAGGAAAAAAAGGAAAAAGAAAGAAAGAGACGGTGAAGAAGATCTTCTCTCTGACACCGACTAAACCCTCTATTAAGGCCGAGTGTAGGAGAGGGACGACCTGTCTGCTCTTCTAATTCAGCCAGAATGTGTGTGCTTGTATGTGTGCATGTGTGTGTATGTGTGTGGGTGTGCTAGTGTGTGTGCGTGTGTGTGCGTGTGTGTGTGTGTTACAGAGAGAGAGAGAGGTAACTTTTCACCCAAAACCAATTGAAGCTTTCCCAATTAATCCCCCTTTACCGCCTCTCGGCTGCTCTTGCCTCCAGCTTTTCATGCAATATTCATTCATTTTTATACACATACTTCCACTGCAACTCTGCTTCTCTTCACAACCATTATCCCTCCCATCAGCCCTTCCCTCTCCTCCACTCATCTCTCCTCTTTCCTTCCTTCTCCCTGTCTGTACCTGCTCCCCCAAAACAAATTTGCTGGGATGTTGTTTATTGAAAGCTTGCTGGGAGTTTTGCGTTATATCATACGCCTGTATGGATTAACTTCACACTCATAGCTTCAAAAGGAACTTCCAGATTTATCAAGCTGGGAGTGATGTTACAGAAATTTTCTGCAGCATGTTGCAATTACATATTTCCACTAGAGAGGGCTCCAGATCTCCCAACCTTTATAATTGCACCATACTAGTCCTGCCTTCATGGCAATTGGGAGCTCTGAATTTTCCAGAGCAGAGCTCCCTCGTGCCCATCACAGAGTGGTGACGCAACCTCTACTGTTTGAGATGTGACAAAAAGAATGCTAACACAGAGCTGCTCAGAAACTCTGACTTTCTGAGTGGAAATTAAAATTGATTGGCTCTTCAAATTAACTTGGAAATTAAAAAGTTTCTGTTTTTTTTTAAACACATCACAAGTCATTAATTAGTGTTTCATTTAGCACTTGTGGCGCTGGATTTAATTTTATCAGATGAGATCCATCACCACAAATTGTCAGGGATTGAACCATAATGATTACTGGATTGTTATTATAATAAATAATATAAAATATAATACATAATTTTAACATAATTTTGAGGTTTTTTGGACATGATTAGAAAAATATTTTGAAAAAAAAAGGTTTTTTTCCTCTTCTACTGTATAGTATATATATATATGTGTGTGTGTGTGTGTGTGTGTGTGTGTGTGTGTGTGTGTGTGTGTGTGTGTGTGTGTGTGTGTGTGTGTGAAATTCTGAAATACGCTGTATGCAGGGCTGGACTGGCCAACCAGTAATTTATGTATGTGTTCCGCTAAGGAATGTATTTTACTATTATCATATAATAATTATCAAATAATAACAGCATCATATAACTATTTGCCTTATTCGAAATTTACAGTGAGTCTTACTGTGGGCATACCTTTTGCTAATGATACTTTTATACACTTGCTTTACTTCATTTAATAGTTTTATGATGTTATTTTACTTGTTTGAGTGTTTTTAAAACATGTTGAACTGCAGCATAGAGGCTACAAATTCAAACTACTATGCAGCCTTTCAACACACCTTTAGCCTAAATATAATGATGTAGCCTAAAATGAACACCTGCTCCTCATCCAGCACTTCTCAGCCTTGACCGTTTATTATTTTATCAGAAGAAGGTGCCCTACGTGGCTGCCAGATACCAATAAATACTGATACTAATCAATTGCCATTGCTCATCATTCTCATGTAACAGAGCTAATGTTACCTCAGAGTCCCTGTGTTATCCTAACATTACACCTGCTTACGTACTACACTCTCCCGCTCAGTCTGTACCTCAGGTTCTCTGTCCACAGCCAGTATCTCTGGCTGCTCCTCTAGCTGCCCGCTGCTGCTGTCTTCACCCACAACCTGCTATTGCTGGAGCTCTGCTGTCACAGAGGAAGTGGAGGCTACAGCAGCGAACACGTCTGTGATCTTAGCACATTTTGCAGCATCTACAATCTTCAATCTTTTCACACGTAACTTCTCTGCACCTCCTTTCTGCCGCTTCAGTTTCTCCATGTTGCCCCTCCTTTAATGCGCGCTCTACACTAAAACTACCCGGAGTTACAGGCTGTATGTTACTATATGTAAACAAATGATTATTCTTCATTAGTCAGATGTGGAGGATGCATCTATTACAAAAATAAAAAAGTTGTTAAGTTGTTTTGATGTTACTGCCGATTAGGTATGTTTTTGCCTTTTAAAGACCCCTATAACAACTTAGTACTAAAGCAGATTACGTGTGCAAAGTAGTTTTATGTCGGTACTTCCAGTATTCATAGTCAAGTCAGATATCATATGTCAAAACAAAGGCTGAAATTGTATGACTTTTTATATAAAAGAGTTTCATTTATATTTTTTTAAAGTGTCATTTTTCAATACTTACTGTCCATATATGGAAACTGTGTGGCATAAGCAGCCCTTCTAAATTCATTGTTTTTGTTATGCTATGGCATTTACAAATATCCACCTATTTAGGTTAGAGCAGTTTAGCCCCACTCTTTCAGTTTATAACTTAAACATATATGAAGTGTTTCATTTCTGACTTTGAGGACAGCCAATCAAAGGAGAGGTTGGACTTGATCTTGTAAAAATAAATTTAATTTTTTGGCACATGACCCGAACAATTGCCTTAAATTGATCTTAGAGGCGAAAAAATTAAACACAAGTGAAATGTTGAAGAATTAATCAATTCATTTGTTTCAGTCGTGAACGTAACCAGCCTTGAAAAGCAAGTCACACAAGTATTGCGTTCCGCTGCGCCGTGCTTTTAACGAGGCAAAACTGAAGGCAAACGCATCATCGCATTTCTTCATAAGAAGCCTTCACTGCATCTTCACTGCTTTTCCATCAAGAGTCTGCCTTTTTTGTGGTGCAATATATTTTGATTTATTAATGTGCTTTAACTTAGTAAACACTTATAAATATGCTACATTTAAATTTAAGGATGGCTGGTGCAACTGTCTCCAGAGCTGTTTTATATGCACCAGACCTTCACCCAGAGAGTTCCCCCCACGCCAGCCCCCCACCAAAACACGTCAGACTGCCACGAAAAGCCTCATTTACATCAGAGTGGAAATGAACACAAGCTAGCGGAGGCCCGTCTTAGCAGACAAGGCCAGATCTCTCTCTCTCTCTCTCTCTCTCTCTCTCTCTCTCACTGGCTATATTTCTCTGCTGTGATACTTTAAGGCAAAGGCAAGGTCAAATTAAATTTGTCCTCTAAGCGAGGTATATTAAAGTGTTCCATCAGAGGAGGTTGAAATGGGCTGATGGGGCTGGATAAGTGTTCCTTCACCGCCTTTAAGAGCAGACATGCTTCACCCGGTCACCACGGCAATTACACACGTACGCGCTACACACTCAAAACTGAAAAGCACTCAGGACATAATTCAGTGAATAAACTTCTAGAACGTTTCACTTTACTTTCACGCTATCACAGAATACAAAGAAACACTGTACCTCTACTTCTGTCTAGATGACTGAATGTATGCACTCAGGCCACTTTATTGCAAACCCCAACCGGGGAGCTCAGTCAGAGACTGTGGCCCATTTGCTGATGCACAGTTTGAGTTAGCCATCCTCCAGAACTTCCAGAGCTGTTAAACCTTATTACAGCATCAAGCTTCCAAAACAGTCACCTCACATTAAAGACTAGTGCAATGATTTTAAAAGCTGATATTAAAAAAAAACTACCAAAACTGATTAAGTTAAAACTCACGTAACACAGCCAGCGTCGAAATAGCATGCATTTACAGCACAGTTCTCTCAAAAGCTCCGTAAAGTCATTCAGGAGTGAGCGAAGATTGCTTAATGTAAGCTGCCTGATTAAACTATAAAGTGCGTCACTCAAGACTAATTAATGCACTCAGGGTTCATGTGGTTTCACCAACTTTGCCAGGTTTTCAATCTCCTACCCTTCATGTTTCTATTAGAATTAAGTTGACATCAGTCTTCAGTGTGGCGGCCACCTCTCGACCTAACAGTGACACTGACTAAATAATATCAGCAGTGGTCCCTTGTCTACTGAGGGAGTCTGAAAATTGTGCAGCAACAGTCAGTAACAGTATGGCAGATATTGTCAAGAAAGTGGCCAGTGAATTCAGGATATCTAAGGTAGTTGTACCCAGAGGGGCTTGTATGAAATAAAAAAAAAATAATAATAGAAAATAATGAATATTTAAAAATTCAGGATTTAAAAAAAAAAATTAAAATAGAAGTGTCTAATATAGTCATAATTTTTTCTATTTCAACTTTGCTGATACTGCAGTAATACTTTTATTTCTTTGCTGGAAGATAATCCTTAAATAATTGGCAAATGGAAATCTGCCCTATCAGATTTTTTCCTCCTCTACGGTATCTAAGAAGAAGCCAAGCAACTTTCAGAGCTGTAATGAAGGCTTCAGATTAACTACAGTTAGCTTAATTAGGAACCAAAATCAGGAACCAGAATCAAACAATTCAAATTGTACTAATTTTAGGAGAAAAAAGGGAAGTTCAAGGCCAAAATACATTACTGACTGCAAATAAATGCAAACAGAATATGTAAATATCATATGTGTAACTCTAACTGAGACGAGGGAGTTAGGTACATGCGCAAACGTTCTTTATTGTAGACTACGGTGACAAACAGAAGCATACAACACAACAGGCAACATTATGGCCGGCTGGATTATTATTAATAATTATTAATAATTTTGTCCACAAATAAAGTGTAATGAGGATAATAAAGAAATACCTCAATAATCATTGCTAATGCGATTGTTTTACTGTTATAGTTAATGCTCTTCCAGCTTATATATATATATATATATATATATATATATATATATATATATATATATATATATATATATATATTTTTTTTTTTTTTTTTTTTTAATATTTATATTAAAACCTTACATATTTAAAACCTTACATATTTAACCTTGAATGGTAATTAAAGTAAATTGCACGTGATTACAACTGGAATTCCATATGTGTTACTTTCAAAACTTTTTTCATGGAGGTATGTGTGCTGTTTATGGTCCGAACGAGAGGTCTGCGTGGGACTGATTTTGTGATCCCGCTCTCACTTGCTCTCGCTACATGTTTCATTCTGCTCCCGCCAAATTTTGACGATATTGGTCCTACTTCTATCCGCAAAGCAGACATTTCAGCCCACTCCTCTCAGCAGTCCCACCCGAGAGTAAAAGACATCCAATATATAACAAACTCTATTTACAACTAAATTATTCTAAACTAGAAAACTGAAAATTACTACGATATGTCATATTTGTCTGTAATTGGTGTAATTGAGGTGTATTGGCCTTTCTTTTAGAACACATTCACAGCTGAACCCAACAGACTGTCTAAAGGCTTCACCATTTCTGTAGCACAAAAACAAACTGTTCACGTGACCCGCTGCTTCACAACTAATTAGAATGACTTACTTTCTTATTGATTATGGCTGTTTTCCCTTTATGTTAATTATACATGCTAAGTATTACATGATTATTATAATTTTATATAGACCATCTGTTAATTTGTCTCTTTTAACATGTTACCCTGGGCAACAAGATATTGTGGTGGGACCTGTGATATTTCAGACCTCTAGTCGGAACTGAAGGTCTAACTGTAATTGTGACAGTTCACCACCACTGGTTTCACAATATGTAGTGATTTAGCACCAAATGTTTTAGATGAGAGGTGTTTGCAGGAGGGGGTTCATGCTGCTTGGGGAGGTACCTAATAATGTAGATCCCAGCATCGTCCTTCATACCTGTGAGTCCCTCTCTTCCTCACACACACACACAGACACGTACTGAGTAAGGGTCATGGAAAACAGCATGTAATATTTATGGTATTAATAAATGGCTTTAGGAAAAACACATAAATATGTCTGATGTGGTGTGTGTGTGGGGGGGGGGGGGCACACTTGCACAGTTCCCTACGCTGCACATGTCCTACAGCATCCATATTAAAGAATGTTTATATTACTGTGGTACATATAGCACTTAAGATGAAAGCTCTTTAGTGGGACAGCAGCAAGGAAGACCCCACCACTCAGCACCACCGAACGGCCGTCATAGCAGGCAGGTCCTTAACAGCCACAAACTTTAACGGTGGGCACTATACTTGCACCAACTACACTAACAACCCAGCACAGCATAGAACAACACAACAAACACACTAATAACATCAATAGCAACAAATATTGACAATATTTATAACTCTCTCTCGGCCTAGCTGCAGCATTTCTCAGGGGCCTGTGCATGGGGCCATGTCTACCGCGTGTCCTCTACATCTTTAATCATCCAATGAAACTGAATTGATATTGATATTAGGTTTAAGATTAGCAGCGGGATCAAGTTTGGGTCACAGTAAGATTTAGAGTAAGGCCTAGGTTTGGGTTTTGAGTGCCTAGAGGTTGGGGTTTGTGTTGGGTGTGGGGTTGTGGTTAGGACTAAGGTTAGGATTTGGGTGCAGATTAAAGTTGGGGTAAAAGTTAAGTCTGTTTATTTGAAATTTAGTTAAATATAAAGTAAAGCATCTACAAAATGCCTACAATAGACTATTAAAAGGTAATTAGCATTTAAGATTCTTCAGAACTGCCTCGACTCTAATATGGCCCAATGACTGTGACATCCTGCCAACAAGGACAGGGTTAACTTTTTGCTCCACAGGCTGTTCTAATATTCTCACTTTCTTTCTCTCTCTCTCTCTCTCTCTCTCTCCATCCCTCTCTCTTCCCCCCGACATGCTAATAGATGTCTTCTGCCCGTTTCTCTGACACTGGGTCGCAGCATCTGTCAATTGTCATTTGACACCAAATAATTGTTCCATTATTAAATTCATAAATGTCAGTAGGAATCAGGCTCGGAGGAAAAGAGAGAGAGTTTTTAATCTGGTTCAGCTGTCAGGAGCTCGCTCATCATCTCTGCTGCAGGAAATGAGCGCGCTCAAACGTCTGACAGCACAATTTCACAAAACACTGCCACGCCATCATCTCATTTTCCCCCAGACACTTCTTTCCCCGCAACATGGCTTTTCCCCTCTTGTCCTCTTGCTGATATATTTATTTCATTACTGCCCTTTTTTTCTTTGGAATCCAAACAAAAAAAACCCACACTGATATGTCTTGAGATTTTCAGAATGACTGGGTTGTGTTTCTAAGACTACAGTAACACTCCTACAGTATTTTAATCATCTTTTTGGTTTCTTTAATATATCAGCAATTTGAAGCATATAGAGTAGGAGATAGACATGCCAATAAACAGCCCCCACACAGCAGTGTTACTACGTTAAAGCCCGGCCTAGAATGAGACTAGAAAGTCGTAATAGATCACGTGTTGCTTGAAATTCACACAAAGAGAGAGACTCAAAATAGACCTATGCCAGTTGTGTTTCCTCAGTTAATGTTGCTAAGTGTATTACATCATAACCTAATTTGCTTTAAAAATAGGAAGATATTGATACATTTACCAGCTTGTGTTGAAATCTACATTAAATGTATACACAAAAAAAAATTGGGTTCAATAAATTTGAGATTGATTTTTATCAGACAGTATCTCAAAGATGGCCACTGTACAGGTGAGAGAGAAAACTGTCTTCACTGACAGTTTAAGTCTGTGGAACCAGAATATTTTGGAGCTAATATGGAATGTTTCCAGTGGTCCAATCATGAAATTGTTACACAACTTAAATAGCAGTGTTCATGCAGTTAATTTTTTAAACCATGCTATTTATTCATAGCTACAGACAATGTAAGCCTGCGGTATGCTGTGCGGCAAAGCCTAGCATTGCCATTAACGTTATTATGATAGACTCATTTAATTTTACTTACTTATTTCTTTGATAAATAGCTCCTTATGTCCACCTTCTTCTTTTTCGCTGACATCCTCACTCACTTTTGACACCCATGTGTCACCCACGTTGCACCCGAGTCTTGCACAGTGAATCTTGCAGTTTTGGTGCTGCTAACAACCAACGTGACAGCAGGGAAAGGCACAGCCAATCACACTGGCCATATGTGTTACGGGGAGGAAGGACTCCAGTAGAGAATGTGATTTAACACTTTCTGCACCTCTAGTTTAATGAGATGTTGGCAATATGTTTTTTTAGGGGATTAAATTATTGGTGGGGACATTTCAATAATCATTGGATATTGGTGGGGACGCGTCATGCTAATCCGTCTATGCTAATTCTACGCCCTTGCATTGACGCTATTCTAGCTAGCTACACAATGTGAGGCTACCAGCATGATGGCATTTGAGGCTATGTGCTTTGCAGCGCAACATTTAGAAGTAAATTGATCACAAACGAAATGTCATAAGTTTGCAATTCAATTTGTAGTAGATACGGGTGTTGGGTGGTCTTTAAAATTATTAAGTGAAAGTTTTAATGCATTGGCTTGTGTCCTGTTAACTGCAGTTGTAGGATTTTTATTAACTAATGTTAAAATCCTTATGGCATGTGGGCTACAACTAGGGCTATGTTGAATATATTGAATACATTGAGAGAACAAGTGTATGTATGTGTGTGCATATGTAGTAAAGTACATAGTGAAAATCAAGTAGGATTTTTATGTAAAACACATTTGAATTGTACAATAATATGATTTCTAATAACTATTTGGTCATGATTACCATAATGACACAATGACAGCTTTCAGGTTCCCATGATAGCAAAAAAGAACATACCAAGTACAAGCAAACAGACAAACAAAAACCTCCTCATGAGTAAATGTTTCCGTACTGGTTACGATACACTCCGGACTGTATGTTTGCACCAGATTTATGCACAGACTGAATGTATTCTGGCCGTGTGTTATGTACAAAAATGGCCCACACATTTCTCCCTCATGCATATGCAATGTAGGGAGGATCATGACAAGCATGGGAGGATCACAGAAAACGGGGAGAAATATTGGAAGTGCGGCTGATTCCGTATACGGCACTGATTTTCTGATGTTTATCCTCTCTCTTTCTAGTCGGCGCTCAACAGATGCATTTCTGCACTCGTTATTATACAGATAACAAAAACACATTCTGTTTACACATTCTGAGTTAATTGTGGTCAAGATCTGTTTGTGGTTTAAGTGATCCAATCATAATCTGAACACAGTACATCCTGGGGTGTTTACACCCGGCTTTTGAAGCAGACAGTGAAATCTGAACATTATCAGATGGTTATAGTTTGTATGAATGCTGGTGTCTCGTTGAAGGCTCGCTTTAGGTAGCTTTGACTCCTGCCCCATGCATGAGAATTTGGCAGCACTGGGCAGCTCCTTCAGCAACAGGTTGCTTTACCCCAAGTGTGTGAAGAAGCAATATCACAGATCCTTCCTGCTGCTGTTAGACTCTACAACCAGCACTGCTCCCAACAGAACACATACACACACATTTAAACTCTACACACTTACAGGAAAGGAGTTTTTTCAATGTAGCATAACAATGTGTAATATCTTCAATCAATCACTCCATGTGCAATTAAGAGTTAATGTGCAATTAAGAGCTGATGTGCAATTATCTGTAAATAATATTATTCTTCAGAGTTTTTTTTACTTTTATTATTTATATTGTATATATTAAACTGTTCATGTATCTATTTTTGTACTGAGTGCCTGTATGTAATGTATCTTTTCTGCTAAATATGTTTCCTGAATTTTATGATGCAAACATGTGGATGTGGTTTGCCTTTTATTCTATTTACATTCTGTTCCATCGTGTTTGGGTTTGTGCAGTCCCAGTTTATATTAATTGTCTCTAATAACTGTGTAGTTACACATGAACAACACAAGCAACAACAATGTAACTACTTGTGATGCAGCCATTGCTACAGATGGGTTACAGTCAGTGCTTAATTTGTAAAACATCAGGTAATGGAACAATAAAGGTGGGGTGATCCAGAAAGTGGGTAGAGATGGAAAAGGTCCTGGAACGCATAGACACAAAAATGCTTCAAGTGTAAATCTAACATAACAGCAATCTATGTAATAAAATAGTTCTAGCCTTAATGACTGCAGTCCATAAATGACTGCAACCATAAAATGCCACTATCACTGGACGAATAGGTTTTCCTAGAACATGGTGTTCTACAAATAAAAAAAACCCGTCACAGAGATGCTGGATCCACAAAAGTAAGTTCTGGAATGCAGGTGCTCGAAATATGAAAGGTGCCGGATCTTGTTCCGGCAAGATCCGGCGCTAATTAAGCACTGGTTACAGTAGTACAGCGTATATAATTACATGTTTATCAATTTATTCTGACACATGTAATTACATATGGGTATCTTAATAGTTGTAACAGCATATTCTCTGTGCTAAAACTTGCTTTTTCAGAAAATGGTCATCTGCTGTTTTCTTGTGTAAGTAATGTCACATTACGTATTGGTATATATATATATATATATATATATATATATATATATTAGTATTTATTAGGTACTTTGTTGTTGAATATGCTGTTCATCAGATTAGGCTAAACTGTAAAGGAAGACTTCTATTGTTTCTGCAGAACAACAACTTCAGTAAACTTTTAATCACAAATGTTTTGTATCTACTTCTTATATACCTGAGTAGACACCCGATGCATATAATAACCGTAGACAAGACCTGTTTCAGGATCTTCATGTCAGAGGTTTGACATAAAGCTCAGTGTGATGCTCAGTCTCCATCTGTCTATTCATCCATCCATTTTTTGGTCCATCCATCTGTTCATGCATCCCTGCTCATTGACCTATAGCCAGTAAAACCGACAAAGATGTTCAATAATAATAACTTATTTCAGCTGCGATCCTTCCATCCATCTCTCCATCCATCCGTCTCTCTCCTACCAGCCTCCCTCACCCTGACCCTTGCTTCCTGATCTCTGTTTCCATGGTGATACCCACAAAGCACCATGGTGCTCTTGGTATTTAGCTGTAACACTCGTTGCTGTAGAGCTGAAGGCCTTGACTGCAGAAAGAAAGCAGAGTTGGGAAACAGTTTGTAGAAAGCACACAGTCACTCGTCATGACATTCTCACATGTGATTTGGGTCTCTTTGAATGGACTTTGACTTGTGCGGTTGCTCTGAGAGTAAATAGCAAATCTGAGCAATGTCTAGATGTTGGTTGCTGGGACTTTTTTAGGTTTTGCTTCTCAAGTAAGAAAGCTAAGCCTCCATGCTGAGCTTGGAACAAGGTCAGAGCTCTTAATGTACTCTGCTAATTAATTCTTGTCACTGTCATAAGAAAACTTTGGTAACTTGGGGTGAAGAAAAATGTTCTTAACTTAATGAATGCCTGCTGGATTTTAAACATTGCCATAGAAAATCTGTGTTAAAGTTACAAGATCTGGTGTAAAGCCCTGGAACAAGCTTTGATTTTGGGAGAAATGTTAGTAACACTTCCTACAAATCCTGTATTTATAATGCTTCTTGAATGCAATTATAATATACAATGTCTTATAACACCAGCCATAAGCATACATAATTGCTCTTAAAGCTCCTGGGACCACATTATTAAAATAGATTTTTTCTATAATACTAAACTTCGGTGTTTTGTCAAACATGTTAAAAATAAAAGAAAAAAAGAAATGTGATAATATTTCAATGAACATGCCTGACTGACAGCCCTCCTTCACTCACTGTCCTTCTCTCAGTGACTTGCCCTCCATCGCTGACTCACCCTCTATCACTGACTCCTCCTCTATCACTGATTCGCCCCCCATCACTGACTTGCCCTCCATCATTAATTCCTCTCTCACTGATTGCCGTCCTTCACTGACTTACCCTCAATAACTGATTGTCCCTCTCTCACCAACTTGCCTTCCTTCACTGACTCGCCCTCCATCACTGACTCCTCCTCCATCACTGACTCGCCCTCCATCACTAACTCCTCTTTCACTGACTCACCCTCCTTCACTGATTGTACCTCTCTTAATGACTTGCCCTCTTTCACTGACTTGCCCCATCACTGACTTGCCCTTCATCACTGACTCCTCTCTCACTGACTCACCCTCCTTCACTGACTCACCCTCCTTCACTGATTGTACCTCTCTTAATGACTTGCCCTCTTTCACTGACTCGCCCTCCATCACTGACTTGCCCTTTATCACTGACTCCTCTCTCACTGACTCACCCTCTTTCACTGACTTGCTCTCCATCACCGATTCGTTCTCCATCACTGACTCCTCTTCTAACACTAACTCCTCTCTCACTGACTCACCCTCCTTCACTGATTGTCCCTCTCTTACTGACTTTCCCTCTTTCACTGACTCACCCTCCATCACTGACTTGCCCTCCATCACTGCTGCCTCCTCTATCACTGACCTGCCCTCTATCGCTCATGCACAACCTTTTTTTTCAGTATATCGTCATGGCAGTGCACACAGCCCTGAGACAGAGAAGCTGTGTTATCTAGCTTTGTATTCTAAATTCACAGATTTTTAAGATTTTTGAGATAGCTTTGATGTTTGCAGTTGAGTCTTCAGCCCATATATACATACTGAACGTAACGGCACACACGGGGAGAATCAGAGTTTAATTCACTCAGTGCAGAGTTTAGATGCAACCTGGATCTAATATGTTTCCACACCCCATTAACACATCTAATCCAGTCAGTCAAGCCCTTTGAGGACATGAATTAGCTGGGGCAGGTATAGGAGATTATGGTTAGGTAGATCTTCAGGACCAGGGTTGGTAACCACTGCACAAGAGGATGGCATCAACAGACAGGCTACAGTCAGCGAGGTGGATCAAGAAGTTTATGGTTTTTAATAAAGTGGCCAACCCAGATAGTTGAAAACAGTCCTAAAAGGATGCAAACACAGCAATACTTGGTAAAAGAATCGTGTATTAGGCTATAGTTCTTTGTAGAATAGTAATAATGTGCTGTCTCGTATTTGTAGTGATGGTACGATAGACAGAAGAAAAGCCCAGCGGCAGGGTCAAGCAAGGACAGCCCCCCTGTAAAATCAGCAGTGTTAAATGAACTCCAACTACAGCCGGAGCGGGCTCAAGTGATATAGGAGTTAATTTAACACTCCTGGTTTTTACTGTGCATGTCTACAGTTGAATAGGGGTTTTAGTGCCGTGAGTAATGACATGCATCACATCTTGACATGCAACACATCAAGACTCATTGTCCATTTTCCCTCGAGGTGAGGTTTATAAGTACAGAGTGAAAAGTCAAGTGGTTTGCCATTTGGGTTCACCTTAAGCCAAGTTCACATTTATCCTATGAAATGAAACCACAGAGATTGATGTGAAAGAACACTGTAGACAGCAGTTTTGAAGATTTCTGTCCCTTAGGGGCCGCATGATGAATCTCATATTTTAACTGATATTGCGATATGAGTATGTGAGATGAACATACTGTTAAGTTGTAATTGAGTTTTAATCACAGATCAATATACCTCCCAGTGCTGTTTACCTCAAAGTAACTGTTTGTGTTTCTTAAAATTCTTGTTTCTTGTTTACCTCAAAGTAACTGTTTGTGTTTCTTGAAATTGTAATTGTAATTTGTGAAGAATCAACAACAAGTGGGACACAATTGTGAAGTGGAACAAAATGTATTAGATATTTTAACCTTTCTTTAGAAATAAAAAAACTGAAAAATTGGGCGTGCAAAATTATATGCCCCCCTTGCGTTAATACTTTGTAGCACCACCTTTTGCTGTGATTAGAGCTGCAAGTCGTTTGGGGTATGTCTCTATCAGTTTTGCACATCGAGAGACTGAAACTTTTGCCCATTCTTCCTTGTAAAATAGCTCAAGCTCAGTGAGGTTGGGTGGAGAGTGTTTGTGAACAGCAGTTTTCAGCTCTTTCCACAGATTCTCGATTGGATTCAGATCTGGACTTTGACTTGGCCATTCTAACACCTGGATACGTTTATTTGTGAACAATTCCATTGTAGATTTTGCTTTATGTTTTGGATCATTGTCTTGCTGGAAGATCTCTGTCCCAGTCTCAGGTCTTTTGCAGATTCCAACAGGTTTTCTTCCAGAATGGTCCTGTATTTGGCTTCATCCATCTTCCCATCAATTTTAACCATCTTCCCTGTCCCTGCTGAAGAAAAGCAGGCCCAAACCATGATGCTGCCACCACCATGTTTGACAGTGGGGATAGTGTGTTCAGGGTGATGAGCTGTGGTGCTTTTACGCCAAACATAACGTTTTGCACTGTGGCCAAAAGGTTCGATTTTGGTTTCATCTGACCAGAGCAGCTTCTTCCACATGTTTGGTGTGTCTCCCAGGTGGCTTGTGGCAAACGAGACTTTTTATGGATATCTTTGAAAAATAGCTTTCTTCTCTGCCTTTTTCATAAAGGCCAGATTTGTGCAGTGTACGACTGATTGTTGTCCTATGGACAGATTCTCCCACCTCAGCTGTAGATCTGCAGTTCATCCAGAGTGATCATGGGCCTCTTGGCTGCATCTCTGATCAGTCTTCTCCTTGTTTGAGCTGAAAGTTTAGAGGGACGGCCGGGTCTTGGTAGATTTGCAGTGGTCTGATACTCCTTCCATTTCAATATGATCGCTTGAACAGTGCTCCTTGAAATGTTTAAAGCTTGGGAAATCTTTGTGTATCCAAATCCGGCTTTAAACTTCTCCACAACAGTATCTCGGACCTGCCTGGTATGTTCCTTCGTGTTCATGATGCTCTCTGCGCTTTAAACAGAACTCTGAGACTATCACAGAGCACGTGCATTTATACGGAGACTTGATTACACACAGGTGGATTCTATTTATCATCATCAGTCATTTAGGTCAACATTGGATCATTCAGAGATCCTCACTGAACTTCTGGAGTGAGTTTGCTGCACTAAAAGTAAAGGGGCCGAATAATATTGCACGCCCCACTTTTTAGTTTTTTATTCCTAAAAAAAGTTAAAAATATCGAATAAATTTTGTTCCACTTCACGATTGTTTCCCACTTGTTGTTGATTCTTTACAAAAAAATTACAATTTCATATCGTTATGTTTGCAGACAAGTTCAAGGGGGCCGAATACTTTTGCAAGGCACTATATATCATGACAGCCAGGAATTTAATCGAACAGCTCATCCCATTATCACTACATGGTTTTACATGACAGTTTCTAAACCATCAAAATTTAGGTTTTTTTTCAGTAGTTTCAGTTTTGTTTCCATCTTTTTTAATAAACGCTTCTTATAAATCCTTCTGGGTTTGGACTAGCCTGACAAAATTATCCAGAATAGTTAATGAGTGAGTATAATATACATAACATTACTGCTTAGTGACCCTGTGTAATCTGGAACTTGGTAACCAACTAAACCAAACAAGAGGTTATTAAAAGGGCAGTTAATGAGACTGGCAGGTTTCCATTTAGGCAGAATCTACACTTAGTCTTAGAGTTCGACGGGTCAGTGGGTTTTGTGTTCAGGGAGGAGTTTCTCATAGAGAGTGTATTCACTATCTAGTTTGTACTTACCCTGAAATGGTGAATAAAACTCCATCTAAGTCAACATGATGAATTCTTGCCAAGTTTTCTTGGTCCTGGATTCCAAATGCTCTGCACAGTTTAGCGCTTTTCTCCTTTAGCACAGCAACTTTAACATAGTAATGGTCTCTTAATGAATTAATAAGTTGGAAAAACTCTAAATGGTGCAGGGCAGTGGGCTTCCAGGACCAGGGTTAAGAAACATCGCTATATGCATCAGTATTACTGTGTTAGGTTGGCTTAACATTGCAAACCTTAATACAAGTTAACGTGCTAGAAACATACGACTTCATTTGATTGGTGCTGCTCTCAACAAATCTTGTTTGGAAAACTTGCTGGATACTCGACCTCAACAGCTTTATTAATTTAAACTTTGTGAAACAAGTTTATTGAAACAAAATGCTCACAATATGGCATGTCAAGGGTGTAGGAGCGGGTTTGACATTGTGGGGGAAACATTTGCTAATATGAATCAAAGCCCACCCTATCCTCTAAAATATTGTTGATTCCACTGTAGGTATGGTTGTAAATGACTGTATGTGTAGTGACGTGGAACAACATTTATAGTAAATTGCATATAAATAAATAAAACACAACATTATCTGTACGTCTGTTTATTATTTGATAAATCCAATTAAATATCACTTTACAAACTAAACAAGATACTCCACAATAAAAAAATGTAAATTATACATGCAATGTCGGGATTGTATACATATATAACCAAAAAATATTTTAGTTTCTTTGGTGGCATAATTCTGAAATGAAATGACAGAAAAATGTATGTTGTAGTTCCTGACTAGACAAAACTAACATTAGTGTTAGACAGTAAGGCTGTGTCCTAAAACAGCACCCCCTGGAACATTACATACTGCACTACTGAAAGCACTTCTAACGATGGTGTCTTTTTATTTATTCATTAATTTATTAATTTTATTTATTCTAATTTATTTGTTTACATATGTAGTGTAGTAGCAGTCTGCAGTTTGGGGGCGTGGCCAGAGAGTAATGTAACTTTATGTTTCAGAGTGCTTTCTGACAAAAGTTAATATTAATGTTAGCTAAGCCAAACCCTCCTAGTCTGTTACCATAACAACACATTACAATAAATCCGTTTTTATTGCAGTATATTTTGCTATTCATTGCTCTCATCACTGACCTCGCGTTTAAAGCTACCCGACGCTTCAACAAGACGAGAGCTCGGGTCAGTAAAGCTGCTGACTGCAGGATATTTCTGAACAGGCATCTCAACACAAGCCTTAACCAAGTGAAAAACCCAGAGACCACCTAACAAGCAGAGCCCGTTGCTAACAACAAACACAGAGTGTGAATAGCGAAGGCTATTAAGATCAAAGTTTGATCTACGCCAAAGTGGCATGTAATCACATTCAACAATATTATTGACACATCATGGACAGGAAAATGAATTTAAGGGTTGTTTCTTGAATTAGAGCTCTTTATAATTTATGCAAGGTTGAAGGACAGTTAATTTTTTATTTGTTTATTTTAATCTAATAACATTAACATGACAGCTGTTTGAACTGCTGCTGAGTTTATTCTGTTTTGTTAAGCTGCTGTTATTGAAATTGTTCATCACCTACACCAAGCTATCATCCTGCAACTAGCTAAATTAAAGTCTCCCAGTGGAAAGTCGATGTTAGAGTCTAGATTTTGACTCATGTGAGAGAGGCATCGGCACAAGGAGGAGAATCTGAATCTTGTTAATGACTGAAGAGGCATGTTCTTGTGTTAAGAAGTAGAATAAACAAACGTGTGTATCTACTAAACATGCTCTTCTGAACACATCTGCCATGACAGGCTGCAGGCTTCACATCAGCTTTTAAATCACCTCCCTCTGTCTCTCTGTTAGTCTCTCTCTCTCACTGACTCACTCTCTTCTCTCTGTCATGTTATTTATGAGGTTTAATTGTACGTATACATGTCTCATGTTTCTCTCCACTTTTATCATTTCATTTGTTTGTTTATCTTTCTCTCCCCCTTTCTTTCTTTCTCACATCCATCTCACTCTCTTTGTCTGTATGTCTCTCTAACTCTCTCTCCACCCACTCTTTCTCTCTTCCTATCTTTTTTACTGCTATCATTCTGTCTTTGTAACTCTATTTCTGTTCTCTGTCTTTCTGTCTGTAAATCGCTCTCCCCTTTTTTCTTTCCTCTCGTTTCATCTCTCACTCTTTCTCTCTGTATGTATCGTTCTCTTTGCTTTTCTCTCTCTGTCGCATGTTCTTTCTTTACTCATTTTTTTTTAGTTTGCTCATCATTTTTTCTCAATCACTCTCACCCTTTTTTGATTCCACTCTCTTTTCCTCTCCATACTTCTTCTTCTTTTTCTCGTTGGCATCTATTACCTGCTATTTTTCTCACACACTCTCATTCTCTTTCTCTCTCTTTTATTTGATCTTTTTTATCATTATCTCTCTGCCCCCCTCTTTTCTGTTCACTCTCTCTTCTCCCCTCATTATTTATTCTCAATCTATCTCTCTTTTCTGTTTTTCTCTCACTGTCCTGCTATTTTTCTTACATATCCTATTTTCTCTTTCTCTTTATAATTTTTTCTATATCTTTTGCCCCCATTAGTCTTTTGTTTTCTAATCTTCTCTTCTCTTTTTCTGTCTACCTTATCTGTTTTTCTCTCACTCTCTTGCTATTTTTCTTACACTCTCTTATTCTGTTTCTCTTTACTTTATCATTTTCTTTAGCTCTTTCTCATTCCATTTTACTCTTTTCTTCTCACTACTACTTCTCTATCTCTGTCTGCCTTTACTTTCTCTTCTGTCTCTCTCTCCTGCTATTTTTCTTACTCTCTCTTTCTTTCTCTCTCCTGTTATTTTTCTTACTCTCTCTCTCTCTTTCTTTCTCTCTCCAGTTATTTTTCTTACTCTCTCTCTCTTTCTTTCTCTCTCCTGTTATTTTTCTTACTCTCTCTCTTTTCTCTCTCTATCCTGCTATTTTTCTTTCTCTCTCTCTCTTTCTTTCTCTCTCCTGTTATTTTTCTTACTCTCTCTCTTTCTCTCTCTCTCTCTCTCTCTCTCTCTCTCTCTCTCTCTCTATCCTGCTATTTTTCTTTCTCTCTCTCTCTCCTATATCACTCTTTGTCTGTCTCTGTTCTCTGTAATTGCCACCTCTTTCTGTATTATGTATTACACTACTGGATTGAAACCAGGCACAAGTGAAGTAGAAATGCAGGAGGTTCTGGCTCATTACTGAGCTCACCAGAAAACAATAAATAGTGCATTCTCCCAGCACGGCTGCAGTGTTCGGCCTAGCTTTTGATGGCTGGACACTGAGTTTGTAGAGGTCAGAGTGAGTGTATGATGCTTAGGCTGTGGATGAATGGGGCTGCCACTGCTGGATCGATGGCAGATGCTATTGTAGCTCCTCCACACTGAGCTGATCTAATGCAGGTCAGATCACACGGCTCTTCCATTTATTTTAACAACTGAAATGCAGTACAGGAAAGTAGCGGACAGTGCTCTAATCAAGCTACAAGAGGACCATATATCCTGGAGTCTCTCAGTGAGCCACTCTCTTTCTCTCTCTCTCTCTCTCTCTCTCTCTCTCAGTCTCTTAGATGCTCCCTCTTTCTTTCTCTTATGTTTACTTTATGTTCATTCTCTAGAACTGATGTTATGTAACCAGACAACCCTTCTAATTAGTAGATTCAGTTACTTTAAAGGATCCATTTGTAAGATGACACAAATCTGAATGAATCTATCAACACCATTCAGAACTTTGTAGTCACTATTTAATAGTTCTGGAACAGTGTTCTCAATAATATAAAGCTAATAGGTTTATGAAGCTAAAGTGTATTTAATGATTTAAATATGTTATTGCAGTCCAGTGCTATAGAACATGACCTCCAGAAGCCACAACCATGCCACGGGGCTAGCTAGATAACTGGCTATAGTTATGAGATATAGGAAAGACAGTACATTAACATAGTATTCTTAGTGTACATGTAGACTAAAGACTGTCTAATGTAGCATTATACTCATTTTATATAGGACTACATTAAAAATTACCATGCATTTCTCTCTTTCTCACACTCTCAGCAGCCCACACACAGAGCAGCCCACAGGGAATTGTCATGGTCCCCCGAGGGCCAGTGCATCTTACTACTAAGAAAAATGCTGGATGTGACAAGCATGCTGAAAGCAGAAGTAGAAGATTCTAAAAAGACAGAGAAAGATGTGAAACCTACAAAAACAAAGTTATAATAAAATTATAATCAAAATCCAGCATCTTTCAAAAGATTTGGAAAAGGTCAAAATTAGGAAAGTTAATAAATGGACAGTGTATTGTTTTAGCTTTCAATAATGTCAATAATGAACATTGTGTACTTTTTGAAATACTGAAAAGTATCATACGGTGAACATTTGTAACTATTTCTATTTGTTCCAGTATATGCATATTTCTGCATAAATTTGATCTAGGAGACAAGTCCTAAAGGTAGATGAGAAGAACCTTAATAAAAGAAATAAGACAAAAATATAACATAAAAATAAAAATCTAATTCACATCACTGACAGATGTTCTAACATTTTCCTTTATAATTTGCTTGTGTAATTCATAGTTTATTGTTCAATCGATGATGGTAAGCCGTCTTGGAACAGATGCAGCAAAACAGGCCCAAACCATGACACTACCACCACCATGTTTCACAGATAACATAAGATTTTTATGCTGGAATGCAGCGTTCAATGTTGTCTTGATAGTGGACTCATAAACATTAACATTAGCCACTCTGAGCGAGAGCTTTAGTTGTGACCTGATGAGGAGGGTAGCCATGCTCTTGCTGTTTCTCCATCTGTCTGACTGTGGATGGTGGAGTCTAAACTCTTTAGAGATGGTTTTGTAACCTTTTTTCAGCCTAATGAGGATCAACAACTTGTTTCTTTGAAGGAGAAAGAGAGAAATCGTCAGAAAGTAAGAGAAGAAATGAGGTGTTTAAGAAAGAGAGAAGTTAACAGAAAAAAAGAGTGAGGATATGCAGGAGAGGGAAACAGAAAGAGAGAGTGAGAAGGAAAGAGGAAGGGAGGGAGTTTCAAAGGAAGGGAAGGAGAATGATCAACAGAGCAGCTTATAGGATGACATTCCCTTAGCGCTAGATTATAGGAAAGCCTAAAGTAAGACGATTCATTCAGGCTCTGTTTTTCACCTGCGAGACATCAGAATTAATTCTATTCTTTTTCGTGCAAATGCCTGTCATGTTTTGTGTTTCTGCAGGCCTCTAGAAGGGTTCAGGTTAATCTCATGAAACAAGAAAATGTGTTTAATTAAGTAGAAAATGTTTTAATGAATTACATTATGAGCTTCGTCTGGCTCAGCGGAACGTTTTTGTCCTTGAGTCGTGCCTTGCTTGTTCTGTTGCTTACCAAAGTAGTTCAATCAAATCTAGTAGGATCTATAACATAATAGTATGTCATACAGTCTCAGAAGCCACATGAGCAAGTCAATTTGAGACTTAAACCACTCAACATGGTTTGAGGCAAGTGTGAAATAGGCTTTTGGTTTTACAAAGTTTTTTAGAACCTTTTGTCAGATATCTATAGTACAATAATTCTGCAGTTCCCCTCAGCATGCTGGTTATCAGCTTCTGGGCTTCTGGGCAAAATCTTGAATGATGGCAACACATTCTTGCCTAATCAGTGCTTGGGTTTTTGTTTGTCCACCCTATTTTGGAGGATTGAACACAGGTTCTCAATGGGATTGAGATCTGGGGAGTTTCCTGGCCATGGACCCAAAATGTTTTGTTAACCGAGCCACTTGGTTATCACTTTTGCCTTGTGACATGGTGCTCCATCATGCTGGAAAAAAGCATTGTTCATCTTCATATTCCTCCTGGATCATTGGGAGAAGCTGATCTTGGAGAATGTTTTGATATCATTCCTTATTTATGGGAGTGTTCTTAGGCAAGATTTTGAGCAAACCAACTCCCCTAGGTGAGAAGCAACCCCACACATAAATGACACAGCACTCACAGTCGCACTCACCTTTTTTTCTCCGGACAATTATTTTTCCAGATGTCCCAAACATGGAGGCTTCATCAGAGAAAATAACTTTACCCCAGTCCTCTGCAGTCCAAACCCTATACTATACTCTGTCCTTGATGTTTTTCTTGGAGAGAAGTGGCTTCTTTGCTGCCCTTCTTGACACCAAGCCTCCTCCAAAAGCTTTCGTCTCACTGTGCATTCAGATGCATTCACACCTGCCCTCCGCCATTCCTGACCAACTCTGAACTGGTGGTGACCCGATCTCGAAGCTACATCCTCTTTAGGAGATGGTTCTGACACTTGCTTGACTTTCTTGGGCGCCCTGAAACTTCTTCACTGCAACTGAACTACTCTTCTTGAAGTTCTTGATGATTGGATAAATGGTTGATTGGGGTGTATCTTACAAGCAGCACTGTCCTTCCCTGTGAAACACTTTTGATGCAATGCAATGATGACTGCACATGTTTCCTTGGAGGTAACCATGGTTAACAGAGGAAAACTTTAAAGCACCACTACCCTTTTAAAGCAACCCGTCTGCTCTTCTAATCAGCATGACAGAGTGATATCAGCTGTCTTCACTTCATTAACCTTTTCTCCTGAGCTAACGAGATCATCACTGCCATACTGTTTGCAGGTCATTGTGTAGGGCTGAAATGCAGTGACTGGAATGCAATAATTTTTGTGATGAGGTCATTTGTCATGATCATCTTCACAATCTAGAGTCATTACATATTGCCACCATAAGAACTGAGACAGTGAACTTAATGAAAACCAAAACTTGTGCCATTCTCAAAACTTTTGGCCACGACTGTAGATGATCTTCATCACCGAATTGTAATCACCTATTATGTGTTAGCAATATTAGCTTTGTAGCTCCTGTACAAACCTCTGGTAAAACTCCGGCTGCACTTTTACCTTTATATGTGGGGGTAGAAATTCATAACATGACACAATTTTACCAGGCAAATGTTCTAACTCCTTTAGTTGGTTCTATTGGTCAATGTTTATCTTTGCAAATTATGTACAAGCATCTTAAAGAAGCCATAGAATGTAAAACTGTGTTTATATTGTCATAGTTGGATAAGGAGAGTTTAGTAAATACAACTGACATAACGTAAACCTCAAAGACTGCTATTTTCTTCCCACACAAATCCCGCATGTGTAAAAGAGGGCAGTACAATGTACTATAAACTGTACTATACAATAGCTCACGTTCTAGCTCAGTGAAAAAACAACAACGGAGCAACAGCAATGCAAATGGCAGACCATGTGGAGAAATCTGTTGTTCCAGGCTGTGAGGGGGATGTCAGCACCTTATATACCATGCTCCAGAAACAACCTTTCAACAGGCATGGTTGATGTTCATCTTTAAATAAGGCTGAAGTTGGCTTAGTCGGTTCCACCTTAAACACTACGACTTGTAGGTGCTAGAATTTAACTGCAGCTCCATTTAAGGTGGAATCTTAAAATTCACAGTAACTTTAATCGAGATTTGTCAGTCTGCTCTGCACATTTCACTCTAGACAGCTTCTCAAAACTATGACAGTATGGAGCAGAATTTGTTCAGTGTTTGACACTAAAGAGACTGAAGAGAAGAACAGTTCCAGCTTTATTAGCATTACAACCCAGACCCCAACCTGCAGGCAGAAGCCAAGCTATGTGATTTCATCCATGTTTTCCCACTTTCATTTATTTCATTTAATTTTCTTGTCTGTATCTGTTTTTACATTTTGCTTTTATGTGTCTTGTAAACCAGCAAATTAGAGCAGAACTTTAGACATACTTAGATAGATAGATAGATAGTTTTCAGATTCTCAGTATGTCTAGCACTGATCCGACCACCTTACGGATTGCATATGTGCTTGTTGAGACTAACTTAACCCAGTTTTTATCAATTATTAAGGCTTGTCTGAAGACACATCCCTACTTTCCCTCTCTCTCTCTCTCTCTGTCACTCTGCATTGGCTTATAAGTTCTGCTGTGACAGCACTGAGCCATCTAACACTGTTGCTGTTTTGATAAAGCATTCTGTTGAAGAACTGGGCCATTATTAAGCCTTTCTCAGAGTGGTGGTAGACTTCACACTGAGCTGGGAGGCAGCTCTCTCTCTCTCTCTCTCTCTCTCTCTCTCTCTTTCTCTCTCTCTCTCTGTCTTTGAGGAGGAGTTCAAAACAGCGCCCCAGAACATATGCGCCGCTTTTGCTGCCACACTCCAAGCTCATGCGGAGAAAGAGGAGTGTGTTTCATCGGCCTTTAAAGAGGCTTCCTCCTCCGCGGCTCGTCTGCTCTCTCTGTCTGGGTTTGCAGGGAGTACCTCAACTTGATTTGACCCTGCTAGGGAGGAGGATTACATATGTAACTGCTCTGAACGTAAAGGAGGTACAAGGGAGATGCTTGATAGGGATGCACCGATACATCATGCTTTAATTCACAAATGGTAGCAGTTCTGTGACTCAAGTCTAAAGTCATTGATGCAAACCTCAACTTGTTTTTGGTTCTCTTGGTTTGGTTCTCTTTTCATTCTGTCCATCTAACTATACTGTGATCAATTTGTCAATTTGCCCAATATTAGGCTTTAAAAGCCAGACAATAATAAACGCTGAAATGTGTTATATAAATATAAATATAATAAGAATGTAAAAGGCGATATTTTTCTGAACTGAATTTGATGCAAAGTTAAAAAAAAACCTATCCTTTACATTTGCTGTGGTAACAGAATTGACTGATCAAGCTTGACCCATAGAATAAGAATTGTTTTTTTTGCTTTTATAGTGATTCTGTAAAAAATAAGGGGATGATGTAACTTCCTGTGTAACCCAAAATGAGTGTTAAAGTTCCATGTAATGGGAGAACAGGAAAAATAAGAAAATGGGCAAAAGTAATTATTTGCTGTCAAACTACTTGGAGCTTAACCAAGAGCTCAACCAATTTGTATTTAATTTAAAGAGTACATGTTATGATTTACGTCTTTGCTTTAGCGTTATGTAGCTTGTTGTGCATGTAAATGTGTTTGTTTCAGATAGCAGATGAATACAGATGTACAGTTTCAAAATAAAATAAAACTACCCTCTAATCATTAGTCATGGAAGTTAGCGGTTACTAGCTAGGAGTAGGTCATGCAGCAAAAATATATATTGATACACAAAATGCATTAGGTTGATTTTTAGGTTTTCTGAGATGTAATAAGTAATTCCTCATAAAAACCTTATATGAAAATAATAGTATTAATAATATTGTAAGTATTTCTTACATATCATGCCCATGTGCTAAATTGAGCCTATTAAGAGGCAGATGGCCGTCGCATCAAGCTACAGAGTTTACAAGACGTTTATGGCTCAGCAGATCCTGTCGTTTTACTCCCAAACCCAGAAGATAATGCAATGGCCAGATGGGTCACATGGGCCAGATGAAACATGGAGGCATATAAGACTGTGCAAGTGCCAGTTGAATTCAGACCTTCTCAGACCTTTCATGGACCTTTCATATACTTTTCTTAGACCATTCTCAGAACTTTCTTAAACCTTTCTCAGACCATTCTTAGACATTTCTCAGATCTTTCTCAGACATTCTTGGACCTTTCTCAGATCTTTCTCAGGCCTTTCCTAGACATTTCTCAGACCTTTCTCAGACATTCTCAGACCTTTTTAGACCTTTCTAAGACCTTTCTTAGGCCTTTCTTAGACCTTTCTCAGACCATTCTCAGACCTCTCATAGACCTTTCTCAGACCTTTTTTTAGACCTTTCATGGACTTTGCATATACTTTTCTTAGACTATTCTCAGAACTTTCTCAGACCTTTCATAGACCTTTCTTAGACCTTTCTCAGACCATTCTCAGATCTTTCATAGACCTTTCATATACCTTTCTTAGACCTTTCTTAGATCTTTCTCAGACCTTTCTCAGACCATTCTCTGACCTTTCTTAGACCTTTCTTAGACCTTTCTCAGACATTCTCAGACCATTCTCAGATCTTTCATAGACCTTTCATATACCTTTCTTAGACCTTTCTTAGATCTTTCTCAGACCATTCTCTGACATATCTTAGACCTTTCTCATGCCTTTCATAGACCTTTCTCAGACCTTCTTTTGGTCCTTTCTTAGACCATTCTCAGACTTCCTCAGGTCATGTCTTTACCATGGTATCTTCAAGAAGAAAACATATAATATGAACTGGTCTCCCTTTTTATTATTTACAACATCAATAATAATAATAATAATAATAAGTAACAACAACTACTACATTATTTAATGTTTTAGAGACTGTGCTGGACTAAACCCAGGCCTAATTATGCTCACTCATGCAACATGTACATGAAACATGTAGTTAACCAGTGTTGTGTAAGTACTGACAATATCCACAAAATGCTCGGAAAGGTGTATAGTAATGTCATTTATCATGGTAATGATAAAATATTGTCATATTGCTCTCCTGTATTACTAGCTATTTTTATATTTGTTAAGACATTTCTTAAGGCATTCTTTGAAGCTTATCTTCATCTTTGTTATTAGGACTGGGATCAGACTACACAAATCCAGCCTGATTTTGACATGATTTTGTCATAGCTGACAAATTTCCAATGTCAGGCATGAACGGAACTAAGGAATGGGCCATGTAGTGGGAAACAATCGAAGAACAGCGATGTGGCATCTGGGACGCCCCACAGAACCCTGATGAAAAGTCTGGCATGTCAGATTTTTTTGTATTTTCCTGCCTAGACATATCCTAAGGCATGTTCCTCCACATTGACCAATGGGATGATGGAGTGCACCCTGGCGCACATATGTAAACATAGTGAAGAGAAGAAGGATGCTGTTGTTGCAGCTGTCAAGAGAAACAATGAAACAGAGGAAAGGTTCATTGAACTGTGACAACAATACCCCTGTCTTTTTCCTCAAGGGAGAATCATGACAAAGATATCAAAGTCAACAAAGATAAATGTCGTCAAGAAAAAGAGTTTATAGTGTCTGTTTATATAAAAAGAAACTGGGTATCTGGCTACATTTATTTAATGCTTTTTACACGTTAACATGTTTATTACCTCAAGTTCTCTTTGAAGGATCGACAGCCCATGTTGTCCTCTTTGTGTTACCCAGGAACAGGCTCGCAGGTTTTTCTCTTCTTTTTTCTTTTACTTTTTCAGAACACCAAACTGCCTGGCTTCTGACCAAGACACGGCAAACACTGGTAAACACACTATAATGACATAGTGACCATCAAGCAAGACTAATATATTGTGCATTTTGACCTTGGCGTAAGTCTGAAGTTCCAAGAAATTAGAGTAGATTTCATTTCATAAGACACTTTTTGACCATATCCAGTCGTATCTACCCTTTTTTTCTTTCTAGTGTAATTCCACAAAATTCTTCTACTGTAAAGCTCTAAATGCTCTCGCTCCTCAGTACCAAAGCAAATCTCTTATTTTGAACTGACACATCCACTTAGATCACAAGGTACTGGTTTATTGGTAGTACCTAGAACAAATAAAGCAACATCAGGGAGTAGAGCCTTTTCCTATAGAGCTCCCCAGTTTTGGAATAACCTTCTAGTTAATGGTCGGGACTCAGACTCAGACACAGTCTCAATTTTGAAGTCTAGGCAACAAACCTACTTGTTTAGTCAAGCTTTTGATAACTCGTTTGTTTATTAGATAAGAGGTGCAGATCTTCATTGATGTATATAGTAGTAAATTTTATTTTTATTATATTTGTATTTGTTTTGCTATTCAGTATCGACCAAAGCAGGATGAGTTTCGTATTTTGAGTCTGGTTCTTCTCAAGGTTTCTTCCTTTTGCTCTTAGGGAGTTCTTTCCTTGCCACTGTCGCCCCTGGCTTGCTCACTGGGGGCTTGGACCTGTATTTTCAGTAAAGCTGCTCTGTTTTAAAAGGCACCATATAAATAAACCTTGACTTGACTTAAAGCTGGTCCATACAGTTATAAGTTTAACACAAAAATTTCAACTAGTCTTAAACATTTAAAGAGATTTCGAGTGTATTATCAGAGATGGCTGCACAAGTGAAAGGTCAAAGAACTTGTACAATCCTCAGACAGAACTCCCAAAAAACATACTTCAAATTCTTCTGAAACATTTTTCTTTTTCATATTTTCTTTAATAGTCAGTCTCTGACAATGATGTGAGAAAAAGGTTTTTGGAGTGTGACATTCTTTTCAAAACATCACATAGTTCTTGTTTTTAATTTGTCAGTTAATGTAAAATGTGTCGCTTCGCTTGTCTAAGATTTTACTGAGGGAGAAAAAAACGTACAGTAAGGAAGCACTTAGCAATTCAAAGCACTGTTCCCTTTTTAAATGACAGTCAAGATAAGAAAAAAAGGATAGCAATTAATTTACTTACTTTCATAGAAAAAAGCACAAACGAACTTATATATTCAAACTGTTAATGAATGTTTGATGACAGTTGATTGTCATTGAGTGCAACTTTGAAGCTTAGGTTTAGGTTTTCCGTTAAAGTTATTGTTAGGTTTAGGATTCAATTGGTTTTGAGTTTTAGGTCAATGCCAAGGTTAGGTTTAGAATTACGATTGATTATAGAAATAGGTTTTAGATTGAGATTAAGGATAGGCTTATAGTTAGGTTTGGTTTTAGGAGTAGGTTTTAACATATATTTGAAGGTTAGGTTTGGTGTTTGGTTTTGAAGTTGAGAATATGAATTAGGATTATGTTTGGTTATAGGTTTAAATGTTGTGTTGATGCCAAGGTTATAGGATTAGGTCTGGCAGTAGGTTTGACTTTAAGGATAGGTTTAAAATTAGGATACATGTTATTTTAGGTTTGGGGTTAATGTTAAGGTTAGGTTTAGGATTAGGTTTGCTATTAGGTTGATGTTAGGTTTATGGTTGATGTTAAAATTAGGTTTAGAATCTATAAAATCTAAATTCGTATCTCTAAATCTATATATCAAAAATGTAAAAGTGTTTGATTCTCAACAAAACCGGTTAGTGAATTGAAGTTTGATCTGGTTAAAATTTGGTGTTGCTTGTCATTGAGTGTTACTTTTGCTCATTCATGTTTTTCTCTTTCTCAAGGTCAGATAATTTATTTCACTTAAACAATATTAGTTTTGCTTCTAATGAATGAAATGTCAGCATGAATCAGTTGGTGTCATGTAAATAATCATATGCTGGTTTTCATATAGTTTCGGCCGTATTTCTGGCAGTTTCCCTTTCTGAAGTCAGAAAACGTACCAGCTCAACTCACATTGTCAACCAATAGCAGCCAAAAGCCTGACTCTACTGCCTTGAGCTTTTAACAAGTGCCAATCCTTTATTTACCAGCACTGACAATCCAAAATGAAGCATGTGCAAATTTTAGCAGAGCCTGAGCTTGAAGTAAAATTGAGAAATATAGGAGAAGTGGGAGCTATGTGACAGCTAGGTCAAACGTCTAACTGCACCAAAGTGAGGGAATTTGTCCTTCTTGCCCGTTTTCCTGATTCCTGTCCACCTTTTAAGGAGAAGCAACCTGCAAATGTCTAGCTTGACTGGCTCTACCAAAGAGACTCCAATAGAAAGGAAGATGGAGAGCAAGCAGATCAGAGGTGACAGCCATCAGTCCACGTCCATGTGTCCTCTCTTACATAGACACACAGGCACATATACACGCACACACACACACACACGCACACACAGTAATAGCAGGCTGTAATTGGGTGGCGTAAATTCTATCTGGGGACAGGGTCGGTCAGCGCAGCTGATTACTTAGGCATTAAACTCAATCTAAGCTGGACCTTGAATGGGAGATTCTCATTATGAGCCCAAGAGCATCTTACAGACCAAGGTGGTCTAGGTCAAGGTCCCTGCTCTTTCACCCTGTATTACGCAATGTCCACACAGACAGATACAGACAGTCTTATAAACTTGCCCATAAATTTATTACCTCCTTTACTCTTTATACTTTCATGAGAATGTTTGCTGAAGTGTCAGAGACAGACAGAGGCTTATGATGAGACACAGACAGACAGAGAAAAGGAGAGAAATAGTAAGGGGGGCTGGGGTATAATCTATTGTATAGAGTGAGGGGACATCTATATTTGTAGTTTGGCTCCTTTCGTATAGAGCAGAGGTCACTAATAGGACCCAGACGTTGTCTAATGCGGAACCAACTGATAATCTAACCAACTGATAATCTATTGAGAAGGATTTAATGTTCACAGTTATTTTAAGTGGTGGAGCTTTTCTTGTCTTTACGGTTTACGGGCTTTGCGGCACAGTAAACTCACAGACCAATCACGTGCGTAGTAAAATCACCAAACGCGCTTCTCAGGCAATCAGATATGTACAGCTTCGAGAGTGCGGCGCACGCACAGGCGAGAAGTAGCAGTTGGAGAATAAAGCGAGTCAGACGGCGTGCGCTAAAAAAAGAAAAGTTGACAGCGAGAAACGACTTTTCAACCAGGAATGGACCGAGACGTTTATACTTCCCACAGGCAGCTCCAAACCAACATGTCTCATATGTTCTGAGACCGTGACGCTAATTAAAACCAGCCACGTATCTCATATCCATTCATCATCCACCACTTAAAGTGGTAAAAAAACATTTATTTGAAGTTCAGCATTTCAGTTCAGCATTTAAACAGTAAATATACTGAACAGTATGTGTGATGTGTTGGTCTTTCAGGTGCTGATGGTATAAGATGCTGATGCTAGGCTACTTCGGTATACAGGATACGCCACTCATAACACTTTTTTAATCATTTAAGTTAGAAATGATGATGGTCCGGACCGTGGCCTGAGGAAATCTCCTGTAGGTGGATTTCTAATTAAATACCCCTGGTCAAGAGCAAAGCAAAAATTTTAGTTCTGGGTGGCTTAGTTTTTACACATATTTGACATCAAACTAAAAGATGTAAACAAAAGTCATATCGGTAAGACACTACTAATTCAGTGGATTATTTAACTTTAACTTTAACTTTAACTGATAAAGTCCAACAAGCTATCTTAAAGGGATCCCAAGTGTTAAGACATATAGGCATCAATATGACCTGCCTACTGCCATCATGTTTTGATTACGGACCACCACATAGAGAAGCATTATGTTTACATCTTTATTCAAGCAATGGAAAAATGCTCAGTCGATATTCACTTCTAAGATTGACTGGCATCAATATAAACTTACACAGTCATACTGATGCCTGGCCTCATCTATAAAAAATACATTCACGCCCATGCCTATATTTCAGATATTCTACTTCGGATAATATAGTTTGTAATATAAAACTTTGTTTTAGACTAGAAAAAAGATTCTTGCTTCATTTCAGGTGCTTAGCAGTTCGGGGTCTCCTTTTTTGTAATTTTCCTTTTATAATGCTCCAAAAGCTTTCAGTGAGTGACAGGTGTGGCCTGCAGGCAGACCTGTGTAGCACCTGGAATCTTTTACTACAGAACCATGCTGTCATACTTGCAGAATGTGGTTTGTTATTGTCTTATTTTAAAAATACATTGTCAGGACAGCAGCATATATTTCTCCAAAACCTGTATATATACCATTCAGCAGTAATGCTTCACTGATCTGTAAGACCCCCCGCCATGTGCACTAATGCATAACAACAAGCCGAATGGTTCCTTTCCTTTTCAGCCCGGAGGACATGGCATCCATGATTTTCAAATGTGTCTGACCACAGGATACATTTTCACTTCACCCCAGTCCATCTTCAATGAGCCTCAGCCCAAAGGTTGTGTTTCTGGATCCCGTTTATATCTGCATTGCAGAGTTTAAAGTTGCATTTGTGGATGCGGGGATGAACTGTGTTTACAGGTTTTGGGAAGTGTTCCTAAGGCCATGCAATGATTTTCACTACATAATCATATGTTTTTAATGCAGACACAAAGAGATTTCTTAGGGTTCTCTAAATCTTTTAGGGATATTATGTATTGGAGATAATAAAAACCTCAAGTTCTCTGCTATTTTACACTAAACTGTTATTCTTTAATTGCTGTATTCTTTTGCCAACACAGTCTTTCACAGAGGCTTAGCCTCTCTGGGATGCTCTTCTTTTACCCAGTCATGACACTGATGTGTTGCCAATTAACCTAATTAGTTGTGAGATGTTACACCAGGTTTTTTTTTGGCATTGCTAGTGCTTTCCCAACTTTTTAACAACATGACATGTGCCTATACTTTTTTGAAAACCACACAATTCCTGAATTTCTGCATTTGATATTGATTGTATAATTTTTAAATGGTATATAGAGTTAATAGACTTGCACATAGATAGATAGATAGATAGATAGATAGATAGATAGATAGATAGATAGATAGATAGATAGATAGATAGATAGATAGATGAAAAAGAGTCACAGAGAAGGCAAAGTGGTTTAAATCCTTGGTGATTATCACACCCACACAGAGCACTGTGTGTCTGGTGTAGAGTGAGAGGGACAGAGGTATATTCTCTCTCTCTCTCTCTCTCTCTCTCTCTCTCTCTCTCTCTCTCTCTCTCTCTCTCGCTCTCTCTCTCTTTCTGCTAATGCCCTCTATTATCCTACAGTACATGCTGAGAGAGGAGTGGAGAGAGTCAGGAAGTTTTTATTTGACAGCTTGGCTGTGTAATGATGGTGTGCGTGGTTAGGGGAAAGGAGAGTGGGGTCTGAACAGCACTGTGTGCAAATTATTGGACTGTATAGTGTGTGTGTGTGTGTGTGTGTGTGTGTATGTGTGTGTGTGTGTGTGTGTGTGTGTATGTGTGTGTGTGTGTGTGTGTGCATCTGAGAGAGACCGTGATAGTAGATAGAACACTTTCCTGGAGATTTAATGAACATTACAGTATGCCGAGAATGATTGCTTCACTTCATTGTCTGATCAATGGCAGAGTGTTTCAAAGCAAGCAGTAAGTGCAGTAGGAGTGAGGAAAAGCAGAGTAAAGCAGAGATATGGTGATTAATCAACTTGCTATCAAAATCAAAAAGTTACACAAAAAAATATCCTGTAAAATGTGATTGAGGGAGCAGTGGCTTTAAGTTCTGTTGGTTGTGGTGTTTTTCCACCTCAATAGTTAATAGACTTATTTAAACTTCATTCATTAGGTCATGTTCAGGCAAGTGGATATAAATACAATATCCCAAACATTAAAATCAGATGATTAGTTGATACAGATATCTGTGGCCGGACAGATGTCCAAGACAGCACAATCAACCTCACCCTCTTTGGGTGGGCAGGATGGCTCTGCCTCCCCACCCCGTCATCAGTTAGCACAGTGGTAGCCTGTGTGGGTGTCTGTTAGCTGATGTAACAGAACGGGCAGTTGGCGCTGTCCTCCAAGTGCATTGTGCTGTCTAATAGGGTTGCTTTAGCTGCAGTTTAAAAAAATATATAGAGGCTGGATGCACCTGATTCAGAGCAAGCTAGTGTTAGACTTCACAATCCTGGTGCAGGTAGAACTGGATGATGTGTAATGATCTAGTTAGTGGGTGGAATTGGACACAACTGGGGGGAAAAAAATGCCAACAAAAACACAAAAGACTGGCCAGGCCTCAACATCATGTGTTTGGGACTGTTGGGATTGTGCAAAAATGATCTTTGCTGGTTTCTGTGAAAAGAATGGAAGCTAGAATAAAGGCACTGAGAAATTTTTGTTATATGTATGTCTCAAGTGTAACTGTAAGTGTGTAACTGTGTGTTTTCTATTTGGTATTGCTTTTAGTCGTTTGCTGCTCATTGATTTCTCCACAGATCTCCCAAAAGTAACATACTGAAGGCATCACTTCCAAAGCTATTGAAAAGCTATATTTGAATGAGAGGCCTACAGTTGTGGATTCTATTGTAGCAACAAACAGCGCTTGTACAGCAACATACAGAGCTGGACAGGACACAGGGGATGAGCCTGAACAGGTGACTGGACTAAGGACTGACCAGAGGAACAAATTCAAGATTGAACAGGAGATAGAACAAGAAACGAGACAGGAAATGGCAATGCTGAATGAATTGGTGCTCTGTGGAATATCTGGTAGCTGTGTGAGGGCAGGCACTGTGTCGCAGATGCACTCGTTATCAGCTCTTCCTGCTACACGAGCTGGAAAGCCCCCTATCCAAAATTTTCCTCTGTAGGGGGTAGACCACGGCTGTGGTGTTTCTTGCGTCATTTAGATGCGTGGGGACGTGCCTCTTCCTAGACATCATCATCGAGCTAGATCCTCTGCAGCTGTGTCCCCAGAACAAGAAAACACTTGCTCTTCATCTGGCAGAAACAACAGTAACTGAAATCTAACCCTCCTGCAGCCTAGCTTGAGTCTCCTCAATCATTTTCTTGAGAGTGTCAAAGAGACTTGCATTATATGTTAGTGGTCTGGCATTGTGTAATGGCGAGATAGATATAAAAGCTGAGTCAGTTTGTTAAAGTCCAGGTTAACATCAGAAGGAGAACAGGTAAAAACAGTGAGTGCAGGAGTGTCCATGAAAAATAAAACACTAAGACAAGAACATGAGAAAACAAGACCAGAAACACAGAGCATACACACAGCAGGACACATACATATATTCATACAACATCACACAACACTGGGAGCAAACAGACAAGTATAAATACACAATGACTGACCGGAACACCTTGAAAAGGGAGGAGCCACAAGCTAGAGACAGGTGAGGGGCATGACAATAAAGAGCAGAGACAAGGAAAGCCAAAACAAACGAAGGTACATGGCAAAGACATGGGTGACAGATAAACAAAGGCAGAAACAGACAAGGTAGACTCTCTTTATGTTTATAGCTTTTATTACAGGCTCAACAAAAAGTTCTTGTCCTTCAGAGAGCCGTCATATAAACTCTAAAACAGAAGCGTCAAAGGGTTGTGTACGGCCGCCACACAGCAGAGTTGACTCTGTTTTTAACACACCCAATTAACCTGACGAAGGGCTTGCTAATTAGTCATTAGCTGATGAGCTGAATCAGGCTTGTTAAACCAAAGAAAACAGTGAATGTGACGCAGAGAGAGAAATGTGGCAATGACAGTGATGAAAAGTCGTAGGACAGAGAGAGAGAGTGGTGGTGAGACCAAGTAAACAAGAGAAATAGAAGAACTTTGTACAGGTTTTGAATATTCAAGTTCGTAGTGTACTTCTTTTAAAACATTAAATATCTTGGGCAGGTTGTGTTGGACTAAGCTGCACTGTCAATGATATTTTAACAATTACAAGCCCATTTAGTCTAAGCATCAGGTCACTGCGCCTCAGTCGCAGCATTGTGTACAGTCATGTAATGAAAAGTACAAAATGCAGCTCTACAACATAGAATGAGTTACAATGGGACATTGCTTTCTACTCCTATACATTAATCAAAATAATGAGTCTACAATATTTAGTGAATTTATTACATTTGGTATCAGCTAACTAACTCTTTACAAACTTGATGTTTTCAAGATGACAAAAGTTGACTAGAGTTGGCAGTGCTCTGTTTATCTTAAAGACTTCAGAATGGCTATTTTATTGCTTAAACTTCTAGATACATTTTACATGCCATTGATTAACGTGGTCTCGTTCTGGGTTTAACTTACTGCAGTAATAAGAAAATGATAGTAGTCATAAGTAGTCCTGAGAGTCACCAAGTGTTGGGTCCCAAATGTCTGGATGTGTCTGGTGCACAGTACTGTTTTCACAAATGTTGGGATGCAATGATGTGAAAATCACTTAAACACTGTATTTAATCAGATATAGAACAAAGACTGCTGATCACAGTATCAAACCTTTTTTTTTAATTATGTGGCTGTTTTGATTTTGATGCCAGCAACATGTTCAAAAAGGTTGGGACATGAACATATTTACGACTGTGTTAATCACCTCTCCTTTCATCAACACTCTGTAAGTGTTTGGAAAAAGAGGAGACTGATTGTTGTAGTACTTCTTGCTTGATACAGGATTTCAACTGTTCAACAGTTCACAATGTCATATTTTTTGCATATTAAGTGTTTTCAGCGTGTGACAGTTCTGGACTGCGGGCAGGTCAGTTTAGCACTCAGACTCTTTTACCACAGAGCCATGCTTTTGTAATACATGGATAATATAGTTCAGTGTCTTGCTGAAATATAAAAAAAAATTCCCTGAAAAAGAAAGTATGAATGGTGCTTTCACAAATGTGCAAGTCACCCATGACATATGCACTGTTAAATTGTGCTCTGATAACAAGCTGCACTGAAAATCACAACCATCCAATATTGGTTTTTGTCTTTGTGCTTTGCATACAAAAATTCTTTGAATATTTTAATGATATTATGTACGGCACATGATGAAATCTCTAAGTCTTTTATTGGTCTTGTCCCAACTTTTTTTATACATAGCATTATATTCAAAGCAGGCATGTATTCCAATATGCTGTCTTAGTACCATTGTTAATTAAATATATGATATACATTGCATTACATTACATATGATATACATTGCATTCTGTTTTTATTTACAATTTATTTACACAGCATCCCAACTTTTATATAGGTGTGTGCCAAGCATACCAGACCAGAACATATGGATGGAACCAGAATTAGTGTAGATGACTCATTGGTCAAACATAGTAATCACAGAATTAACAATTGTATCACTGTATGCGAATTTATGTGAGAAATAAATCATGTAGAAGATTCAGCAAACTACATTTATAGGAATGGAAGTTTGTTTGTCTTTCCTTTTTTGGGATTCATTTGGTCAAAAATGAATGCAGAAATGCTGCATTGGTGCATTAAGTAAATGCTGTTGATGTAAATTCATGAGTTTAGCAAAAGGAGAAAACTTCTTTGAGAATAAATAGTAAATGTACAGTCTCACACAGATTCATACAGAATGTAAATCAAGTGTAAATGTCATTCAGTATGCGGTATATTGGGTCTTTAAGTACGTAATCACATTTTAATAGTATGGCTAAACAACAGAGCTATCTCTAAAAGTCTAAGTAGTCAATGTGCCTCAATTCCACTACAAAAGCGAGAAAGAGAGAAAGCAGTGGAGGTACTATGTAGGACAAAGATGGTGAAAAGAGCAAGTGATGGAGAGATGTAGAAGAGTGTTAGCCACTCACAGGGCATGTGGCTGTCAAATGAAGGTTGACTTGCTCATTCAAACTAATATCCTTTTATGGTAGGCGGTCAGGTAATTGTCTTTTTCTTCCATTTTTCTCAAAGATGATCCACACACACACACACACACACACACACACACACACACACACACACACACACACACATATGCACACAATGGTTTAACAGATAAGCCTATCGATCATGACATTGTCTGAGATAATATGGGAAAAAGATGAATCATGCACTCTGCATTTATGAAATATTGGTCGCCTGACAGAGGGTGATGCATTTACAAACCCCTCATACTGGACACAGATTATTAGCCAGAGGAGCCGCTTAAAAATCAAATACAGCACAAAAAAAGAGAGAGACAGAAAAACAGCCATGCTTGCCCAAATCTGTAAATGTAAGATATAATTATAAAGGAGGAGGAAACAATTTGCTGATTGAAAGCTTGTAACATGTCTGCTTGTGGTTAAAGAACAGCTTCTGGCCTTGTTTGACTGGAAATAACTGCCAAGATGGTCACTCTTGGCTTTCCTACAAGAGCTATGATGATGCACTTCAGCATGTACACAGATTCTCACTGTATTACAGTAAGCCCCTCTTTAATATGATGCTTATTTGTACGGCTGTACAGATGATCAACTTTATAAATGTTCACATCATTCTGTAATATTCAGTGATTTTTTTTATAATATACATCCATAACCCAAGCTGCATTTTTTTGGGGGGTTGACTAACAAAAATGAACAGCCGTATGACCTCCATGTGATGCTGCTCATCCAGTGAACAAAAGCTTTAAGTCATTGTCTCACGGACAACACACAGATCAGAGGCTGGACAGGAGCAGAGAGAGCTTGGATAACACTGAGAAGGAGAGAATGAGAGACTGAGAGAAAGAGAGAGAGGTTGGTGTGAAAGGCGAGTGTAGGGCAGGGCAGATGGTGGAGGTTAAAATCACCCCATGGGCCTGACCCCAACACACGCACTCTATTTTTCTCACCTTCAGAGGCGATTCCAACCCAAAGTAAGTCTCTCTCTCTCTCTCTTTCTCTCTCTCTCTCTCTCCTCTTTTTTCACTCTCTCTCCCTGATGTTTAATTCATTCTCTCCCTGCCCCAGAGGGCATTCAGAACAACAACAACCCCAAAAAGAGAGGGACAGGAGAACGAGGGGATGTGGTGGGGTGGAGGGGAGCCAGAACCCTAGGGAAAAGGCCTTAATGGAGGAAAACCGACACAGAGAAAAACAAACAAACAAATCAACAAAAAACACCCAGTCATTTACTGATAACTTCCTTCTGCTTTCATTCTAGAGAGAGAGAGAGAGAGAGAGAGAGAGAGAGAGAGAGAGAGAGAGAGAGAGAGAGAGAAGGGATGTTTGTGTGTGTGAGAGAGAAAAATGGAAAGAGAATAAAAGAAAAAGAGAAAGGAAGTGTGTGTGAGAGAAAGACACAGGAAGAGAGGATGTGTGTGAGAGAGTGAAATAGAAAGAGGGGATGCGTGTGTGTGTGTGATAAAGAGAAATAGAGAGAGAGGGTGTGTGTGTGAGAGAGAGGGAGAGTGTGTATGTGTGTTTGTGCGTGTGTGTGTGAGAAAGAGAGATAGGGAGAGAGAGAGAGAGAGAGAGAGAAAGAGAGAGAGAGGGTGTGTGTATGTGTGTGAGAGTAAGAAAGAGAGAGAGAAATAGAGAAAGGGAAAGTGTGTGTGTGTGTGTGTGTGTGTGAAAGAGATACAGAGAGAGAGGGTGTGTGTGTCTGGGTGTGAGAGAGAGAGAGAGAGAGAGAGAGAGAGAGAGAGAGAGAGAGAGATAGAAAGAGGGACATGACAGAGGGAAAGAAAGAAAGACGTGGTAGTGAGAGATAGAGAGGGGGTGACAGAAAGAGAGATGCTGAGGCGGATGCATGATTCAGCTCCATATTCTTTTCTTCCACTCTTCCTCTTCTCTTATTCTCTCTCTCTCTCTGTTCCCCCTCAGGTCCTGGGGGCTAATCAGGAATTGATTAGTTGTGTAGGTGTGTGGTGTGGATTAGGGGTTCCCTCTCGTAAGAGCTAAATTGGCAGGAGTTTTGGGAAGAAGAGTGCCAGGTTCCTCTGAGAGGGGTTTGATGTGAAGAGAAAAGAATTAAAAAAAGAAAAGATAAGAAAAGGACAGATGGATAAATGTAGATAAGTGTGGCAGCAAACCAAACTAGTTATTACTGCTGTTTTACTATAGCATTAAAATAAACACTACAGAGTTACATAATCATATGACATAGTCATATAAAAACCTTCAGTTGTAGTCTGTATTGACAAGTACTGACTTCTGTTTGTTTTGAGACCAAAAACAAAAACATGGCCAAAATAAACAAAGTCAATTTGTAGTAAAACATCTCCTCCTCTGCTTACAAGCACAGAAGAGCTATTCATGTAAAATTAAAGAATTTCTCTGCATGTTTCAGTCAGTCATGAGTAAGAAATGATTCATATGCAATAAAACACACTTCTGCGCTGTAGTGTTAGATTGTGTTTGTGTTAGAGTGTTTAGAGAAAAGTTACTTTTTATTGGATAAATAATGAGAGGCAAGCTTAGCATTTGCAGAGCAACTAACACCAGAATAAAGAGCTACCATGACAATTATAGCGAGGGGGTTTGGAAATACCGCTTGTTGGTATTTCCGGAATGGGACTAGGCTGCTGTCCAGGGTCCTGAAGAGCTCTCATGGCCGTCGGCCAAACTTCTGCTATCCACAGTGCTGTTGTTCTCTTGCTGCTGAGGTGCGACTGCTGAACTGTCCCTAGCCTATAAGCTCTGTATTTCTTGACCTTTACATGTTGCACTGACTTCACTTAATTGCTGATCACACAGTGTCTAGCCTGCAGTTAAAACAAGAGCTAAAAATAAATGTGTGAATATACTTACAGTTACTAACTGATATAGAATTTTACACTTACTTCCAATTTGTAGTGTCAGAAAGAACATAAAGAAGCAAACCACAGTTAACAAATATGTCTTGGCTATATTAAGTTACACTTTCACTGTCCACTTGTGTTTATTTATGGGGAGAAACGTTCATGTAGTTATTTTACAGCATCATGTATTGAGACACAAGACACCAAAATGCATAAGACCTGTGTATAATAATGGTAATTTCCGTTGGTTATACTATACCTGTTTATAAGTCGTATAATAATAATAAGACAACAATAAAAGAAGTAGAACCACCAATAACCAATGTAGGCAATTCACACATACATGTTTAAGGGGATTTGGAAGCTGTTGCTTTTAAATCTACAGTCCAGAAAGACCTTTTAACTTTCTCAAAAAGAAAAATATCTTAAATGACTTTTCATATATTTTCAAAATATTGTGCAATATACACACACAAGCATTTTAATCAATACTTTTGTGTTCAATGAAATTAAGTTTAATATTTAACAGTAGAATTATATGGGACTTTTACTGTGAAATCAGCTACATTCCTACTGAATATCTATGAAGTTATGGTGAAGTTTGGTGAAACTCATTCTCAGTGGACTTTTTTGTTTCTTCTGAAACCCAGAGTGTACATTAGGGATGGTTCAGAATTTGTGAATATTTAAAAAGTCATGAAAGTTTAAAAAAAACTGGGAAAGGAAATCAGCATATAATCCATATTTAAAAGGGGACACTGGGAGTTGTGGGCTGTACACTGTGACTGTGCCCTGTGAAAGCTGTGTTGCCACTACACGTGGGCTGTAGCCTAAATGCCCACTACTATGAGAAGCATCTGTTCCTGTTTTTTACGCTTTCCATGTGGAAAATAAAGCATTTTCACTTTTTAGTTAGTAAGTGGAGGATTTGTTTGAATCCCAAATGCAAAAGAACTCCCCACAATGCAATTCCACTGCTCCACCGCCCAGCACTGGGGGCCTTTATACTCCACTAGCCAACACATGGCATTGGGAATTCCTCATGAGCGGCTGCTGCAGAGCACCCCATTCTATTTGCTGTGTTTTTCTAAGGATATAATAGAAGCGGTGTGCAGTTGAATGCCTGCGCTAGCAGTGAGTGTACCTGAAAGTAGCTGAACAGATGGGATGTGTTCTAGTGTATTCTAAGCTATTCTGTTGTTTCTTTCCAAGGGTTCCATTTGGCATGACTGAAGTTTCCTAAACATTAGAGCCTTTAGCCACTTGTCATTGTCCGTGTATGAAGGAAAATGCTCACTGTGACTGTCTAGCGTTAAACACAGAGACAGCCTGTGACAGAATGGTTTAACCAGGCTAGGATAGTGTGAAGTTAAAGCCGGACTGGAGTCAAAGCCTGTAGACTGGATGATAGAGTTGAGTGGATCTAGTATTGACGGGGATCAGTAGTGGCTTAGCTGTGTCAGTGTAGTCACATCACTGTCTGACCTTACTAAGAGAAAAAGAACCAGCTTTTATCCCTGTGATAAAGGAATTAAACTATGGCTGATGGTTTGAATTTCAGTCCTCAGTTGTTACCAAACTGGTTGCCCTCTCCTTAATTACTTAGTTATCATCATTCAATGCAAACTACTTTAAGGGCAGGAGCTGGACGTCTAAAAGGCTAAACATATAATTCTTGGTCAGTGTTACAGGAATGTGTACCTTTGTATTGCTGTGTTTTTAACAGAGGTGGAAAAAGTACTGGGAAATTGTAATTAAGTAAAAGTACATTTGCTTGAATTCTACTCAAGTACCCACCTGAAAATGTACTTGAAAAAAAGTAAAAAAGTACTCAACTTAAAATTTACTTCAAGTAAAAGCTACATAAAAAAAGTACAAGTCATAAATTAATTTGTTTTTAATGAACTATTAGTCCATTAGTCAATTTTAATGAACTATTAGTCCACATAATTTGCTTAAATTCTACTTAAGTAAAAGTATGAGTACCCACCTAAAATCTACTTGAGTAAAAGTAAAAAAGTACTCAACTTGAAATTTACTTTGAGTAAAAGCTACATAGTTGCGTTCAACTACCTTATGTAAAAAAGTACAACAAGTCATACATTAAATGGTTTTTAATGAACTATTAGTCCACATAATAATTAGGACCTTTCGTGAGTATGTTATAACATTTATTTACATTTCTATTTACCCTCTTAAGCAGGTGACAAGGTATCTGTTGGAGACCCCTGGTGTGGACTAGCCTACTTGCTTCTGTAGACTAGCCTAATTAATGCACTCCACTTTGTGACATCTAAGGTTAACTGAGAATGCTGAATGCTGTTTAGCCACAAGGCTACAATAGGAAGTGAAGGGCCTTCCTCTTCATATTTAAAATCATCATAGCATCCTTCTATCATTTTAACCTCACATTTAATGAACATTCTCTGTACAGCTTGTAAATCTTGCATTCAGCTGTAATTTTTAAGGACCATTACTGTCCAGCCACAGCTCTAGTCTATGCTACAGGACTTGCAGAACTACTGCTAACAACCCAGGAGCTAGTCTATTATAATTTTCATAAGGTCTCCAGTCCATGGTCTCCAGTGGGAAATTGGCATTAAACACTCACAATATAAAATATGATAAAAGAAAGAATAAATATTTAATAACAATCGCAATTAACAATTCCACCAACAAATGTTTGCTATCTTTTAGCCTGTTAGTAGGCTGACATAACTAGTTTAGCATGTCTGCTATCTTTGAGCCTGTTAGCTAGCTGATAAACCTAGTTTAGCATGTTTGCTATGGTTTATCCTGTTAGCTAGCTGATAAGCCTAGTTTAGCATGTTCTCTATGGTTTAGCCTGTTAGCTGGCTGATAAGCCTAGTTTAACATGTTTGCTATCTTTTAGCCTGTTGGCTATAGTAGATAAGCCTAGTTTAGCATGTGCTGTCGGTTTAAACAAAAACAGGTTCTTTCTTTCTCACTATTTGAGGTGGTCTATGCAAGCAGCATTAGAAGTCTTTCAACAGGAGTTAAAAAATACATGCTACAAATATACCAGCAGTGTTGAAATGTTATGCTGTTCTGTTTTGAAAAAGCAAATTCAGGTCTTACCTTTTAATAACTACAGTGTTGCACAAAAGCTCCATGTGCGCCCTTTTCTTTTCCACAACTCGCTGACCAGTACACCCCCTAGCGTTCCATCAACCCCTGAGTGGGAGTTCTTTCTAACTAGAAATTTTCTAAACTGTCCCTCTTCCTGAAATGAGCCGCGTGTCAGTCCCCCCCAAAAAAAATCTTGATCTGTTCATTGCTCTTCAAATCCAGCTTCCACTTCTGTTGTTTATATTGGCGGAGAATAGGCGAAGTCCTGGGCCTATTTTCTATCACTGTTCTGCATATGCTTATTGAGCAGGTTTCAAACAGGTGTTGAACATTTGGCAGAGCTTCTTTTGTGACTGCGCTGGTCTGCGTCCAACCCCCCGCCTCTCTTTTGCATGATAAAGCTCAGTAAGTGGGGGATTGTCTCTCTCTGTGGAGGTGAAGTCGTCCTTTGCGCGGCCGATGGTGTTGTTCTGGCCTGTATTGTTCAGGTGTGTTATTACCTGCCCTGTGGGATCTCCTATTCAGCCCAAAATGCCACTCTCCTTCCTCGCCAAGCGCTTCGCCCCGAGAGCCTGTCTCCATGGAAACCATGAACAATGATAGCATTCCCGCATCTTTTTATGACCCTTCAGTCTGTCTCACTATCATCTCTCTTTCTGCTCTCTCGTTCTCTGTCTGACACCCTCTGCCTCCTTACTTGCCTCTTTTTCTCTTTCTGCTACAACTCTTTTTATCCATCCATTTTTATTTTTGTACATCTTTTTTCTAACTTTCTCTAATTCAGACTTTCTTTCCTCATCCATCATCTTTTTCACTCACTTTCACGCCTTCTTTCCTTCTTTCTCTGCTATTCACTCACTCTATTTATCTCTCACTCTTCCTCTTTCTTCATGCCCTGTCTGTATGTCTCTATCCCTTTTTCTCTCTCACTCTCTCTTTTGCTTTTTCTGTCTCACTCTTTCTGTTTCTTTGCTATAACTCTTTGTCACTCTGTCTGTTTCTCTCGTTAACTCTCTCTTTTGTCTTTATTTCCGTCTCTCTATGCCGTGTTTGGAGATCCGCTCATTCCCAAAATAATGAAATTGGATGAAAAAAAAAAATGCTTACCGCAGTGCGCACAGAGGACAACCCCCCCAAACTTCCACTAAGCCTATTTCAGCATTCCAGGTGGTATCTGCTGTGTTCCAACTGTGTTCTACTGAGCCCAGGTTTTTATGTCCTGCACCAAGTGAGCTTTTTGCAAGTCCAGGTTTATAACACATGCATACTTAGCAGACTGGAGATCCTCCACAAGGGGGATTTACACTAATGTGAATGGATAACTACTTAACTCTTTAACTCTCACTCACTCGTTCAACTATAAACTTACTCTATAACTCACTCATTAGCTGAATAACTCAAGATTCACATAATCACACACTCATTTACTCACTCACTATCACTCATGCATTTACTCGCTCATTCACACTTTTACTTCTTCACTTACATTAAAATTATCCATTCATTCATTCTCTCATTCACATACTGATCCAAGCACTCACTAACTCTCTTTAACCCACTCCTTATCTCCCTGTCACTTGTTCACTTACTCACTCTTTTACTTATTTATGTACTCATTTACTCCTACATTCACTGATTCATTTACTCACGCATTCACAAATTCAATTCATTCATTTGCTCACTCATTTTCTCACTCACTCATCCAAGCACTCACAAACTCACTCATTATCTCACACATTCATTCACTCACTCATTGTCAATTATTGCAAAAATCGCAAAATTATTTACTCACACCCTTCACTCATTCATTCAACCTGTCACTTGTGGTATAACTCAGACATTTGCTCACTAACTCACTGATTTTCTTATACACACACTCAATTATTCACTTATTCATTCCCTCACTAATTTTCTCCCTCACTCATTCACTGATACACGTTTGCCCATTTTACAACTCAGCTCATGTACTCACAAATTTTAATTCACTCACTCACTCACTCACTCACTCACAAACTCACTTAATAACTCAATGACTTGCTCAATCATTTACTCACATACTCACTCATGATCTTGATCATTCATTCATATATTCATTCATTTACTCAATTGTTTATTTTCTTGCTCACTCATCCACCAATTCACTCACTCATATACCTTTTATTACGCTATAACTCACACAAGCAAGATAAATAGAACAGGGGTGATATGGAGGATTGGTGCTTCATGTCAGTATCTCTTATGGAAAAAGTTTAGTTGGTGTCAAGTCATTTGCTCAAGGTCTTGGATATAAGAGCAAAAATTTAGAAGTCCCTTCTCAGATATGAGGCTTTCTAGATAATCATCTTATGATTTTTAAGGTTATATAGCTTTTTAATCATTTTAGAATCATCTACTACTATATTCATCCTTCTGGATACATCTAAGCAGATAGATAGATAGATAGATAGATAGATAGATAGATAGATAGATAGATAGATAGATATATAGATAGATAGATAGATAGATAGATAGATAGATAGATAGATAGATAGATAGATAGATAGATAGATAGATCCCTTTGGGAGGGTTCCCTCAGCGGATGACTGGCATCGTTCATAATGTCCAGAAATTTGTCCATTGTCTTCTTCTCTGCCACTGTCACCAGAGAGTCCAGTTTCAGGCCGATCACTTAGCCAGTTTGTCCTGCCTGGATGTGTCCTGTATAGCTTTTTGCTATAGATTTGAAATATCTATTACATTATACAACAGTAGTATAGTACATTATATGGTCACAGTGTTTCACAGTTATCTTAGTTACAGTTAGCTCCCATGCTGTCTCTCTGATGAGCGAAAGTGTCCCCGGCCGGCTCTTGTTGGCCAGCGACCAAAGGGATTGTGGGATTTCCCCCTGTGTGTATTTACGCCCTGTCATTCTCCCTCTGCTCCACAGATAATTACACCCAGACGCTCCAGCAGGAAGGTCAGCCAAGGCTCCAGCGTTAGCCCTGCTTCCTCTCCCGCTAGCTGCCAAAAAGTGGACCTTGGTGAGGATTATGGTTAACCTAGCGCTCCAACTAGCCCTGCAGACATCACCTGAGTGACAGGTAAGAAATAGTCCTCCTGTGTAACCTTCCAACATTGCATTATGGGTTATGGGTCTAGTGTCAGGTGCCTGATGTTATGATGTGTAATTTGAAGGGAGGCAATTTTAGCCTTTGGAGAATTACTACAGTGCACACACGCCATTACAAATAACCCCACCACTGCTGTTAATGCTACCGCTAGTGCAGCAGGCCATGTAGCTGACAGCCTGCCAATGCTTGAAGTTATTGTCAATGATGCTAGACCTTCAACTGCTTGGTGCGTCATAGGCATAGGTGACATTTCCAAGCTCCATTCACAAATCCATCCTGTGTCTAGGTTGAAGAAGTTTTTATTTTGAACTTATTATTAACTTTATGTGTTTATGAATGTGCAAACATCCAGTATAGTTTTTTCATTGAGAGTAATTATGCTATAACTAGCACATTTTGTGTCATTGTCAGTTTTACCACTTTTATTAACAAGAAAAATATTATATAATGACTCTACAATGATTATGCATTGCCAATAAATAGCATAATAGTGGCCTAAAGTGAATAATATTGCATGAGATTTTTTTTTACAACTTTCTTAAAAGCTCACAACATTCTGAAAAGCTTATGTGATATCACAATAAACACATAGGACATGTCAATTACAGAACTAGCAAGAAAGTTTTAGAGTCAGGCTTGGAGGTTAGATGAGTTGTTCATACTTCTATGTGGTTAAAAATTGATCATAGATGAAAGCAGACAGTGCTTTGTTGCACAAACCCATCAACTACATCAGCTACAGGTGCTAAAGGTGCACCAGCAAAGTGAAGCTACAAGGAGGAGGTTTCTAATAACGTGGATGGTGAGTGTTTGTGTTATTGCCAGAGAGCATGTGGCTAGATCTATAGTTAACTCTTCAGTGAGAGAAACATTATAATGCTCTTATTGAGCCTTGGCAAACCAATAGGTGGTAATTAACATGCTACTAACTGATACCTTATTTGGAAATATATGTAATGAATTAAGCATTTCCCAGAGCCCTTGTAATGCTCTAAATTAAGCCTCATCAAGCCAGTATCTGCTAATTAACTGGCTGCTCATAACTGCTTTCTACTCCCTTAAATCACAGAATTATTACGTACGTTAAGACTTATTATTCATTAACTACACAGACTACAATACACACTGGCTTGAGTTACTCTTAAGTTATAGCAGCCTGCTTTGGACCTGCTGGTGGGTTCTGGCCATGTATGGGTTTAAGCAATAACTAGAGTGAACTAGGGTAATGGGAAGCCAGTTAATGTTTAGCCACAGGCTTGGCGAGGTGTAATAGGGGTATAATGCCGGGCACCTGCACTCTTGTGCAGAAGATTATGAAGTGTAATACATAATTGAAATGCTGTGGAAAATGATAATTCACTCTTGTTATTGTGTAATAAAGTAGTCATGAGCAGACAGTTAATTAGGAGCTACTGGCTTGATTAGACTGAATAAGAACATAATAAGCTCTTCCTATACAGAAGTAGTCTTGAAAAACAAGCTCCAAACGGAATGACATGCAATCTTTACATTCAAGAATTTGACATTACTATTGTTATTTTCTTTAACTTCCATTCTTCTCTCTCTCTCCCTCTCTTTCTCTCTCTCTCTCTCTCTCTCTCTCTCTCCCTCTCTCTCTCTGATGGTTTATAAAGCTGTGTCTGCATGTTCTGAGGGCTTGATCTGGTTTCTAATCTCCGAAATGATGTCCTGCGGGTCAGAGCAGACGAAAGAGGTCTAATAAAAGCTTCCTTAATTGGGGCTGAATTGAGACGAGTCTATTAACGGATGGTAATAATAGTTAAGATTTTACGACTCCCATTGCGTTTATACCTTACAGACACTGGTACCTGCATAAGGGCATTTTAAGAGGGTCTGATGGTCACTGACAAGCAGAGAACAGTTTGATTAAGGAGGCTCTAATTCTCTCTGCTGGCATGATGACATCGTTTTGACCTTAAATGATGTCACCCTCCATTATTCTGATACTGAATGCTTTGCTGAAAGCACTGGCCAAGCTTAGTATATATATATATATATATATATATATATATATATATATATATATATATATATATATATATATATATATATTAGCATTTTCACTAATGTGTCACATCGATTGCTGAAGTGTTTTACATTTCTGCCAGGTTTAAAAATCCCAGCAGCTTGGCATAAATCACAGTTACTTTATCATATCGACACTGCCCAAAGAAAATATGCATCTCTTGACTTTTTTCTTTTCTACATGATTTGAAAACACAAGCCATCTTTTATATTGTGTGATAATGGCATTAAGATGTGAGCAATATAAATGCTCCAAAACTGCTTGGAATAAAATCACTTGCCGTTAACTTACATTGAAAGTAAAGAGGTTTTTTGCCTCTTATCTGCAAGCTCATCATTCTGGAAATAACTGGACATGTTTTTAACACTCACTATCTAGTTTCCCCAGGTTTAATTGACATCCACTTGCCTTATCTGTCAACTATGTACAATATATCTCCAAAAGTATCCAGCCAGCTCTTCTAATTAGTGAGTTCAGCTACCTTAAGGCACTGACACAGCTTACATAAACTATGTAGAAGAACATTGAGCAATGGGATGGAACGTTCTGGAGCAGCCACACATGAGTTTACTCACCAGCCGTGGGCTATGAAGCAGTGCAACTACATTCTCTGGACTGATGGAGCTTCATCCAGTACCTCTGGGATGAGCTGAGGTGGCGTTTGTGATCCAGAACTAAGCATAACAACATGAACACCTGACCTCAATAATGCTTATGTGACTGAATGTCAAAGTTACAATAGAGGCCTCCCAGAAGAGAGGAGCTTGTTACTGGAGAAAAGGGAGGACAAACTCTCTATGAAAATCCTTTATTTCAGACGAAATGTGGATGAGTGGCTGTCTACAAACTTTTGGACATTTACAGCAGGTGTTCAATTATGGCTTATGTGTAGCTCATCTGTTGCTGCGCCATCTATCATCACCCTTGTACCCCATTTATCATTGGTCCCATTCTGACCACAGGGCCACTGCTGGTTGATGTTCCATTCTCAGTACAGAAGTGACCTTGATATGCTAGAGGCATGGTAGTGTGTGTGTGGCTCTGCAGTGTTGCTGGGGTTTTTACACATGTGAGGGTTGTCCACTGCTCAAAAGTGTCTAACCAAAAGTGGCTCTGTGGTCAGAAATTGGCTATTAAATGAAAGACTAGAGAAAGACACATTGTGCATCAACAGATGAGCTACTCTTTCTAATGGTACACCAGTAACGAGGCAAGAGATAAAGTAGCCAGTGAGTCTACTTTGTGTGTAATATATTCAAGCACTGTAAGTAGTCATGACAGCAAAGTACTATGTTCATATACAGTTTTGTATTGCTATGTGAACTAACCATAAACACTAAGAAGTTGTATTGGTGTTTGCTATAGCATGATGATGAATTCATTCAACGGTCAGTTTATTATAGCTCTGTATTTGTTAAGCTATTAGTAAATACAGAGGTTTAGGTGCAGTACTGTCTTTATGATACTTTATGAAATGCCAGGTTATAGCTGATATGGGTAGCTGGGTCATGCTCAGGATAAATTCCCTTTATACATCATTAAAATTAAACAGTGAACCCAGTGCACCATTCTAGACCATGACACCAGACAGCTATGCTTTTTTTTGCTTCTGCATTTTAGAGGTTGAAACTGAAATTATTTTCTCCAATTATCTGAGAGATACTTCCTTTTTTATTTGTCAGAAGCCTTATTAAACTGAACTGTTTCTTTTTTTAGCTTCAGCCTCACTGACTCACCGAGTTTCATCTAATTTGGAGAAAACTAATTTGGCTGCAGTACATTAAAACAATTCTGAAAGCGATAGCAATGAAGTTTCTTTGAGAAGTCTTCAAAACTTACGTCTGCTTTGCCGAGTCAAACTTGGCAGCAGATATTACGTTTTTTTTTTCATACTTCACTTATTTGATTCTGTAGTCTGTAATTTCTCCTGAAATACATCATAAATCAATAGCTTCAGCATACACTGTGTTGGACTCAAAAGTCTTTTTAAGTGTCTGTGTAAGATGGAGAAAGAATGAGAGAAAGTTATGAGGAGACTTATCACCCATACAAGAACTTTTCAGTACAGGAAATACATGTCTGGAATTTCTAATTACTGCAAAATTTAAAGCAGACATAGATAGAAATTGATTTCTATAAAACGATAATAATGTTGTTTTTTTGGTTTTTTTAGAAAAAGCCTTCCTTGCATTGCAATAAATGTAGTAATACTTTATACTTAGGGTCTTTTAGCTGATTAACAAACACTTAGCAGAGTATCAGTAACACATCAACAACACATTAGCAGCAATAGTGAAACATCAAAATACATTGATATACTGTATATATAAATATCTTGAAGATGTACTTACATTACTTACATTGTGTAGATGTTTGGTTAATATGTTACATGACTTCAATTAAGTACCCAAAATTAACCCGAACCCTACAGTCAACCCAAAACCTAATCCTAACCCTAATCCTAGTCAACCCAAACCCTGACCCTAACCTCAACCCAAAACCTAATCCTAACCCAAACCCTTACCCCAACCCAATCTCTAATCCTAACTTTAACCTCAACCCAAACCTAACCCTAACCCTCACCCAGGTAATTAAAAGTCTCTACTGAATGCATTCAGCAGTTAGTAGGAGTGTTGAATGGTCCAAAGAAGCACTTAAAAATGGAGTGTCACATTTAATTCTCGCCAAACAGTACCTTTCAATTTAGCTTTTTTTATATATAGATGTAATTAATTCGCAAATTCAACTTAATCAATTAGTTGCAGTTTCTCTGCAGACATTTAATGTCCATGTTATGGGCTGGAGGGGCTGATGGAAAACCTTAAAACCTTTTAAATATAAATCCATAGTGTATAGTTCCATTTTGTACCACATTAATAACTGTCACCCCATTTTTCCAAGTTTTTGGCTGTAATGGCATAACAAACTACAAGCAGGCATTGTTTTCATGTACTTTCGGCTACAGTCATATACCGATACCATATACTTTCACAAGCTTTTCATGGGAAGTCGTGTTGTAAGTATTGCACTTTTTAAAGAGAAGAAATGTTTGTGTTGGGCCTGAATACAGGTGGAGTGGTGGGCTGTGTTTTAGCTGTTAGCGCTGGAGTGGCTGTGTTTCTTGCAGTGCTTTTGCTTAAGTCGGTAGTTATGGGTCATAACCTCTTGTTTTTCCAGAGAACTCTGCTTACAGTTTATCTTTTTTGATAGCCTACACCTACCCAATGAACAAATTTATGAAGGAAAAACCTTTATCTCCATTTTTGCTGTTTTTTTTTATTTTTCTTCATCATTCAAACACAGTGGCTGCTGTTTAGATTGTGTGAAAATCTCATGTGGATCAATAGAAATGCTCCAAGACCAAAATCAAAATCTGGTTTAACTGATGTAGGTTTTTTGCCTTCTCTTGCAAAGTTGCTATTTTGGAGAAACTTTAAAACTGTATAAAATACAACTGAGCCGCAGCCAAACCCTTATCTTTTTCAGTTTTTCTAGCATTTGCTTCTTCAGTCCTTATGCTACGAATGAGTTGATTATAACTGCTGTGAATAACGGATCATAAAATAGTCTACAGGACTTGAATCCTGAGATTTTTAACAGTGTATTGCATCTCCATGCTGCTCAACCATTTGAAGCAAAAAATGATGCATAACAAGCCAGACGGGAAAGATAAAAGTGTGGTGCTGTTACTGGTACAGTAATCTAGAAGAGGTTAAGAACAAGATGGCCTCTTTTTGTGTTAGTAGGCTGTACCTAATTTCTTCCTTTTGTCGTGACGGGCTTTGTGCATTAGAGTCTGACTTCATTAGTGAGTTGAAGGAGTTGAAGTGGCGGCATCAGATGCGTTCAGTGTGTACAGGGGACATGAGAATAAAATCGACTTGACTTGTGAATCAATGAATTGCTGAATTGGTCATTTGATTCATTGAATCAGACAGCTCAAAAAGAATTAGTTCAGCAAACTGAATCACATTTCCCATTACTAATTTCAGTGACTGTAGCTCTCCAAAGTGGGTTTGAAAGTGGCTGCAGTGGAAAGCCATTTGTATGTGTGTGTGTGAGTCAGCGAGGTTGAGTGTGATCCACATCAGTTCAATCTGGATGACCTCAGTGGCCCAGATACGTCTGCTCAGAGTTAGATAAAGGAATCAATACCAAAATTAGCCAGCGTTCCAAAAGCTAAGCTGCAGCCGAGAAAGGTAAGTCCTCTGTAGTTTGGCCCTAGGAGGATTCTGGTCTGTATGACAGAATGTAAAATGAAAATTTTTTAGATCATCAAAAGCGAGATTTCCAACAGTGTACAACCTCACATCTAATTGCGAGAATAAAATACAGAATAAAATACACATGAAATCATGTTTTTGACAAATAAAATTTCAACTGTTTATGAAAAAGCTAAAAATTCATTTATTATTTTCTTTCCTTAGAACTGCATGGAGTCTTATTATCTTGCAAACTTAATCAAAATTAACTTAAATTAACAAGCCTAGTTAGATTGCTGTTGTAGTCGGGCAGATTTTTTAATGATTTAAATTATTGTGGAATATAATGAAGGAATAAATGTTTACTTTTCCCACAAGTAATTCAAATATCTTTCACATTACTCTGTAGAAAATCCTCAGAAACATAACATAGGTGAGGTTTTACTCTATTATAAAAAGTTTGCATACATTTTATTCAAATGTAAAGAGCACACAAATCCTGGATGGTCAATGTGCAGAATAGTTTAGTAGTTTTCCTAGCATTTAACTGGGGAGCTGAATCAGGTATGCGACTATGCACGACACTGGCCCCTCAGTACCTGTTCTAATGTTCACAGTCCTTCACTGGACTTGCATGTTTTTCTTTCTTTTGAGTCAGTTCTAATGGAATCTTCTCACATGACTGTCCAAACTGCTGGGTTTATCTCCTCAAGGAGTTTCCCAGAAAGATTCTCTCTTATAGTTTGGCTCATGAAATCTTGTCCACAGTAATACCATATATAAGAAACAATGTTATTACAATTAAATATTAGTCTATACACCAGAGATGTGACGTGATAGCAGTGTATAATCATCACTGTACCCCTGAATATTTGGCTGAATTTACATTTAACACAAAAGCACAACACTGTCAGACTGTTGAAGCTCCTTTATCTGAATGGTACTAGAATGGTTTTAAGGTCCAACTGTGTACCTTAAATATATTTGTTCTGAGACAAACGGTACATATTTGTATTTTTTTTATAACATCACACTTAATTAAAAGATATGGAGTCGGTATAACTTAATAATGAATTATTTCAATGAAGTAGAATACAATTATGTTTCCTACCTAAAAGTACTGAAGATTTACCATTGAGGGTAACACACCAGTAACAATTTAGTACATTGAATAAAAATGAGGATTAATCAAATTCATAAAAAAAAAAATTATTCACCAATGTAGCATCTGCTACATTCTTCCATGATCACTACTTTACTGGGCTATCTAAATAAGATCAGCAGTGACTAAGTACTGATTAAGCCTCGCCAATTTTGCAATCGTATAAATATCACATGCATTTATTTAAAGACGTTTGCTTTGTTATTTAGTCACAATTTGCTATTTTTGTAGCATTCTGAAAAATCTATATTTGACTGATGTATGTTATTTTGTATTCAGTATTTCCTTTTATAGTCTGTGCAGCTGCATTAGGAGGAATTATAAACGGTGCATAAATCAATGTTTTTCTACCACCGTTAGGAAGAATACTGTGGCATTGGTTAGTTATGGAATCAAGAGATGCTATCATTCCTACACAAGAGCCATTTTATATACAGTAATATACAGTAACATCCTTAAACTGACTTACATTAACATATTTAGAAATCTTTTAGAATACCTATAGAAGACTCACACAGGAAAACCTTTATTTTAATATTTGATGAAAAACATGCTTTTTATTAAACATAATTTTACAACATTTTTACAACAATGTTAAGTACTTTTTTCTTTGCCATCACATTCTTTAGTCCACCACTGTTCCCATAATCCCCAAAGCACCAGTCTAACACTGATACTAAGCTTATCACTCCTGAAAAAAGTTCAGAGGAGAGTTCCTCTACATAGGAGATTGATAGTTTAATCAGGCCTGAGATTAATAACTGATCACATTGATTTATCAGTCTAATCAGGCTTTAGCAGATATCAGTAAAATTGTGATTAATAAGTGATCATAATATTAATTTATAAACCTGCTTAGGCTTTAGCAGAGCTTGATAAAACTAATATTAATAACTGATCATCTCATTAAGTTATCCGTCTACTCAGACTTTAGCAGAGCTCATCAGTAAAATTATGACTAATAATTGACCTTCACATTGATTGATCAGTCAACTCAGACTTAAACAGTGCTCAGCATCACTGAGATTAATAACTGATCATAACATTGATTTTTCAGTCTACTCCGGCTGTAGCAGAGATCAGAAAATATGTGATTAATAACTGATCAGCACAATTCATTACTTAGACTTTTGTGTATCTATCAATTGTGTTTCTTTTGTAGATTTCATGTGTTTTTTTAATTTAGTAATTACTCTAAAACTATCTTTTGTAAAATATATAAAAAGTAATTGTTTTATAAATACTACATGAGACTGAATACAGGTACTTTCTATATTCTGAATAATGCAAATATTTGTGTTCCATAACATTCTAATACACTCTAATTCTACATTCTAATACTAACCCATAGTTTCAATACTTCTTGTATTGGAAAAGTGAATTATATTATTCTATAGCATTTATACTACACTACTCCAAACACTGAAGATCACACCATGAAATCTCAATTACTATGCTCTGATTTGTAACTTCAATTTAGAATCAAGTTTAAAAGTACACCCAAAATTTGACCCCAATTATTTCCAGAGTCATGTGATATGAACTACTGTTTCATTTATTTTGGTTGAAATTAGCCTAAAAATGTTAATAAAAACTGGCCAAAGAATCAAAGCATATTCTGATGAATTTTATTAGTTGCCACTAATATTGGGCTTGTATGCACTAGAATTAGAGAACTGTCACACATCAACAAGGTGACCCGTCAGGTTTTATAAACATGCCATCATTAAAGGTCTTCTCAATGCGTCTGAACTAGCCCTCCAGGCAGTAGCTAACTTGCCCCAGTAAAGTGCCTGCCTGCCCCGAAGCTATATATTTCCATTGCCAATTACATCCAGATGAAAATTGAAAAGGAGGCATAGTGCAGTGCTGTGAAAAGCCAGGACAACAGCACTAATAGCATTATATTGCGGTGATTAGAGAAGGTTAAAAAGGTGATGAATTACATTTAATGCCTCGCCTTTCTGGATTCATTCGATTTAATAGATTAGCAGCATGTAATTCTGTCGTCCTATTAGTGTTTGGAGCAGAGTGTCTTAGGATTTATCGTTTAGTAATTGTTCACGCAGCATGTGTCTGAGTGTGTGTGCGTCTGTGAGTAGTGAGGGTGATTTATGAGAGAGAGAGCAACAGAGGGTGTGTGTGTGCTTGAGAGAGAGAAAGTTTAATAGAGGTTGATAGTCTTATCTCCTCTGTATAATCCGCTCTTTGTGCTCTCTCAGGAGCCTGCTGCCCTGCTGCTAGTCGATAACATCGGAACTTCTTGCTAGCTTTGCCACACACACACACACACACACACACAAACGCTCTGATCCAGCTCATGCTGTCTTTTTGAGGGATACTCACAGCACACAGCAGGGTGTTCGTGCACGTACAGGTGTGTTACAGATGGAAAGATGAATCGATTCCTAGATGCTTTGCGATTCCCTGCTAAAAAAATTCTGAATCGATTCACCGAATGTGAAAACCCAAATGTATATCTAGTAATGTACAGCAAAGTTTATAACAAGTTTAAAGCACATTTATAACAATGGAAAACTGGTTTAGTGCTAATGAAAGTTAGCAATAGCAAATCATAGCCGTCCAAAGAAAATTAAAAATATTTTCAAAATAGTAACTTTACAGAAGAGGTCAGACATGTTCTTTACTTTTAATGTAAGTTCATGTAAAGAGGTTTTATTCCAAAAGATTTAGAAGCATTTCTATTGGTCCATTCCTCATAAAACGTCCAAAGGATATAAAAAACAGCTGCTGTGTTCAAATGACATAGAAAAAATGAAAATTGATCAAAATTCGGAATGTATTTCTTTGTACAGTGAAGAAGTGATTGATAAATGTGGGTGAAAAAAAACAATAAATCATTTTAGATTTATATCGTAAGCCCTTTGTTGCATGCATTAAGTCAGGACCTATAGCTAAAATAAAAAGTAAATAAATAAGTAACAACAATCCTTCTGAAATACATTGGCCTTAATGGAATACAATGATACAGCGTGTTATATGGATAGTGTTTTTTTGTTTTTTATCCTAATATCCAGAACAAAACAATGGGTGTGTCTCAAAACCTAGTGAGCTGCCTACATAGGCAGCACTTTATGTCTTAGTATGCGCTCCCGTCAGGCTGTCCCAATTCTTATAACCTTAAACATGCTGTCTACTGAGGCACCTTATTTTGACCTGATTTTAAGGAAGCCTCAGCTGCTAAGGCAATCCCATGATGCAACGCAGGCAAATCTACGAGCAGTGAAGTGGTTTTAAAATGTAAGTTATTTTGATTCTCTCTGGTGTTTTAATGTGTTTATTATCATATAATCACACAAAACAGTATTTTATTATCAACTTTGTAACAAGTCATTGAGCCATTGGCATTTATGCTAGCAGAATTTTAAGCCTCTGGCAATTGTTTTGGATGCCGGCTGGTAACTTAGCAACCAGCTAAACCACCAGTCATGTGCTGCAGTTGGTGGGAACAAGCTGTGACACAGTTGCTCTCTAACTAGAGCATCTTAGTAATCTGTTTTATGAGGAGAGATGAGGAGAGAACACTGCTACTTAAACAGCTGCCTACATAGACAACCTACTTAAACACTCACTAGGTTTTGAGACACACTCTGAGTAAGTACATAATTTGTTGAGCTTAAAAAACAAACACAGACCATCCTTCTATTTTATGCAGGGGAGCTTCTAGACTATAGGACTCAATGCTTTATAGGGAAGATTTCTAAAATAAGCAAAAATACAAAACAACTAAACAAATAAGATCAGTGTTCTCTGCATGACTGCTTCAGGGAGCAGTTTGCATGTGCCTGGCTAAATCCATCCCACTATCACAATGTTGCTTTAAGGCAACAAACAGATTTCAGCACTTTTTCATAACCTAAAGAAATATTTTAACGACACGGTATAGGAATAAACAAACTTAGCACTCCAACAGATGTGAATTATATTTTTGGATGGATGAAACATGACAAATACTTGCTCTTCTGAGGGAGATTGTCTGATGCAGCAAAATGAATCATCTACAAGCTGCGTCATGCCAAAAACAGATTTAAAAATGCCCACCAGGAGACAGCGTGGGCAAATACAAGCTTTATTTTGGTTTAGTCAAACTTTACCGTTTATTATTACGTCCTTCATCATCATTAAATATGTATCATGTCATTGTAAAGTGAGGAAAATGGATTTGTTTCCCTGAGGCAACATTTAGCAATAGCGGGCTAAAGATTCGCAGCCCTAATATGTGTTGAGAGATATAAACTAACACACCCACACTGAAAACCAGTGTTTTGTTGTTGTTTAAGTGTTGTTTATCAACTTAAATGTCAAATACCTCAAAAAAACCCATTTCATGTGCTGTTTGCTGCGTACGTTGTTTTTCTTATTGCATATGCTTCCCAAAAACTTTTATTTGCAGCAAATTTTTATTCCTATAATTAAAACTTCTCTATGAGTTCTGTTGTTTCCTTACTTTGTTCCATCACCATCCCATTAGCTTTCAAAGGTCTCCTTTTCTGGTACAGGCACTGCAATCTGAGATGAAGTGTAGATAATTGGCGGTAATCTTTTATTGGCAAGCAAACTTGAAATGATATTAATGGAAATGTATAAACAGGATATACTGACCAAACATTGTGCAGTAAATGCAAGTGCATGGTCACTTTCACCCTTCGAGGATGCCTGAGCACCAATATTACAGTAATATTTTACAATAACAATGATTTCTTAAATTACTGTATTTTGCTGTAATGTCTGAGAGCTAATGACCATTTTTACTATTTTACGCAGCGAAACATTTTTTGTATTTATAATACACAGGCTTTGCTGTGCAGTAAACTCAATCGCGTGCATTGTAAAATCGCCAAAGGTGCTCCTCAGCCAATCAGATCTGTGCAGATTTGGAAGTGCGGCATGCACACAGGCGAGGGACGAAACGAGAAGCAGCAGTCAGAGACTAAAGCAAGTCAGAAAGAATAATGTGCTCTAAAAGTGAAAAGTCAACAGCGAAAACTGACTCGCGTAGTTTTACAGAATACAGCTATGTAAAATCAATACATCAATTTGTAAAATTAGTTAACAAGAAAAGGCACGTTTTATTTACTTTCTCTATAAATAAACACTTTAAGATGCACTTTTTTTGAAAGCATTCTGTTTTTTTTAATGTAGCCCTTGTTTTTACTTTATTATTTATGATTTATTAAAAGTTGTTACTGATACTAAGCTACTTCAGTATACAGGATACGGCACTGAATCATAAGTTAGAAATGATGACTGTCCAGACCTTGGCCTGGACTGGACCTTACTGAACTCTAATTAAATGTCCTTGGTTTATATACATCATAATTAATATAATTTGTTGGCATTACTACGGCAGTGGTTATTAAAGGGAAACTTTTTTTTTTTCCTTTAGTGTGTTGCGTAGCCAACGGTGTCAAAAGTATTCACATTCATTACTCAGGTAGAAGTATTGATATTAGGGTTTAAAAATACTTCTGTAGATGTTGAAGTATCAACTCAAGCTTTTTACTCCAGTAAAAGTGTAAAAGTACTGCTTTCAGAACTACTTAAAGTATAAAAGTAATGTAAGGGGGAAAAATGCTATTAAGGACAAAAGCTTAGGCACCACAGGGGTCTATAGTGCACTAGCCCACCTCCCAAAAATCCCATACTTCTAAAAGCCATAATGACTATAATGTTATATTAAAATGTTAATGTTGATAAATTTGGGATGTGCTAGGCTTCCTGTTTCAGCCACATATACGCCCATTGAAAATTAATGTAGTTTAGTACAATGTAAATATATTAAAGAAGCATATCTGTGTACTACTGAACATTAACATGTGTTTCATGGAGCAGAAGATAAGATGACTAGTTGTCTATCAGTATTGTACTTCAAAGGCATGTTATCAATAACCTTAATTGAAAATGTAAACATACATGAATGAAATCAATCTGAAATGATAAAGGAGTAACGAGGCTATTTTTTAAATGTAAGGAGTAGAAAGTACAGATAATGGTGTGAAAATGTAAGGAGTAGAAGTGAAAAAGTCATCTGAAAAATAATTACTCCAGTAAAGTATAAATAACCAACATTTTGTACCTAAGGTAACAAAGTATTTGTACTTCATTACTTGACACCTCTGTGTGTCGCTGGTTGAGCATGTAAACGGTCTTAAAGCTTAAGATACACGCCACAGAGAAAAACCCAACAGAACTCACCTGCCTCAGCTGTCAGAAAGCCTTGTTGGGGCTCCAGTTATTTTCTCTGTTACGAGGTGATGTCATTTCATAAGGCAAACCTTATTGCCCTACCAACAAACTAAAGAAGTAAAAACTCACCACCCGGAACATTCTGCTCCAGGCTAGCTTGCGAAGGAAGATCACGTCTACCAACTAGTTCTACCTGACTTTCAGGATCGGACTCCGACTCAAACTGATACAGCAGAACAGACGCCACCGTATTTGAGGACAGAACAATAGCAGGATGCTGCTCTGACAGTTGACTGATCTGAACAGATTGGGCGAGCTGACCAGTCAGAGCACACTGGGTTGTCGTCATGAAGATACAGGATCTCAAACAAGTTTCAGGTCTCAAAGAAAGGACAAACACAGATGTAAACTATCAGAAAAATAATGTGTTGTGGAAAAATGAAGCTAGTAGATCTATTTTAATACACTGCAAAAGAAATGAACGTAAAAGAATGAGCTTAATAGGTAACCTTCAAGAAAGAATAATTTCCACCTTTGTCATGGACTTGCATATAATGAATAAAGATGTTTATACATAACTGGTTCATTTGAAGCTATTTCCAGGTTATTTGTTAACGTTTACTTAAAGTAAGTTGTTAATTAGTAAGTATTAGTATGTTCTAGTATAGTATATGAATATAAATCATGTATTTTATCATTTGCACACTAGAAATTACTCCCTGTTCTTATTCTTTAATTAACTATCGCAAAGATATATGGACAAGTATAATTGCAATGGAAAGATCAACATAAACCTTTTCAGCAGAGAGTTAATAACTAATTTACAGAAGACAAACTTAAAAACTTACAAATGAGAAGGTTCTATTTACAAGGACATTATCAATCTGTGCTAATCATTTGGTAATCCTTAAAAAGCAAACCTTAATATAAAAGGTTTTAAGTGTAAAAAAAAAAATTAACTATCATTAAAAACCTGGAACTTTGCCCAGTTTTCTACCAAATTTAGTAATTTACAATGCTAGCTAGGTCACAATGCCACCAAGCTGGGAAGATGGAGGCTAGTGTCATATGAAACTAGCCACCATCTTTCCAAACTACTAATGCAACATCACAGCTTTAAGCTTGAAATTTCAGACAGATAAAAAAAGCATGATCTAATTGAATGAAGACTGGATTTGGTCATGGAAAAGAGAAGGTGCCTAAACGTGGGTATTATCTCATGGCCCTGAAGCCCTTTTGGAATGTCAACCCTAAATAACAAACATGCTAAAAATGTGGTGTTTAAAATTTAACTGATCTAAAACTAAAAAGCTCTATAAGCTATTAAGCTAGCTAGCAAGCATACCTGTGAGCTACAGACCAACCCTATATTTACTGGATGTCATGCTTTAGTTTTGTCTTTCAGGCTCAAGGTTTTTCTGTAAAGCTCAGTATTTAAAGCAGTGTCGAATCTAACAATTACATTTAAAAGACTTACCTTGGATTACCTTGGATTCACACTTCAGAGACTTGATTCAGACTCGCTCCCCTGAGACCAGGGACTCAACTCTTGACTCACAAGAAGCAACGGTTATAAAATCTTATCTCATATTTCTAAACCTAAACCTTCTGAAACAATGTGCCATGTGTTTTTCTCTCAACCGTACACTCTCAGTTAGGGCCTTAGACAGCGAGCAATTGACCAAGACAGAAGAGGCAATATTGTTAAAACTTCCTGCGTTCACATTTAATTCAATAAATCTGAATGAAACAGGAGATAAAAAATCCACGGGTAAATTCATAGCTCATCCTGTTAAGCTGATGTGAGGACGATGCTAAGGGCGCTGCTAGGCTCAACAACGCGGCACATGTAATGCTGTTATTGCTCATATTCGTTTTTCTCAAACTCATTTGAGCTTGGATTCCTCTCCTACACACAGCTGTCAGGTTCTCTGTGTGTGATTCAACCATAATCACACTTCAGCTCAGTGTTCTCCTGGGGTTTGGGATGTAATGGAGAATACATTTTCAGGAAGTGCTTAAAGGGCCAAAGAATGCTAATATGGTCAACAACAAAAAGAAAGCAGCAGGACACAGTTTTCAGTGAGATGTCTGTTAGATTCAAGTTTCTTTAATCTGGGCCATGGACTATGAGTGGGCCATGAGGCATCATCTTGTAGTCCTTGGACTGAAGGTGAGCAGGTCATCGCTTGTGAGCCATTAAGTTTGTACAATGAATGAAAAACATTTTATACTTTCACAGTGTAACACTCCCTACAAACAAGAAGCCCTTAAAGGGGCAATCGGTGCAGAATAAGAGTAAGTAAATGCTCTTTTATTGAACACAACACCAGCTGACACAACCAAGGTAGCTGGCAGGTCACTTTCAGCCATACGGTTCAGGTTGATGGCAGGAAGTAACCATTTGGGGTGGCGACAGCAGCAGCAGCACTCTCTTGGCTGCTCTCGGCTTCCTCTGTTGCCCACTTTTCATCAGCCGTCTTCGCCTTCAACTCAAGCTCCGCTGGTGAGCCTTATCATGGTGCCTCCTCCATAGTCCTTGTTGCCCTTTATCATGACGCTGCTCCTTCCTCACAGTTCTGCACTAGACTTGCTTCTCTCCGCCATCTCACCTTTGAGATCATGGTAGCACCATTCCCCTTCAGACCACTGGGACTTCTGATGTCAGTGAATCCCACTTCTGACGCCTGTGTAGCATTGGTGTAGAATAAGAAAATGCAAGCAATACCTTGTGCTTCTTTATTGAAAGCTGCTCGGTCCAGCTGACATGGCTGAGATAGCAGACAGGCCACTTCCAGCTATACAGTTCAACTTGACAGTAGAGAGTAAACGCTGCCCTACTACTCAGCAGTCCAGCACAAACAACACATGCCACACATTTTAAACCAAGAGCAACAACTTATTCACAAGTACTGCGAGCTCAGCGCTCCTGTCAGGCCCTGCGCGTGGCCGCTCTGCATGCATGCGGGACGCTACAATATGTTATTTGATATGTTATCTAATATTGTTGTATCCGCCACTGCGCTGCTGTGAGGACCTTAAGCCATGCAAATTGCCTCTTGGGAGATGCAACCCTCTCAGCATAAAAAGCGACATTTGTTGTTGTTTATGCTGTTGCTGTTGTTAGGGCATAGTTGCATTCATTAGAGTAATTGCGTTTGAGAATGGTGAGCTTTGTAGTGTAACAAGAGAACAGAAGTGTACGCTCTTCATATGTCATGTCCTCCCGTGTTAACCCCTCCCTGTGTGTCGCCTTGGGCATAGTGCTGGGCATTTTAGGTCATTTTACAGACCTGCTGATGAATTGCATGTAAAATACAGAGCATTTGCCCATGCAAGCAATGTTTTCCATACTGGAGCTTTAATCAAGGCTAAATTTTGGTCGGAGCCCAGACATTCTCAGACATATATTTCAAGCTTTAATCCATGCTAGCTTATCAGTGGACTTTAGTTTAATTTAACTTTATTACCTTTATATCAGTACAGTACAATTAAAAGCATTCTTGCTGTTCTTTTGGAGTACAACAGTACAAGGAAGACACTGTACAGACATTACAGGAGATAATAAACTTTGTTATATGAAGATAGCAGTATTATAATAGTATAACAGTATACAGTAAGTAGCAGTTTTATATACGCCATATGTTTCCCATTATGATGTGCCATTATCATCTAATACCTGCTTTGACTCCACAGTTATTCATTAAGCTAAATTAAGATAGCTGGTGAAGGAAAATAATGCATTAATACAATGTCTGGAAGAAATCTGGAACTAAACTTTGTTCTTCAAACTGGCTTGTAAGATAGTCATGCTACCCTGTATTGCATTTATGCTTGTTTGCATCTGTTCCAATTATATATGATGTTCTTACTGGTAAAAACAATTGTTGCTAAGATAAAAAGTTTTAAACACTGAGCCTAGGTGCCTAAGACACACAGGATTGTATACGTGTTGTAGAAGGGCATTGTTGTTGTTGTGGTTGAATGATAGTAGAGGTTTCGTTTGTGTTTACAAAAGTGTGTGTCTCTTGCTTTGTCTCTGGTCATTGATTTGAAAGCATTGAGAGATGCGAATCTGTGTGTGTATCTGGCCAGGGATCAATTTTTGAGAGCGATGACAGCTGTGATGGTGTCATGGTGTGATGGTGTCATGGTGTGTCTGTGTGTGTGTGTTTGGTCAGGGATTGATTTGACAGCAGTGAGAGTTGTGAGGCTATAGCTTTGCTTTATCTAGCATTTGGACTGAAACGGTCTGTCAGAGAGGAGGAAATTGAGACCATGCAATAGTACATCACACACACACACACAAACACCAAGGTTCTTGGTTTGCTAAATGCTTTGTAGCGGAAAGGTCATGGTGAGATGGTAGAGCAAGCTTGGCTTTGAACAGTTGAAGGTGATCTAAACACTACCATGCTTTTGGAAGATCAGGCCAGAAAGGACAGAAACCCAGCCATTCTCTCCTTTAGAAGATTAAAAACCTGTGTCTAAAGTACGGCGTGTGTGAGTCATAGCCATTAGTGGGCTGTTGGTGCAATGAAAGGAAACTGTGGGATCTTTGGGATGTGATGGAGGTGGAACAAAAACACATCAGGAAGGCTGCAGGATACTGCATTTCCTCTAGTGGGTGTAGATAAAAAGCATAGCGTCGCTGTACACGCCAGTGCCGTCTGATACCATAACAAATTACCTACTTGGAATGAAGCAGTTGTTAGTGAAAATGAGCACAAATTTCCTTGAAAATTAAATAATTAAAGCCTGGCTGATTTGAAATGAGGTGCATTTGACTAGCTGTGCTACATTAGTTACATTGGATTGAGTGAAGCTGCAGTTGAAAAGGAGTGGGTTTAGTTCCACACCAGAAAAGCTGAACTTCTGCTGTACAAAAAAAGCTCAATCCATGCTACATAAAACGCAGCATCTCATCTTGCCTGCAAAGGACAGCTGTGGCTGCAGGTTTTCATTCCAAAAGTTTGTTAATCAAGTAGAATCAGGTGAATTCCTGCTCATTTGGAATGAATGCCGGCAACCACATCAGCCCTTTGTGGATAAGACTGGACACCCCTGCTCTAAAGACAGCTCTACAAAGTTCTATCTACAGACAGCTCTGTCTTTAAGCGATTTCAAATGAAGATGTTTCTTTAAAGAGAACGAGCCTTATCTCTTCATTCATACTGAGGAAGCAGTAGTAATTGTGTTTGTGTTTAAAATGGACTGAATTCACTTAGTGTGTTCCTGGCTGAAAGGAATCTGCCCAGGCGGAATGTTTATAGTAATCGATGGCTAGGTGTCTGACATACTTCTCTGTGTGAACAGAACCTCCTTCAGAGCCAGCTTAAGTTGCTTGATCATTAGAGTGGCAGTGTACATGCAATATCAGCATCGAAGCATGCCTACTTTTAACATACCAAGATTTTATTCCAAGCAAAGGACAGCGGCTGGGCTCAAATTATGCAGAAAACTATATTTTGGAAATTATAATAACAAATTTGGAGTATAATACAAATTATAACACCTCCTAAAATATGATCTGCTTTTGGAGCTGATTTCAAAAACATTCAGGATACAGTTGCATGTACTTAATTTAAATGTGTCAGGGTCCCTGAGGAGAGACTGCTTCTAGTTACTGCAAACTCCGGCCAGCAGGGGTCACGATCACTGGAGTTTTAGTTAGTGCTCCACTCCCTTTCCCCTTCACTGGCATACCTATTTCCCCTCCAATCACCTTACCTTTAAAAATGCCTTCCTGCCCTTCAGCCTTGTGGAGCATTAACTACATGGACTTTGAGGTTCCGGCTCACACCTTGCTCTGGTAAACTTGTAGACTTTGATGCTTTTTGACTACTTCATGTTTTTGACTATCTTTAAGAGGTTTTGGGTGGCCTCAGCTCAGTGAATCTTCCGTGGTTCTTGCTCACACTCATTCATGGATTTCTCTCGTCTTTTGGGCTACTGTATGTTTTTAACTATTTTCCAGAGTTTTTTCATGATCTCTGCTCCATGGATCTGCAGGACCTTTGTGCTTGAGAATTATTGCCACTTGTGAGGAGTTTTGTGTTTTTGTCATTTTTGGTAAACTTCATGAACTCTCTTCTAGCAGCTTCTGGAGTTTTGGGTTTTTGTAGTTGCATCTGCTTTGAAGTTTTTGGACTGGTTTTGGTCTTAGTAACTCTGGTTCCCGTTTGGAATGGTTTTTGGGTTCCCTCTGTTTTCCTGATTGACTGCTGCTCATCGTAGATAAAACCTGCCTACTGGATCCTCTTCCTGTGTCTGAGCCTCCTACATCACAAAATAACATTTTGGGGATTCTCTGTTTCACTACAGGCTGGCAGCTGACTTTTTGTAAGGAAAGTACTTTGTAAGGAATGTAACTAGAATGTACCTTGAACGTGATAAAGGCTTTGAGTCTCCACTGTCTGCTTCCTATGTGCACACACATATCTTTTATCTTTTCATGTTCACTCTTCTAGCTTTCTTACTGGCTGTTGCTTGAATCACTTCAGTTTTGATGCTGACCATGTCACACTACAGGACTTATGAAATATTGTAAAAATGAAAGGCATCCTCAGACCATTCCAGAGCCCGATCTGAAGAATGATTTCAGTCAAACCACTAAAATTATCCACACCACCTGTTGCTTTAGATTTTTTTAGAAAAGTGCCAAACCAGACTAAAAATCATGTGTTGACCCAGTTTAAGATCAGTTATCTTCTACAGCCAACACACTCACACATACTGTAATGCAGAAGTACTGAATTTAGCACATTTTGTAAAGAACAATAGAACATAAAATGCAGCTTTTGTAAAAGTTATGATCTAAATATATTATAAACTCAACAAAAATGACCCTGCAAAGGACCCTGAAGGTGTAGTCATCTGAGCCGAGTAAACAGCATACTAAAGTATTTAATTAACTGGCTCTGATGAGATGGCAATGGAAACCACTCTGGTTTACAGTTTACTCTCACCAGCCACTTAATTAGTAACACCTCCTTTTATCAACACTCATTCTCCATTTTATCAGCTTCACTTACCGTATAGGAGCACTTTGTAGTTCTACAATTACAGACTGTAGTTCATCTGTTTCTCTGTATACTTTTGTTTGCCTGTTCTTCAATGATCAGGACCCCAACAGGATCACCACAGAGCAGGAATTATTTAGGTGGTGGATCATTCTCAGTCCTGCAGTGGTACTGACGTGGTGGTGGCGGAGGTGGTGTGCAAATAATACCTGCTCTGTGGTGGTCCTGTGGGGGTCCTGACTATTGAAGAACAGGTTGAAAGGGGATTAACAAAGTACACAGTGAATCAGATGCACTTCACTCTGTAATTGTAGGACTACTAAGTGCTCCTATATGGTAAGAGGGGCTGATTAAATGAACCATGAGTGTAGGTACAAGAAGGTGTACCTAATCAAGTGGCCTGTGAGTATATGTTGTATATGATTTTTTTTCATCTTCAGCTTTTTAGACATCCTCTCTCTCTCTCCCACTCTTCCCTCGCTCTATAACCTCTCTCACCCCGATTCATTATAGACACTAATTGCTGCTAATTTCTCACTGTTGCCCTGGAAAACCTTTGACTCACTCCACTCACATGGACTCAAGGACTAATCTACTTACCTACTACTTTCTTTTTTATTTTTCTCTCTCTTTTCCTTCTTTCTAAAGTTATTTTCCACTCTCTCCATTTCGCTGTCTCCCTGTCTTGCCCCCGTCCTTTTGTTTTCTTCTCTCACACAGACACTCTTATACAACTTGTAATAAAACTTTGAGTCAGGATGTCATAATACAGGCATGTTCTCGTCTACTCTAATATCTGAAATGTGATTCCGTTTGCTCCACATTGATTTATTTGTGTCAGCACATAAAAAAAATAATAAATAAAAATAATAAAATGGGATAAAGGAATAAAACTGAAAATCATATATTTGGTGCTAATGAAGCTATTGTTAATATTTGGTATGATGCGATTTAAACCCTAAAAAAAAATATGTTGTAAAAACTCCAACCCCCTCTTACTTTATGGTTCTTTGTTCTGTCTGTGCTTGTGTTGGTATTTCTGGTGTATGTGCATATTTGAGATTTGTGTTATGTGTTTTTGCTGTACTGGTTACTGCTTTTGTTAAAAATTGATTGCAAAAAAACAGAAAATCATATATTTTTTCTAGAGGTTATTTAATGTAAGCTAAAAGGATGGAAGAATGCTGTGAACATATTTGGCCAGCAGACATGACAATGCCCAGTCTATAAATCATGCATTCGCCACTCTCTGCAACCTCTAGACATCCGTTGCAAGTGACCCACATTAAAATATTACATTTCGTGAGAGGTGCAAACGTCTGAACTTGATAATACGGCCAATGCAAGGTCAGGAGGAAGCAGCCCAAAGAATCAATCATTTACATACAGTAAGAAAAACAAAGTGCAGTTAATGCACAGAGAACACACGTCCGCTCCGTGTGATTCGATACCCAAAGAGTGACTGCGTGCTGAGCTCAGCTGTGCTTTACCTGAAAGCGCCGGGTTTTAAAGAACCTCAATGTGTGTTTGTGTGCAGACACATTGCTGCTGAGGATCAATAGCTCTAGCCGTGGATTGACTTTATACGAAGCTCAAGTACAGAGTGTGTGCGTGTGTGTATGTGCTGGAAAGATAAATGTACAGTACTGTGCAAACGTTAGTTTATTTAATTTACTGTAGGTATTTATGAGGAGAGTAGAAACAAGATAATCCACTTGATGAATATAATGAAGTATGCAAAACCTCAACAACTCAATGGGTTTGAAAGGATGTGTTGCTTTCGGGAAGCCCTTACTGAGAAAAGGGAATTGACAATTGTGACCTCAGTATCATAGACCTGGTTCAGCAGATTCTCTGTATACTTTGTTATGTCCCCTTTCTGATCAGGATCTTCAAAAGACCACCACAGAGCAGATATTATTTGGGTAGTGGATCATTCTCAGCACTGCAGTGACACTGACGTGGTGGTGGTGTGTTAGTGTGATCAGACGCAGCAGTGCTGCTGGAGTTTTTAAACACTGTGTCCACTCACTGTCCACTCTAATAGACACGCCTACCTTGTGGGTACATCGTGTAGATGTAAAGTCAGAGAAGATAACTCATCTGTTGCTGCACAGTTTGTGCTGGTCATTCTCTAGTCCTTCATTAGTGTTCACAGGCTACTGCCCACAGGACACTGATGAGTGGATGTTGCTGGTGTGTGGACTATTCTCAGTTCAGCAGTGACACTGAGGTGTTTAAACACTCCAGCAGCCCTGCTGTGTATCACTTGTACCAGCACAACACACACTAACACACCACCATTACGTCAATGTCACTGCGGTGCTGAGGATGATCCTAATGGTACCTGCTCTGTGGGGGTCCTGACCATTAAAGAACATGGTGAAATATGTCTTTGATCTAATATTTGGGGGTTGAGGCCTTTGTGTGACCTTCTGTGATTGTGTTTAAAGTGTAAATAAAAGAAATGGGAGGATTGTAGGTCATTTAGTAAGCAAAGGTCCCAGTGTGTGAAACTTTTCCAGTGAAAAAAGTCTGGGCGCTTACAGGCTCAGTGGAAAGTGAAGCCCCAGGTTAGGTATGCAGACTAATCAGGACAGTTTGCAGACTGTTTAAAGGGCAGAGGAGTCACAAGCTCGAATGAACACTCAGTTCAGATTAGAGCTGCACAATATACAGCTGATTAATCTGTATCACTGCCTCAATATTAATAATTAATATTACTCAGTATTAATATATTAATGTATTAATGTACATCAGGGGTGTCAAACTCATTTTCACCGAGGGCCACATCGGCATAAAAGGGCCAAATCTAACTTATAAATGTAACAAAATGTAATATAAAATGAATGTAACTACTCCTTAATGTTAAATAACTCTAAATGTATTACTTATTCCATTAAAACATTACAGTTGCATGGAAAAAATATGTTTGCTTGTTGCTATGTTATAACATAAATCCTTTTAATTTGTCATGTTTTGAAATCCACAAACTCCATCAATCAAGGATCAAACTATTCAAGTGAATAAAAAAATAACATCAAACACAAGTTATAATATTAACTTTGGTCAAAACGTTTGACAATCTGAAATGAGGCTTAATTTGTATAAAATCAAAAATTGTGAGCTGCTAAGAACATGTGTGACAGATAAAAAAACAGCCTTGCATCAAACTAATGACATGCTTTGATTACAATAAGCATAAACTTCCGTTTAACTTTTAATTCTTGTGTAATCTGTTGTTTTCTTGAAGGCTAGCTTTGCCGTGCTTAGCTCCGTGCTTGGTGTTAAAATGCCGGCGTAGATTGTCTCTTTAATAATCGACATGTTGCTTCGTAACACAAAAGACATACCGGTCTTGCACCTTGAAGCACGAACATGTATTTGCCTTCCCATCTTTGTTGAAACAGCCGTCCATCTGCATCAACTTTTCTTTTTCTGGACATTATGGGATCGGCCGCGTTATCACATTTATGACTACACTGTCGTCTAGTGCCAGTAAGCCGTAACACAATCGACATGCATTGTGGGAAATGTAGTTTTTGGTCATAGCACGCTTCTGACCTATTTTTAGACACTAAGACCTTTCAGACTCTCACGGGCCACAAAAAAGGATGTGGTGGGCCACATTTGGACATTTGGCCCGCGGGCCTTGAGTTTGACACATGTGATGTACATAAATTGGGAGCACACAAAGAAAACAAGAGCAGGACACTTTAAGCTAATGGTAGGTTTTCTAATTTCTACTTTATTTTCTCGCATTATTAATATTTTTGCTGTGTCTGGTCTTATTAAGTAGTTCTACGCACTTTATGAGGTCCTGAACTAACTACATAGATGGTTGTATTCTTACAGTGCTAATTGCAAAGCAAATGTTTATATTTCAGAGCTTAGTAATAACATCCATCCATAGATTATCTTCCACGTTATCCCACTAGTCAGGGTCACAGGAGCCAATCCCAGCGTCATCGGGCGAAGGCTGGGTACACCATGGACAGTTCACCAGTCATCGCATAGCCAACATTCACTCATGTACACACAAACACACACTCCTACAAGCAAGAGTGAACGATCAACCTAACATGCATGTGTTTGGACTGTGTGAGGAAACCCACTCAAGCACAGGGAGAACATGCACACTCCACACATAACGGCCCGGATCGGGAATCCAACCCGGATCGTTTTTCTGCGAAGCGACAGTGCTAACCACTACACCACCGTGCTGCCCTAGTATCAACATAAAGATAATTGTTTCTAATTACTATATTACTTTATTACTATTATTATATTGATTACTACTAGTATTAGTAATAACAATATATAAATGCTCCTTGCAAGCGGTATTTGGGGCTCCTTTTAATAAAAGCTAAAGTAAATAAAACACAGCAATAATAAACCACAGCGGACATAAAATATTAATACAGCTACAATTCAATCAAATATATACTTAATGAAATGAAACATGTGTATATTAATATAGAGGAATAAGTATTTAAGTGGTGGATTATAAGATTTTTTGCCAATACCTTTATTAGCATAAATGATAAAACATGCATACTCACAGAGACTGCCTATGGCTTGGTGGGGGGGATGCAACTGTTTATACTGCTTTCAATAAGAAACAGCAGCGGCTCTGTTTTCTTTTCTTTTTTTTTAAACTGAAAGCGTCGAATAATTTCCTTACTCTTTAGTTTTAAAGGCTTAAAGTTTTAGAGGGTTGAAGGTTGAGGCCGCGGTATAAAAACAAACATGTGTGTCGGTGGAAGGTCTTCTCGTGGTTTCTCGCCGGCCAGAAATGCACCGTTACATCAACAAAGCTCTTGGCTGTGAGCTAGCCAAGGACAGAGTGTCAGACGTGGTCTAAACATTAGATTCCCTCTCTTTCTCATGCCGTTCAGTGGGTGTGAAGGAAATAAAACATGTGTCTGCGGTGAAAAGAAGCGGTAAACTGTCTCTCCTGTAGCCATGCTTTTGTCCCGGGCCTTTAATAGGACGCTTGGCATTCAGTGAAGCTCCGGCCGGAATCCTTTCAGACGAAGCTTCTTCAGGTGCGCGAAGGTCGAGCTTTTATATTCCCTGGCGTAATTCCCTTTTCCGCCGCTCTCTAAACGAATATCATGCTTTCTTTTAAAAAAAAATAAAATTTACTGGGCTGCGAGCAGCGTTCAAATTTAATGGGTGCTCACATAATATTTGACCTCCTCTACACGGCAGTGGCGGCATTGTGGGTTTGGGAAAACACGAAAAATCAGCCTCCACTGCACACGGGGGGGTTTCATAAAAGGCCCGTCAAAATGCAGAGGAAGTGACACAAAGAATGCAGCGAAATAGTGGCTGCCAACTTTTCAATTTCAGAAGGGTATTCTCGGCTCATTTGGAAAAAGTGCGATTGTCAGGCGTAAGGCTTGATGGTGCTGGAAAGGCTGCTTTGTTTGTGAGGGTGTTGTTGTTTGTGGGGGATTTGTCTGTGCTCTGATATGCTTAAGTTTGTCTCTCGGAGGCTTTTGCGAAATGGAGAAGCGGTGGGTGTCCAGAAAGGCCCGCTGGTGGGCATGGAATAGTTTTTTTTCTGTCATGTTATGACTTTTCGGGGGCAACTTTGGATCAGCAATGCAAATGAGGGTCTGGAAATGACTGTAAATTGAGAAAGAGACGCTGCCAACTCTTATGAAAAGTTTGAGAACGACCTTTATACTTTATGCGTTATACAAAACGTTTACATTTCACAGCCATGTCTGTGATAATACTAATTTCTTTTAGCACCCGTATAGGATCTCTAATAGTAGGTTAGCGCTAAGCTAATCTTACACATGCGGCGGGAAATGAAGAGCCTCCATACGTGTTTGAGCTTTAAAAGAGTTTACTTGGGTTCTAAAACAAGGCATATTGGCTGCACACAGCTCTCTTCCTTTACAACAGGACCTCTTAACTGCACTACTTTTAGAATATGAGTAAATTGTGACGAGTAAAACACAACAAAATACAACAGAAATCCCACCACAACAGATCACTGGCATAAAATAGGACTTTCTTTGTCTTTATCCACTAGCATATATCACTGTGCATCACAAATATTGCAGGTTTATTATTTGAGGTGCAAATAAAAGGTCATTAACCTCTTCACAGCTGTGTAACACAATACTGATTGCTTCGGTCAAAGATATTCACTCACCAACACAGCATATGACTCACTTTGCTACTACAATACTGTTCGTGTCCTAAACTATCACATAGTATCAGTATTAGCTATACCTAATGCAGTTTTACTCACCTGCAAGCTTAAAACAAGGCATATTTCGTCAGCTCTGAAAATGTGGCTATACACAGCTCTCTGGCATTAAAACGGCTGGTACAGGACCCCTTGGCTCTACTAAATGCCTGAGTGAACAATACATTTCTGATTTTCTTCCCCAGTGAACATGTTTGAACAATTATTCATAGTAAACAGTGAAAATAAGAAATAAATAAAATAAAAAAAGGGTTTTTTTGTTTTTTTTTAAAGAAAATGGATCGGGGGCACATTTAATGTACAAACATAACTTAGTCCCACACTAATGGTGCATTGGTCATTGTAGATTAGCACAGACATTTGAACCTTTAATAAAATAAAATCTCTGAAATAGGAATTTAATAGAGAATGGCGAAAGTATTATTTTCATTGTACATGAATGAAAATAGATTTTATTCCAATCCACTTTGAAGCTTTTCTATTCGTCCATTCATCATAGTCAATGTACAGCTGTCATGTTCAAAAGATGAAGAAAAAATGGATATACATGTTTTTCTTTGGATAGCAACCTGGTATATTGTTTCTTGGTCATTTTGGATCGTATTTAATTACCCGTTTATTAAGAAACTTTAATACAATGATTGGATTAGCAGAAGGCCTCAAATAAAAAAACAACAAACATGGAAATGATTTTTGTAGAATAGTGACAATACAGTAGTTCTACAGTGACTCTTTCAGTAACAAGCACTTCCATAGTGCTCCCTCCTTTTTATTTTCTAACAACTTGGTTAATTGATTCATCTGACATTAGCTAATTAAGATAATTAAGCAGATAGTTAATCTAAAATGTCTTAACACCTGAAGGCTTAACCAATCGGTGAGGTAGCTGTATCTATATTCCTGGGTGCTACAGAGAAAAAGATTTGACAATTCTTGCTGAGGTATTTCAATGTTTAAGCCCTTTATTTCCAGGTTAATTATTTCAAAACGTAATAATATATAAAGAACAATATTGCTATAAAAATACTTTAAAAAAACACTGTATGATGAAAATTAACTGAAAATGAAAGATACGTCCCTCTCTACTGAAGACTCCCTACTGGTTTACTGGTTATATATTAAACTTAAGATGTTACCTTGATAATTCCAAAGGTCATGCATATTAACCTCCTTACAGTGATGCAATCATTCATCAGCACTCCAGCCTCTCCGCTGCGTAGCCAAGAATTGGCCAGTGCCACCATAGCATGAAGCTGTGCCATCCCAGTTATGCAGAGCGAAACTATCACCATCATCAATAAAGCTGTCACCAGAGAGAAGCTGTCCTACATGTCCTTTGTGAACAGTTACTCTTACTGTGAAAATCTGTTATCAGGGCACTTACCAATCAGCGGTGAGGGTCACAGCTTGCCGGGATAGACCTGACAAGAATGCTAGTAAAAGCCTTAATGCTGGCCTAGGTCATTTTGCTCAATGAGGCAGAAAACACTTAATATATGAATTAAATATTAATTATTATTAATATATTACCAAAACACAGTTAACATCAACACTGGCATTTTTGTTGTCATGATCTGTGTGGATCACATAACAATGATAACATGAAGATTTTAGCAAATATAAAACTGTTCAGTACTTCATTAAGCTAAATCAAGAGTGCTGGTAAAGGAATTTAATAAAGGAAATTAATGTCTGGGGCCTGCAGGAGAAATCTGGAACCAAACTTTGTTCTTTAAACTGATTTGCAAGATAAAGTAGAAAACTAAACAAAGTAGAAAGAAATATATTACAAGAGGATGAGATGAACCACTAACAGCCACACCTTCACAGAGGAGGAGAAGGATAAAGATAAGATAATAGTTCATTCTCATTCATTTGTAAACCCAAATAGTTAAAGTTACAAATATTTTGCATTTGTCTTCAAGTACAGTCATCAAGCCAAAAGATATGATAAAACAGTTTCTGACTGTGAGCCACAAAAAGTGCAGTGTATCTCAATGGGCACCATAAATCTTCACACCAAAGGCTCATTTACTGGACATTATGTGTGCATATGTCTGTAAGAAATCTTCTTGATTTACACTGTAAAGTTTAAACATTACTCTATACTTCTTTCTTTACCATTACACTCATGAGTGATCTGTAGCAAGGGCAACATAATGTCTATAACGTTAATGCACAAAAGAAATTTAATTTAATTTACTTGATTCATAGGTTTTTATATATTTGTTATTAACAAATTAAATGCATTTTGTCTTTCAGTTTTACTTTCTGCAGTAATTGTGTTGAGTAAGTTCAATGTATTTTTTTGTTTGCCGGCCCAGTAAGTTTGCTGGCTACCCCACTGTGAAAGTTTTGGCTGCGCTCCTGTTCAGCTGTTAATATGCCTTTGAACCAGGAGAAAAAAGTCAGTATCATTCAGTAGCCACTATAAATTATTCAGTAACTGCTATTAATTGTTCAGTGCAATTGACTATTCCATAAATATCATAAATGAGTTAGTAATTACTGTAACTTATTCAGTAACCTTTGTAAATGATTCTATAGCTACCATGAAAGTAACTTGTGTAGTTATGTAGTTATGCATGTGTGCCTTTAGGGGCCTTTAGGGGGGCCCTTAGGGTTAAAAGAGCCAACCAGAGTAAAAGGTGGTCATTCTCATAATGCGGGAAAGGGGGGAAAAAAAGAAAACCAAGAACAAGAAGAACTTCCCTTTTTTGTGTTTTATTTATTTATTTTACTTTCCTTTAAGCCCTAAACAAAGGCTGAATGAAATGTCTGACCCCTTCGGCCGAACTGTGTGTGCGGATTCATTAGAGCAGCCCACAGTGCACTTGGCAGCTTCTGGCTTCTGAAAGCTTTCTCCAGTCCAGAACTCTCGCTGACATCTGTTGGCAGGCTGCGGTTCGGAGCATCGTTTATGCCGGGCTGTGGTTAAGTGGATGTCTTAAGATAATTGCGAACTGGTAGGAGGGCTTACGCTAATTGCACCTTCCCTTTGATCTGTAATGAAGGTAAAGCCACATGAATGCATGCTCCGTTAGCGTCTCTGCTAACATTAGTGCTAGCCCTGCCGCAAAGGCAGCCAAGCTTGAGGTGCTAGTGTTAGTTTATGCATGGGGATGGATCCCCGTGCTCCTGCTGCTCTGGGCACTGGACGCTCCACCAGTTTGCTGTGGGCTAATTAGCTGGGCTGCCACATATGGAGAGGGAGAAGGATGAGAGGGATGAGTGGACATCCGAGACGAAAGAAGAAGCACTGGCCATGCCTGAGCGCCTGAGCGCCTGAGCTTAGTGCTTAGACGGTTGTTTTGTTATCACCGCGTTGCACCTGAACTGCACTGTAATTACTTGGTGTTACAACATGAAGCAGCAGCGAGAATGGGCTGTTGGTTTTAGAGCAGCCGACCGCTAAGGAAGCTCACCGTGCGTGTAATCAGCTATTTGGGGCTGTAATTCAAATTTAGGCCAAAACGTAGAAGCCCTCCATCAATTTGTATCACTTTTAAGTGTAATAAATTGCAGAGACGCAATTAAAAGGCAAATGAATGAATCATTTAGTGTAAGGGTTAAGTGAGTTAAGAGCATTAATGAGGCGTAAATATTAGCTCTGGTAGACCAGGGGATTAAGTTATTCTTTAAACCAAAGCATCCTTAGCCTTAGGATATATGAAAGACAATAATTAGAGGAAGAATGGTCCATACATCAAGTGACCACTGAAGAAGAGACAGGTAGGAAGATAGAAGAGACTGAATAAAATATGATCAACACCTACCAGCAGTTTAGAGGAAGGCAATACATCCAAATTACATGGAGTCAAGGTGCTAATTCCCCAAAAAGGAGTTAGACCACATAATTAAACAGAGATGATTGATCATCCTAATGGAACATTAGAGACCGAATAAGCTGGAACCTATGTCTGAAAGGTGTACTAAGCTAATTTGAGGAAAAGAGGTATCACATAAAAGTAGTTTGGTCTGGTCTTCATGCTAAGAAAAAAAAAATCTCCAGTTTATGATCTCAAGTCTACCTACTTACTTCTGTTGATTTCCTATTTTAATTTCTGCAGTGGTCAACGTCAACATACAACATCTCTCCATAAGCAGCGTACTTGTCAAAACATGGCTAACCTAAATAAAATCTAAAGACTGATAAGTATGATCTTTCACTTTCATAGCTTCCATTCATTCTTAGTAACTGGCTTTGCTACGCTTCTCTGGAGCACCTAAATACGACTTAAAGGGGAAAAGTGAAGGGGCCCAAATGTAGAACCTAGTGGCAATCCGTACCGCTTACCAACATGAGAAGCAGCCAAAGAAACGGCTCGGGCATCAAGATGGCAGACTCTCAGATCAGTAACACTTGAGTGAGCTCACAGATCCTGAAACAGAAGAAAGAGATTAAGAAGATCAAGGCAGAGGGAAGGGGAGGAAGGGGGTGGCATAATCAGACAGCTAAAGACAAGCGGTTTCCTTTGAGTGACTGACACAAAAGCATAATGAGAGAAAAAAAAAAAGAGGACGAGGGGACTTAGAGCAGACTTCAGTGGAATCCTCGACACACTCAAGAGGCTTTAGAAAATGGGGAACCAGGGAGAGCGAGGGAGATAATTTTAGATCCTTAAAGGTCAAGATTAAGCATTCAGATAAATGCAGTAAAATGAGCTGCTTTTAGAGAGCAGCGTGGGAATACAGAGCGAGAGGGACTTGCCACGTTTCCAGGGAGAAAGTGAAAGGTGACGGCAGTGTCAGAAAACAAGCGCGCCGCTCCTCGAGATGTGGAACGTGACCTTCTAAATGAACAATTTCAGAGCTGGAATGTAATTCAGTAAGAAAATGTTCTCATCATAGCACTATGAATAATGTATTATTACCATTTGCCGTAAACAGTGGAGAAATCTTCCGAGGTCAGCGTTGTTGTCCATATCAGCACTCGCCATTTCCATTTCTAATTTCACCTCAGTGCTCTCTGCATACTCAAGACAAGGTTTCTTTGAGATTCAGCGAGCTTTCTACCTGCTTTGTTGGATGGTGGATGAATTGATAGATGCTGTTCAGGTTTAGGCCAATTATCCTGTCAAATGACAGCACTTTGCATATTTACATTGTTGATTTAGTAAGACTTATCAGGATTTATTAGGATTTATCATGTACAGCCAAGGATGTTAAAATACACATATCTTCTTAATGTATCGTAGATCTCGAATGTTTAGAGCCCCATGCATTTTATACAGCACAGATCTCTTTGGTTCAGATTAGTTCAGCCATGCCAACCCTCCAGAATTGATAATGTTGATGTTCAAAGAAAAACATGAATGACTGTTTATATTGATTCTTATTTTTCTACATTGGGACATGACAGCTGTCCTTTACATTGTACCAACAAAACATTGCAAAAAAGAAATGGAATAAAACCGTGTTACATTACATTCTATTAAAAGCTAGGAAAAAGTTTACTGTGCTATACTGTAAAGCTGTACCATTACTTTAGATGTTTTTCTTTGGACAACGACGATAAGCAAAGTCCATTCGCTGGTGTGAGTGCACGCATAACATAAGCCCCTGTAATCTGACAGGATGCAGCGGAAGCCTTGGTTTTGATCATTAAATGTGGTTTCAAAGAGGAATAAATAGGTGAACATCTGAAGGGATTGATTCAGTACACTGTGTGTTAAAAGGCATGTTCAGTAGTGAATCAATTTGCACGGTTGAAGGAAAACACTCGAAACTCAACTGACAGTTCACACAGTGCATCAAATTTTGTTTGCAAGTGTTTTGCTTCAGTTGGTCAAATTGCTTCACAACTGTATCTTCCTTTTTGCAGCCTCTACACAATGTTCACACCTATATTATAGCTTGAAGATGTTTCCAATAAAACACACTACAACTCTACAATCAACAGTTCTGCCACGGGCTGTGCTGTCATTGGAGCCCTTTCATGAGAAACAGCCACCTGTCTAATAACAGTACTGAAATTGCTCTCATTATTGTGGTTGTTTATTAGCTCAAGGTGTGTTTATGTTTCATGCTTGGGGTTACTTAGAGTGGGTTTCTGTTTGGCAACCAAAAGTAGGGTATCTCCCCTTATTTTCATTGCTTTTGAAAGGTCTCTTTCTGATTGTTTTAAATAAAATATGGCTTCACCTGAGCTCACATGTAGATGATAGCTGACCTAAAAATCTGTTATCTCATTTAACAGATACCCATGTTGACTAGCAGTGTGCTGAGTGTGCAGATTGGCTTGTGGTCTCCAAGTAAGAGGGCCAATGCTTAGACAGTTGGGAGCCACAAACCATATTTTAACCTACAAAATCCAAAATCACCTTTACAAGCTGAAACTGTCACGCAACTACAGCCTGCAACATCATTTCTGCGCAACTTGACAGTTAAAAAATCAGTTTAAAACTAAAGGCACACAACACATTCATGCTTTGCATTGTTATCACTATGAAAGTGACATGTTACTTATTTATTTCCTTATTTATTATTTATTGCAACATTTTGTTCATTCCATCTCTGACTGGTGTTCTTGTTTCAGACATATAAATCTATAAATCAAATTTATATTTTGATCTTTACTAATTATTGGAGTATTTTATCTGTTGTGTGCATGTTCACTTCACTCTACCCTTCTGTAATTACCTTTGTCCTTTGAAACATAAATAAATCTGAGCTCTGTATAAAATTATGGAGCTCCAAGAGGAGAGAAATTAATCTACCTACATAATCTAAAATAACAGCAAGCTTAAGAAGAATATATGGTTTTTCAAGCAGTCATTTAAACAGCTGATAGAGTTAGATTGCTAGGTAACTGAGCTGATACCCTTAAGCATTCAGGTGCCCAACTATTTCTTGTCCACTGTTTCAGTGAAATCAATACATTGCATGAAAGTTGCACAGTGTAAAGCAAGTCTAAGACAAAGTTTCACTGCTAAACTCCTATAACTATATTCTTTTTTTAACAGAAATCAATGACATGCAGCATTAAATCTCTTTTGGAGGCTTGAGGCAATTTGTGCTCTATTTCATCAGTTGTAGTCTTTGTCTCAGTGTGTAAAAGAGAAAACTCCAGGTTCGTGAGTCTCCATGCGCTATTATTTATTGCCTGACATTTAGCAAAGGCAGCACTCCACTTTAATTATAGGGTCCACCTCTTCCATAGATGACAAATGGACTCGTGTTCGCCTGGGAGAGAGCAAGACCAGCGGCTTTGGGCCTTCAACCTCCTCTGTAGTGATGAGTAACAACCTAAAGGAAGGAAAAGAGGAAAGCATTTGAATAGGTCACACCCCAGTGCCTTAGCCGCACCACATGGTCGTGCATTTAAATAACTGCTGTCTGACTACTCTCGATGTTCTTTCATGACTCAACCTTCAATTAGAACAAAAATCAGCACATATAGCAGTACAGAAAACAATGTTCGCTGGGAACTGTTCGTGCCTAAGGTTTATTCTTCTCGTAGAGGGCTGCATGTCTTTTACCAGAAATATTTTTCAAACAGTGCAGTTATTCATTTTTCTCTCCGTTCCAGACTATTAAACTAATGTTTTGCAAAAGCAGACGTTCCTTTTATTATGATTATTGTGCATTTTCTGTTCCAGAAACGTGACATGGTGTACTATGGTGCTATAAAAGGTTTCTATGTCTGGTATTGTGAACTTAGATCTGTATTGCTGTAGATTTGTTTTCATATCTGTGTAGTTGTATAACTGTTCTCAAATTAGTATGTACATTGGTGTACTGATGTATAACTATTCTCAGATCAGTGTATACTGCTGTGTACCACTTTATAACAATTCACGGATCAGTATATACTGTTGTGTACTACTGTATAACTATTCCCAGATCAGTAAATACTTATATGTACTACTGTATAACTATTCACGGATCAGTGTATATACTGTTGTGTACTACTGTATAACTATTCCCAGATCAGTCAATACTTATGTGTACTACTGTATAACTATTCTTAGATAAGTATATACTTATCTGTACTAATGTATAACTATTCTCCGATCAGTATATACTTATGTGTACTAAAGTATAGCTATTCTCATATCAGTATATACTTATCTGTACTGCTGTATAACTTCTCATATCAATATATACTTATCTGTACTAATGTATAACTATTCTCATATCAGTATATACTTATCTGTACTGCTGTATAACTTCTCATATCAATATATACTTATCTGTACTAATGTATAATTATTCTCAAATCAGTATATACTTATCTGTACTAATGTATAACTATTCTCAGATGAGTATATACTTATCTGTACTGCTGTATAACTTCTCATATCAATATATACTTATCAGTACTAATGTATAACTATTCTCAAATCAGTATATACTTATCTGTACTAATGTATAACTATTCTCATATCAGTATTTACTTATCTGTACTAATGTATAACTATTCTCAGATCAGTATATACTTATCTGTACTAATGTATAACTATTCTCATATCAGTATATACTTATCTGTACTGATGTATAACTATTCTTAGATAAGTATATACTTATCTGTACTAATGTATAACTATTTTCCGATCAGTATATACTTATCTGTACTAATGTATAGCTATTCTCATATCAGTATATACTTATCTGTACTGCTGTATAACTTCTCATATCAATATATACTTATCTGTACTAATGTATAACTATTCTCATATCAGTATATACTTATCTGTACTGCTGTATAACTTCTCATATCAATATATACTTATCTGTACTAATGTATAACTATTCTCAAATCAGTATATACTTATCTGTACTAATGTATAACTATTCTCATATCAGTATATACTTATCTGTACTAATGTATAACTATTCTCAGATCAGTATATACTAATCTGTACTAATGTATAACTATTCTCACATCAGTATATACTTATCTGTACTGCTGTATAACTTCTCATATCAATATATACTTATCTGTACTAATGTATAACTATTCTCAAATCAGTATATACTTATCTGTACTAATGTATTACTATTCTCATATCAGTATATACTTATCTGTACTAATGTATAACTATTCTCCGATCAGTATGTACTTATCTGTACTAATGTACAACTATTCTCATATCAGTATATACTTATCTGTACTAATGTATAACTATTCTCCGATCAGTATATACTTATCTGTACTGCTGTATAACTTCTCATATCAATATATACTTATCTGTACTAATGTATAACTATTCTCATATCAGTATATACTTATCTGTACTGCTTTATAACTATTCTCAAATTAGTATATACGTATCTGTACTGCTGTATAACTATTCTCATATCAGTATATACTTATCTGTACTAATGTCTAACTGTTCTCATACCAGTATATACTTATCTGTACTAATGTATAACTATTCTCATATCAGTATTTACTTATCTGTACTAATGTATAACTATTCTCCGATCAGTATATACTTATCTGTACTGCTGTATAACTATTCTCTGATCAGTATATACTTATCTGTACTGCTGTATAACTTCTCATTTCAATATATACTAATCTGTACTAATGTATAACTATTCTCAAATCAGTATATACTTATCTGTACTAATGTATAACTATTCTCATATCCATATATACTTATCTGTACTGCTGTATAACTATTCTCATATTAGTATATACTTATCTGTTCTGCTGTATAACTATTCTCATATCAGTATATACTTATCTGTACTGCTGTATTACTATTCTCAGATCAGTATATACTTATCTGTACTAATGTATAACTATTCTCAAATCAGTATATACTTACCTGTACTAATGTATAACTATTCTCAAATCAGTATATACTTATCTGTACTAATGTATAACTATTCTCATATCAGTATATACTTATCTGTACTGCTGTATAACTTCTCATATCAATGTATACTTATCTGTACTAATGTATAACTATTCTCAAATCAGTATATACTTATCTATACTAATGTATAACTATTCTCATATCCGTATATACTTATCTGTACTGCTGTATAACTATTCTCATATTAGTATATTCTTATCTGTACTGCTGTATAACTATTCTCATATTAGTATATACTTATCTGTACTAATGTATAACTATTCTCATATCCATATATACTTATCTGTACTGCTGTATAACTATTCTCATATTAGTATATACTTATCTGTACTAATATATAACTATTCTCAAATCAGTATATACTTATCTGTACTAATGTATAACTATTCTCATATCCGTATATACTTATCTGTACTGCTTTATAACTATTCTCATATTAGTATATACTTATCTGTTCTGCTGTATAACTATTCCCATATCAGTATATACTTATCTATACTAATGTATAACTATTCTCAAATCAGTATATACTTATCTGTACTAATGTATAACTATTCTCATATCACTATATACTTATCTGTACTAATGTATAACTATTCTCATATCAGTATATACGTATCTGTACTAATGTATAACTATTCTCAGATCAGTATATACTTATCTGTACTGATGTATAACTATTCTTTAATCAGTATATACTTATCTGTACTGCTGTATAACTTTTCTCATATCATTATATACTTATCTGTACTGATGTATAACTACTCTTAGATCAGTATATACTTGCCTGCTCTCAGATGGGTATGTATTGTTGTTGAACAGTAACTGTTTACTATTTACGCAGGTCAGTGTACATTGTAAACCTGCTCTGTTTTAGTGTGAAGAAAGTGGAAGTCTCTTTCTCCTTCTTTCTCTATCTCCCACATTTAACGATATAACAGTGGTGAGGTGTAAAATGTGTGTGTGTTCATTGACGACTTAGTGTTAGCGGACTAATTAAAGGGGCTCTCCTGTCCCCATTGGGGCCCACAGATCCATACACACACAGACAGGAAGGCAGGCAGGGGCCATTTTAATGAGACCCTTCAGTCTTCAGGCACACACAGAGTGTACCGACTCTAATGGTTCTCAGAGTCCTCAGTGTGTGGATCTGAGACAGGGGGAGTACAGTAGGGGAGTAATAAATAAATGTGTGTGTCAAGCAGAGACAAAACTGTGTGCCTGTGTGTGTGTGTGTGTGTGTGTGTGCGTATGAGGGAGAGAGGATGAGCTGTAGTTGGTGTGCGGATTTGTAAGTAGATTCTGCAAAGTTCACAGTCCCGTCACACTCTGCTGCCTCCCTACACTCCCTAATCAAAGCACCTCATTCAGCTTCCGACACGTTCAAAAAGATCCTGCTTTCCAGCTCACAGACCCACTCTTCCACTCTCTCCTCTTCAAACATTTCACGCTCACAGTTCCAGTCAGAAGTTTTAACACATCTACTCATGAAAGGCTTTCCTTATTATATTCCCTTATATTTCACAACTTCAGAAACATCAAAACAGCTAGATAGAAGGCTTTAACGTGTCTACTAGTACAGTTTTAGCTAGATAGCAGTATGTCATGCAGTGTCCGAAACCCTATGAGCAAGAGGTAGAGCCTGCAATGTGTAATGTCCAGCAGTAATTGAGAAAATGATCAGCAGAAAATTCAGTTTTGTGCACATGGAAATTTCACATGGTAATTAAATGGGAAAGGCTTTACTTTAGGTGAGTGAAGAGAAGTGGACTCATCCTTAATTGACTTGACTTGAGACTTGAGACTCAGCCTGAGGAAAGCCACATACCAAAGTGATTAAAGCTGGATTGTCCACATTAATGAAGTAAATCAATAAAACCCTCACTTTCCAACCTTACTTTGCCTGTCAGCTGTGCTACGGTCAGGTGCAGTCATTATTGAAATGCCATTCCTCCACAGTTCGCAGTGTCATCAGGTTTGTTACAGCTTAATAACAAGCCCTTCGTTTAAGAAAAACCTAGGAAAGAAGTAAAACAACTTAAAATGATTGGTAAGCATGGTTTTGTTAGCACAGTTGTCAAATTAGCTGAGGTTGTTTAAGTAAGTTGCAGACCACATCCCTTTAAAAATGACTCAAAACTTAATAGAACTAATGAGCATTACTTATTTGAGAGGTAAATCAATGTATTGAAGAAAACTGTTAAACCTGTAAGCTACTACAGCTGTTCTGGTGCTGCTCTGTTTTAATCTGCTCACTCCAATAACTTTGTGCTTCACTGGACTGCTTAGGGTCAATTTTTGGTTATTTAAGCATCAGCATACACCAGCCATTCATTTACACTGCTGTGTTTATTTTTAAAAAATATGCAGTCTTTACTTTATCCACTATCATAATGCCAATACATGTTAGTATAATACATGCAACGCATACCAGGTGTCCTATTACTTTTAGCTCAGCTGGTTTTTGGAAGCTGAAAAATGGAGAAAACACAGTATGTTTTTGGCTCAATCCCATTTTCTACATTTACAACTACCCATTGCTTTCGAGTGTCCCTTGGGACTAAGTTACTGATGTTGAAATCTTCACTTATAAAATAGGACAAGCCTTTAAGACAAATAAAATAGAACACCGCTTCATAGTGGTGCTCTGTAGGCAACCATGCTAGTCTACAGTGATATCACAGGAGTTGTGGAGTTCAGCATAAAATTTTCCCCTGCCGCCTGAAATGGTTCAGCAGTTAACTTGCTTCACCCTGACTGGACATCTATACTCACACCTATACTCACACCTATACTCAGACCTATACTCACACCTATGAAACACGACACATGAATCAGACTATTTGAACAAGACTCAAATGACTCAAGACCTGACTCAGACTTGAATTTCAGATACTGGGCACCTGATACAGACTTACACCACAGAGACAGCAAATCTGATTCACACTTACACCCCAGAGACTAAACACCTAACTCAGACTTGCACCCCAAAGACTAAAGACCTGACGCAAACTTGAATTTCAGTTACTGGACACCTGATTCAGACATACACCCTAAAGCCTAAGACCTGACTCAGGCTTGCACTTCAGTTACTTGACATCTGATTCAGACTTACACCCCAGAGACTAAACACCTATCTTAGACTTGCATTTCAGGGACTGGAAACCTGATTCAGACCCAAGAGTCTCCAGACCTGACTTGTACCCTCAAAACTGAACACTTAACTCAGACTTGCTCCCCAGAGATTTAAGACAGCTCAGATTTACACCTCAGAGACCTGAGACTTGACTTGCACCTTGAGGCTGGCACCCCAAAGACTCAAGACCTGTCTTAGACACCCCAGTGATTCTAGACTCAACTAAAACTTGCAACACATCTGTTCGTAACTCTGGGGCAAAATGTCCGTTGCTTTTACTTTGGAACTGAGTTTCTGATTTAGCCTGATGTAAGTTGTTGCCTAAAGCGATAGACTGGCCGGTGAGAATGGCGGGGTGTTTTCATGTGGAGGCATTTTTAAACAAGTCTAGTACAGCCGAATGTGACAGAGACGATTCAGCCGTTCCGCTTAGACAGGAAACAGCTTCATGTTGTCACACGAGCCAAAATTCATCAGCATATACCGCGCAAGATTGGGTGTTTGTGTGTGTGTGTGTGTGTGAGAGAGAGGGAAAGCAAGAGAGAAAAAATAAACAGTGTGTGTGGTCATAGTATTTCCCAGCTCTGACAGTGATGGTTGTTATTTTGCTTGTGGCGGCTGTCAAACTGAACACAGCTTAATTGAGCACGAGTGGATGAACAACAGGACAGAAGCTGTCTAAAGAGAGAGAGAGAGAGAGTGAGAACGAAAAGAGGGAGAGAGATAGAGAGAGAGAGAGGGGTAGCATCTGTGTGGAGATGTCTAGGTGACAGCTCCAATCTGCTATGTGAGGAACAGCCAAGTGCATTAAAACTGTCGGAATTACACTGCACACCTCCGGCAAAATGTACATCCTCATCAGCTGTCTCACAAACACACAGTCACACACAGAGTCACACACACATACACACACATACACACGCACACAGCATGTGCTCACTGTCATTCAAATTAACAAAGCTTACATACTGGACAGGTAGGTGATCGCAGAAGTGACCCATGCCACGTTTTGAGAAATTGGACAGGAATACGAATAATTAGATTGAGGCATAGATGCAAACATAGAAACAAATATAGACTTTTCACTCAGAAAAGCCACATTTACACTATTAGGTTCGGTCCTAATTAACCTATTGAGACTCCACCCACAAATGTGTTCAATACTGTTGCTAGATTTGACTGACCTTACTGAATATTGGCAAAAATTCCATTGAACATAATTAGAAAGTGTAGCACACATAGTTTAGAGCAGTCTCCAACCCTCAATCTGCGACCCATTCAATCTCAAAACCTTTTGGAACAGTTTCCGAGTTGAACACCGTGTTTCATTGAAACATTTTTGTCTCATCTAAACAAAAGCATTTCCCGTTTAATTACCATGTGAAATTTCCATGTGCACGAAACTAAATTTTCTGCTTATCATTTTCTCAATTACTGCTGGACATTACACATTGCAGGCTCCACCTTTCTGACACTGCATGACATACTGCTATCTAGCTAAAACTGTACTAGTAGACACGTTAAAGCCTTCTATCTAGTAGTTTTTATGTTTTTGCAATTATATCAATATGTGAAAAATAAGGGAATATAATAAGGAAAGCCTTTCATGAGTAGATGTGTTAAAACACTTGACCTGGAACCCATTCAGGGGTTATGCTATTGCTCCCAACCACACCAGCTATTGCTCCCAACCACACCAGCTATTGCTCCCAACCACACCAGCTATTGCTCCCAACCACACCTGCTCCAGATATTACTCCCAACCACACCTGCTCCAGTTATTACTCCCAACCACACCAGCTATTGCTCCCAACCACACCAGCTCCAGTTTTTACTACCAACCACACCAGCTCCAGCCATGACTCCCAACCACACAAGCTATTGCTCCCAACCACACCAGCTCCAGTTTTTACTCCCAACCATACCTGCTCCAGTTATTACTCCCAACCACACCAGCTATTGCTCCCAACCACACCAGCTCCAGTTTTTACTCCCAACCACACCTGCTCCAGATATTACTCCCAACCACACCAGCTCCAGCTATGACTCCCAACCACACCAGCTATTGCTCCCAACCACACCAGCTCCAGTTTTTACTCCCAACCACACCAGCTCCAGCTATGACTCCCAACCACACAAGCTATTGCTCCCAACCACACCAGCTCCAGTTTTTACTCCCAACCACACCTGCTCCAGTTATTACTCCCAACCACACCAGCTATTGCTCCCAACCACACCTACTCCAGTTATTACTCCCAACCATACCAGATATTGCTCCCAATCACACCTGCTCCAGCTACTGGAACAAACTCCAGTCAGCCCCTTTTGACAACAGGGTCTGTGTTCATAAACCACCTCAGGAGTGGGAGGTCTGATCTACAATCAGTATTTGTGACAATGACTGTGATAAAAATAGGGAATTCTGATCCAAAATCAGTGCTGCAGCTGAAGGCCTTGAATGATATACAGCTGTGTCCTTCAATTTCTTACAAAGTATGCAGTTCTCGGCTGCATGCAAAGAGTCTACATTTAGCTTTTGAGACAATCTGGGCCAACTTAATGAAGACTTAGATGCAGTTTAAGCAGTTCGGGAGATTCCTTGGTGATGTTTTTTTTACAGAAACTGTTTCTGTTTGGGTGACTATGGATCGCTACATTTTAGTTGCCCTGTTTCTAAACAAAAGAAGCAACATTTGAACTACAAACAAGGCTTGGCAGAGCAACTGCATCTGAGGTAAGTGGAAATTTGAATGAATTTGATTTTAACCAAATAGCTCTATGAAGATTTTATACTAAGTAAAAATGTATGTATGATGTTGGAGATGAAACTGGACAAGTGTGTGTGCCTTAGTAAGATTAGCTTCTAAATGCAATTAGCTGAAAATCTCGCTGAAAAGCTGCACAGTTGTGTAAGTGAAGAGCGCCTGCGGTGGGAGTGGAGAGTGTTTGAGTTTTGGATTAGTAAAGCCGCAGAGTTGCTGTGCGTTCGCTGTGATAGAGAGCGGAGGAAGAGGAGGTTTTATGTTTTGGATTTGAGGAAACAGAAAGCAGCCTCACTGCTCTCCCTACCCACAATGCCTTTGGCAGCCATCAGTAGGTGTCTCTTTAGAGTTTGTGCTTACGTGTGCATGTGTGTGTCAGAACGGTTGAATGTGCGGCTCAGGCCTACACACTGTACACACTCACGCACACATGGACACGCACACACATTGTCACACACTGTACCCACACATCCTTAAAGTTCCTTAAAACTGTACAGGGAGTGGGAGGGCTACACACACACACACACACACACACACACAAACACACACACACACACACACACACACACCTTTTTTGAAGTAAGACAGTATAAAATAAATGTGTTAAGAAATTAATTTAAATTGTGTGTTGCCACAATGCTGCATACTTTAACAAGCGTTAACTAAGCAGGTCACTGGTGCAGGAACCTACAATTTAGCATGTTTTGCCAGCAAATCAAACAAGCTTCCCATTTTATGCTTTGTTTTGTGTTGCTTAACACTAGATCTTTTAGCTCTTGTTAAAGATTATACTGAGCCACCTGTTCCAAGCTAAGGAGACTTTTGAATTAAAAAAATCATGCCGTGAAAAGCAAAAATCAATAACAGCTTTTTTTAACAAATGCTAAAAAGACCAGAATCTAAAACTGAGCTCAAACTGAACTATGAACTAAATTGTCACCTGTTTGGAAGCAATCAGTGTTTCAGCTTCTGAATGAAATGAAGCTTTTCATGCTACTTTCACTGTTCCAGAATGTGCCATAGCCTAGCATCACTTCTGTTCCAAATCAGATCATATTTAAAATATTCAGTCCATTTGCTTTATATTTTATTCATTTATTACAGCTATACCTCCAACATCAGCTCAAACTCAGCTGCTTAAAAGTTTTAGAAAATCTCTGCTCTTCTTCCACCTGTTCACAATAAAAATCCTTTCCAATGTCAAAGTTTGTACATTTTGTGAGATGTACATCCACATATTTTTTTGCAGTGTGAACAGTTTGGTTAAGGCATTGTGTCCAGTGTTTCTGTGTTTGTTTTTTTTCACATAACATTCAGTCAAATAACACTAAAACTTTAACTTTACATTTACATAAATTGGTTGTCATCTCATTATAGCATAATGCCACAAAAGATAAGATAAAATAAAACAGGCACAGTGTTACTAAGGGGTGGGTGTAAAACTCACCTCTGCACCCTTGAATCTACTGATTTTCAGGTGAACTAATTCATATGTGTTTTGTACTTTTTAACACACACATACACTTGGTTCTGTGAATACTGGGGCCATTACTTACAGTTGCAAGAAAAAAGTAAGTGAACCTAGCTGGATTTCTGCACTCATTACTAATGAAACATGGTCTGGTCATTATCTAACTCACTATAGACCAACACAGAAGACCTCAGATGTGTAACCGGGATGTATGAAGCTGAAAAAAACATTGTTAGGGACCTGGATGTACATCAATCTAAAGTTAGACATGTTGTCTACAAATAGAGAAAATTCAGGATTGCTGCTATCCGGTCTAGGAGTGGGCGTCCTGTTAACAATGGAAAATCCTAAAAGAGGTGTGGAAAAAAAACGTTAATAGCAAAATGATCTATAAAAGACAAACTGAAAAACCTTTGTTCATGTATTAGCTATTAGAAAATCACAGAACAAGAAGGCTATTCATAAAGGAACACCAAAAAAGGAAGCTGCTGCTGTCCAACAAAAAGCATTCGATTAAAAATACCTGAGATCACCTGGATGTTCCACAATGCTTCTTAGAAAAAAAAAAACTAATTTTAACACAAATGAACAACACTGTGTTTGGAGGGCAGGGACACTGCACACCAACACAAAAACCCAGTGCTGGACTGGAAACTAAATTCAGCTCTGGACTTTTTTTCTAGACCAGCCCACTCCAATCACAGCAACTCCAAAGTGAAAATGCCAGCCCAGATTGAAAGTGTGACTGTAAGAGCTGAACTGTCTTCCCTCTCCTGGCTCTCATTCTCTTCAAGCTTTAATCTAGTTTTCTTGACTGAACCTGAGGAAACTTCTTACTACTGAAGTTAATCAGAATGACCATATTAAAAGCAAGGCATAGCAAAGTACCTTTTATGCACTTTCAACAAAGTTTTATCCAAATATTTCACACAATTTAAAAATCTACTATTTAAAAATGACTTTAATTAAATGGTTCTATTGGGGTTATCCTGTCTCTGTTAGAGGTAAATCCTGAGCTTTTGCATTTGTCTATGATAGATAAGTCTGCTGTGAGTTACTGTGGACGCATAGTTCTAAACAATAAGCACTTTTTGTTTTATTCACAGAATCCCTCCTAAAGTTTAAACTCTGGCTTTGAATTCTATTTTACACTGTTGCCAAGACAGGCTTTTTCTGAGAAGCAGAGACTAGTGGCAACGTCTCAAATTACTTCTTCTGCCCACGTAGTGCACTATGTTGGGCAAGAAATGGCAGAACATCCCAGCAATTATCCGGTTATATTCATCCAAAAATATTTTAGACAACTCCTTACCCAACATTTAATAGCTATTAATTGAAATGCTATTTGTAAGTCGTGTTCTAAGCAGGGAACAAGCATAATTTGAGACACAGCCGATATTCTCTTCTAAAGCGGCAGACTGAAGCATGCATGTTTCACTCAGGGTCTCACTCAAGCATAGTAATTTGGTAAGCTAGCTACTGGAGTAAGAGCTCTGAGCTCTGAACTCTGAACATATCCCATCTGTAACTCAGACGCTCCTTAGTGGGTTTTTTTAAGCTTTCTCCAGTTTGCACTCATTACTAAAGTAATGTTTTCATAGTGGTTGTGATTATAGTTTATCCTGGGGGACGTGGCTTTACCATGATTGGCTGATGACCATGCACTAAGGATACTCTGGGCCAGTGAACACTTTTTTAGCTCTCTCAGCGTCTCACACCGAGTAGCCCACTGGAAGCCCCAGTACTCGCGATGGCCAGTCCAACCGTGCCAGAACCTCATCACAATTGTGAAGCATGGTGAAGGTAACATTCTGGTTTGGGGCTGCTTTGCTATTTCAGGGCTTGGACACATTGCAATCATTAAGGAGACAATGAATTTAACTGTGTATCAAAACATTTCAAAGCACAATATAAGGGCAGCCATTCATGACCTCAAGCTCTAGAGACAGTGAGTGATGCACCATAACAATGACCCAAAACACACAAGTAAATCAACTGAAGAATGGTTGAAAAGAAGATTTGTGTTTTGGAAAGGCCAAGTCAGAGTCCTAACCATAACCCTATCTAGATGCTGTGGTATAATGTTCAGAGATGCTGCTAAAGGGGGATCTGCATTGTGTTTTGTACTCAACATGCTTAATAAAATACATGAAATGTACAAATGGTTGTTATTGGTTTAGGTAGAATGTGATTATCTATAATTTGTACTAAGATAAAGATCAGACCTCATTTTATTAGTAATCAGTACAGAAATCCAGGTATTTCCAAAGCATTCACTTATCTTTTCTTGCAGCTGTAGACTTGCGAAAAGCTGAAACAGAACTACTACTAGCCTAACCTTAACCTTTGATATTAACATTTAACCTAGTCCCCACAAGGACGAAATGTCCACACAATATGCTTTTCTAAACAGAAATGTATCCCCACTAAGTGTCAAAAACCTGCCCCACCAAAAATATACATATACACATACACAAACATAGTTAAACTGTTAAACTAAACTGATCACAGCCAAGTTTTTTTTCAGAGTCAGGAAAAAAGCTGAAAACATATTTAACAGAGTTTTGCGCAAAAGCCTCAACAACTAAGCATCATTTCTCAACATTAAGTGTGTTTACCCTTTGACTTTAGTTTGACTTTATATCCATTCTTATCAGCCTTGCTATTGTTTTTCAAAGAAAGCTGCAGGTAGATTTTCCATACTTTTAAGGTCCAGTCTTAGAAGTTAATTGCATTTTCTGATTCTTACAATCCAAATAATGCCAAACACATTTATTGATGTTGATGTCTGGACTCTGGGTTGGCCAGTCTATTGTTCTGACCAGTTGGGTCTTTCTTTAATTTTTATTTTTTTTTCCTGTTTCTTCTTGATGGCTACACATTCTTTCAGACCTGTAGTGTTGAGCTGTCTGGGACAACTGGAAGGGTCCCATTTTTCCTATTATCATTTTTTTTATTTGTTTTGGAAAACAAAAAATGTGATATGAAGAACACGAATGAATGTACATCCTTGAATCAGAAACAGTAGGGATGGTAATTTTGGGAAAATGCTAATTAACAAGTAAATAATATGACAATGAAGACTGTTCCTTGCAGAAAGAGAAGAACAAAATTATACTTGAAATTCACTTTGTCTTCCCTTCCCACATGTCTTGTGAAAGTGTTGTGAAAATGGATGGCAAACTTACAAAGCTGTAAATGCTTTACTGCCCCAGCTTTAAAAAAATATGTTGCATAAATCAGAAATGAAATACTTTTTTATTTTGGGGAAAACAATTAATTTCATGAGGTAAAACATCAAATATGTGCTGTTTGTATTGTATTGTGGTCATAAATCATTGGGGTTTGTAAACAAAGGCTGCTTCTAGTTTTCAGCTTCTGTTTCTTGGCAGACTGTGTGACATTTTGTTCAGAATTAGCTTATTTTTTTAGTGGAATCAATTTTTTCCCCATGCAATGCTTTCTGCCCCACTGGCTGCCACAAAGCCCAATAGCATAATAGATCCACCCCCATGCCCTGACCCCCATTAAGGTGCTGTTTCAATTAAATGCTGCTTGTTTTTATCTCCAGATGTACCCTTTGTGATGGGGCCAAATAGTTCAATTCTCACACCATCATTTTATAAAACGTGTTTCCAAAATGCCTCAGGTTTATTTAGATGTTCTTATATATACTTCAGAGGTCACAGATGAGGTTTCACAGCAGTACCTTTAGCTTCTCTACCTTTAGTCAAGTTATGCTGCACAGAAGAATCATGCTCTGAAAGCTTGACCTTCCTGCTGGTCCTTTGCTGTCACATTGGGGTTTTGCTTTGCCTTGCTCACCAGTATATGGAAAATTCCTCTTTTTTGTCTTCCAGGTCTTGCACTGACTTCCACAGATTCCTTTAACTGACAGTTCCTCATGATATTTTGTGTAGTGTAAATGTTGTTGTCCTTTAATAGCCTTTCTCTGCTTTACACAGCATCGATTCACTTTTGTTTTTGTTTTTGTACAACATTTTTTTCTCTTCCATGCAGATAGGGTTGGGGGGATTCGATTTTGGAGGGGCTGGAGAGTGAAATGCAGGAGGTGCAAGGGGGTAAATGAAGTGGAACAAATAAAGAGTCGAAAAGAAAACACAAGAACAAACAAACAAACAAAAAACGTATGTATGTATATATCTATTTATACCCAAACAGAAAACTGAAACATGAACATATATATATATTTTTTTTAAATTGATTATTATGTTATTTACTGTAATGTTTAAGTGAGTTGTTTCCAAGCTGGGTTTCAATAGGTGTGTCTAATGGGTTCTGAGAGGGTTTCTAGATAATCTGTTAATAGATTTTTCCATTGGATGATGTTAATGTTATTTTTTGTTTTCCAGTTCATGAAGATGATTTTCTTTTGTTTTCTGTTGTTGTATTAGTGTTTGATGTGTCTCCTGATGTGTCACTTATTTTCAGATCCTCAGCCAGCTGCTCAGAGGAGCCCATGGTTGTTGAGCATTAGCCCAAAGATGGAAGAATCTTACATTTTATTGATCTCTGGAAGTTTAATCAGCCGATTATTCCTAATGAGGGTTCTGGATCTGCCTGACCAGACCTAACAAGTCAAATAAGGCCTGACGAGTTAATTCAATAATGAAATATTACAGCTGCAAGGTTGTCCACATTTCTGCACAGGCCACAATAACATTATTATTTTATAGCATATTTTATACATTGTCACTGTCCAAAGAAAAACAAGTATCTCTCCTCTATCTTTACAAAACAGGACAAAAACAGTCTTTACTTTCAATACAAAACTTTTTGAATCTTTCCACAATATAAACAGCTGCTGCTGCATTCACATGATGTACAAAGATAAAAATCAACAAAAATGAAGGCACATGTTTTTGTTTGGTCAGTAAAGATATATTGTTATTATAAATTATACTTTATTATATTAATTATTATTATATATTACATTTTTTAGTTTTTTTTCAGATTTAAACTGGCTGTGCATTAACTTTTGAAGGGAAGTGTTTTAATAGTTTGCTGCAGAGGTTGTGTTTACCTCATTTTACTTTGGGAATCAATAGACAGTTTTATTTGGACTGGGGTCGCTAATCCTTTGCCTGCAACTATGTTCAGAAGTGATGGACACATCTCTATTGAAACACTGGCAGCTTAAGTAAAGAGCTAGAAATGGAAGGAGAAAACTGGATAACATCCATATCCAAGCACACACATACACGCACTTGTTTTTGTGCTTTTTCTTCATTTTCACAGGCTCAAAAGTAATTGGACAAACTAACATACTAATATATAATAATAATATATTTATGTTTTAGTACTTGGATGAAAATCCTAATGACTGAATGAAGTCTGGAACAGAGAGACATCACCAAATGCTGAGTTTCCTCCCTTGAGATGCTTTGCCAGGGTTTTACTGCAGCCGCCTCCAGTTGCTGCCTGTTAGCGGGACTTTCTTTCAGTTATGTCTTCGTGAAGTGAAAAGCGTGATTAATTGGGTTGAGGTCAGCTGATGAACTTGGCCGTTTTAGAACGTTTTGATTTCTTTCCCTTAAGAAGCTCTTGGCTTGCTCTCATGGTGTTTTGTGTCATTATGCTGTGAAGCGCAGTCCTATCAGTTTTGTGGCACTGAGTCAGAGCAGAAAGTATAGCTCTGTACACTTCAGAGTTCATCTTTCTATTTGCAATGATGCAGTTCCACTAACAGACACACATGCCTATGCCAGAAACCTGCCTCCACCATGTTTTACAGGTGATGTGGTATGTTTCAGATCATGAGACCTTCCTTCTGTATCCATACTCGCCAAATTAATCTTGGTTTCATCTGTCAGAAGAAACTTGCTCTAGATCTGGGCAAGCAATTTTAGATTTAATGTGACCTTTCTGTTCTTGAGAGTTACCAGTGGTTGGCTTGAGGCAAAACCTCTGTATTCATGAAGCATTCATGAAGCCATCTCTTGATTGAAGACTTTAACAATCATTCGTCAACCTCCTCTAGAATGTCTCTGACTGGATGAAACGTTGTAAAGGATTTTTTCTTCACCACAATAAGAATTCTCTGAACATCCACTTAAGTTGTCTTCCTTGATCTTTCAGTTCTTTTGGTGTTGTTGAGCTCACCAATGCAGTGCTTCTTTTTAGGAATGTATCAAATTGTTGGTGTGGCAAATCTTTTTGTTATCTCTCTGATAGATTTATGTTTTTTCAGCGTATTGATGACCTCCTTCACCTTCCTCCACTCTTCTTTGGACTGCAAATTGAACATTCAAATGCATATTCAACACATGGAATCATCTCCAGACCTTTGTCTTCTTAATGTATCATGAAATAATAAGGCAACATGAAACTGCTTATTAGTCAACTGCCCAGTCACTTTTGAGCCTGTGAAAATGGAGGTACCATGTAAAACAAATGGCAGTGATTCCTAAATGCTGAATGCAATATTTCTGAATTAGAGCTTAAAGTCTATACTTCAGTTACATCTTGATTGGCTTAATTTGTTTTTGGTTACAGTAGCTCACAGTGCACGATAACTGACATTACAGAAGAAACAAACACATCCAACCTACACACACACACACACACACACAGTGACATACACGCACAGACACACCTGTAAAGTTAACATGTGCAGAGTTGTATATAAAGTGCTAAGTGCAGCAGTAAAGAACAGAGCAGACTGAATTAAATAGATATAAATATGGAGAACAGAAGAGTCACTGGTTGAGATGGTGGTACAGAGTGTTCTGAGACACTATCAGATAAATAAAAGTTCAGTACAGAAACCAGAAAAGTGAGAAAACGTCCTGGATATGGATGTATGTATGTAGTAAACTGTATCCAGAATGTAGTATTATTAATGTTCAGCTATTTATGAGTGTGATGGCGTATAGGAAGAAGCTTCTGCACGCTTCCTGGTTCTGGCTGTGTGCAGGTCTGGTAAGGAGGGTAACTTCACACTGATTGTTCTCTCTGCAGACCTGATGATGCGCTGCAGTCTGTGGGTGTCGTGTTTGGTGGCTGAGCTGCCCCACACTGTGATGGATGCGGTGAGGACAGATTCTATGGTGGCAGTGTAGAACTGCACCATCAGCTCCTTGGGCAGGTTGAACTTCCTCAGCTGATGCAGGACGTACAGCCTCTGCTGAGTTCTCCTGATGATGGTGCTGATGTTGCAGTCGCATTTCAGGTCCTTGGAGATTATTGTGCCCAGGAACTTGTAGGAGTCCACAGCCGTAACAATACTGTTGGGGATAGTGAGTGCTGGAAGGGTTGAAGGGCTTCTCCTGAAGTCCACTCTCATCTCCACTGTTTTGGCTGTTTTAAGCTCCAGGTTGTTGTGGTTGCTCCAGAGGACCGTCTGCTCCACAACCCGTCTTTAGGCAGACTCGTCACTGTCCTGGATGAGACCAATGACTGTCAAATCATCTGCAAACTTCAGGATTTTGACTAAGGGGTCCGTGGAGGTGCACTCTTTTGTGTACAGTAAGAAGAGCAGCAGGTAGAGAACACAGAAGAGCTCTTGTGCTGATGGTCCTGGTTAGAGTATGGCAAGCCCCAGACTATGCATGTTTACGTTTTCATCATCCTGGCGGGGGATTTGTTCACACATACACAGAACACACATTTTATATTGTAATCTTTACTAGAAGAATATGAGATGTGCTAAAAAAAGACTTTTTTACAAGCAGTCTTCCAATTCACATTTACAAATGCATCACCATAGTAACCACACTCAATTTGGTGCTTTTTTTTTTTTAGGAACAGAGAATGACGAGTTGCAATAAATTTAGCAGACGGGCTAGCAGGCTAATCAACACGTTGCGCCTTAACAGAGATGACAGTGAGGGTCACTGGATTACGGAGTGTGGTAATGACAGGGGGAGCTGACAGAAATAATCATTCCAGTTATAATTAGCCATACAGCGCACAGGCATCACGTCATGGAGACACACATGCACACGCACACACAGGCACACTTGTTGGTTGCGATCTTCATCTGACTGTCACTCCCTTAAAAAGAAACACTTTTCAGTAAAATCTAATTCACCCCAAGTTTAGTATAGTGGCAGTGTCCTCAAAGCCTCATTCTATCAGGCCGCTTCTACTGTAACGCACAGTTTGGACTCTTATTGTCGTGGTAATGTCTTTCATGTTGCAAGCCAGCAGCTATGAAAGTATTCACAGACTGCAAGAATGACCATGATCTGGACTTTAATGTGAAGTCTTCTGCTTAAATGTAATGCACTCAACCACAGCAGCATTTGGCAGTGCAGTCAACAGGCAGGCAGCTCATATACATCACAAGACATAAGGCTAATGCTCAAAAGCTTGTTGTTTGTCTTTGTTTTTTTTGTTTTTGTGCATTAGTGCTTAAACAGGGAAGCTTTACAATAAAATATATCCTTCATTTGCACTTTTATTGTATTTATAAAAATATTAAGTGTCACAGAATCTTATATTTAACTGTGACTTGCTTAGATATAGTTATTTTCATACATTTGTATGTTGTGAGTTTAGACCATCCCTTTAAAGATACCCTAAAATGGAAACTGTGTTAACAAGAGTTTAGTATATCGAACAAATACTGTTGTCTCTGCCTTCAAATGCATTTGCAAATTAAAACAGTATGATTCCAAAATCCTAGACTGTTACATGACAGTCTTAATTCATTAAGAATTATTTTCCCAAAGTTGGCAACAACATATGGCAACAAAAATTTTAGATAATGTGAAGAAATCTACCGTTCCAGGCTGTGAGCTTGAACCTCCGAGTCGATGGGTTTTAGCTTGAGTGCAACATTAATGACCAACGACTAGTTGTGCTTGCCATCACAGGCTCTCCAATACCCCCACTGCTTCTACTGTTGAATTGTGGCTGGGTGTGGGAGTCTTTTGTGTTGGGTGTTGGTCAACGTCAGCTAGAATCCTGTGGCTAATGGTGACCTCCCATGTTGGGTTAGCCATGACATGGGAGGTTAAGGCAAAGGGCAAGAAATACTGGCAGTGTGGCTAGCACAGGAAGGCTCGATATCTGAGGCAGTGTGGCAAGGCATTATGGCAGTGTCAGTGATGGGGAGGCTGGTGAAAGCAAAAGTGAAACTGTCAAAGGCTTCAGAGTGAGAGCACCACAGCGAACAATTAGTGAGCCAACTTTGCAGAGAGAGAAGACACTGCATTAGGCAGTGGTGGGAGGCTGGACCTCTGGGTAGACAGGTTGTAGCTCAAGAGCAACAATAATGGCCAACAACTAGTTGTGCTTAGCATCGCAGGCTCTCTGATACCCCTACTGCTACTACTGTTGAATTGTGTCTGGGGGTGGGGGTGTTTTGTGTTGGGTGTTGGTCAACGTCGACTATAATCCTGTTGCTAATGGTGACCTCCCATGTTGGGTTTGCTTCTGTATGCAGTTTCTTGCTCTGTGTCACCCTATCTGCTTCTAATCTTGTCTCTTATGTCCGTTTTATGCTGAATAAAGATGGAGCCATTGTTTTCTTTACAGTTTGGTTTGGCCAGGATAAGACTTGCCCTCAAGCTAGCTTTAGTATTTGTTATTACAATGTTTGTATGATGTATTTGCGAAATGCATGCTGGGTGTTGTAGTGAGAGAACACTGATACAATTAACATAAAAATATTAATTCTGTTAAACTGATGAGGCTGAGGATTCTACAGAATACTGCTTAACGTGACACATTTCTCTAGATTTAGATCAGCTAGAACACCAGAGGCCCCTTGATGAAGAAAGGTTGGACCAAGAGTTTGGACTGAGGTTGTGCAAAAACTTGTTACAGGAAATGCAGAGGAGAGAACAGAAAGATGGATGAGCTTAAGGTATAGGCTCTCATACCATAGATTTTTTACAGAGATATTTGAAAATAACTTAATATGACTGATTAACCTATTTCCACAGTAATCAAATATACACAATAAAAATAATAATCTAAACCTTTTTATTAGATTTCATTTAAGAAAAGCATATTTGGCTAAAAAGACTAGTACAGTTTGTATTAAACTCTGGTCTCTTACTGTATCTCAAACAGATGTGCTCATGTGGTTTCTGACACTGTAATGAATTAAAGTGGACAGAATTCAGGCTTTAAGCTACATGACTTTTGCTGATGTTTGTAGTTAACAGCATATCATGCCGTGTTTGAAACCACAGAAGCAAGTCAGTGTCTGATGACCAGATCAGACATGAGCGAGCAGTTATGAGATTGACCAGGAAGAAAGAGGGGGAGAGGAGGAGAAGAGGAATAGAAGGAGAAACAGAGAAAGTTAATTGCAGTTCATTTTCCCCTTCTCTTTTCTTTTTAGGTCATTTTTAATTTCATCCCGTGCTCCCCTCTGAGATTTCATCACTCCTTCTCCCCCACTTCTCTCCCTCTCTTTTCATCTCTTTCTAACATTCTCTCCCCACCCCTCTCATTTCCCTTCTTTAGCATTTTCACTTCTTTACTTCACACACACTTTCTCTTTTCTTCCTGTCTCTATCCTGCAACCTATACTTTATCTCTCTCTCAATCTCTTTTTCACCATCTCTCTATCTCTCATTCTTATTCATTCTTACTTTTAGTCTTTATCTCATTTTCTTCTTCTCTCTCTCTCTTTCTCTTGGTCTGCCTCTTCTCTGTCTATTTTATATCTTTTTTACAGAGATGATGTCTCTGAGCAACAGTGTTAGTGTCAAAAATAAGACTCTCTCACTCTTCCTCTTTCTTTGTCTTCTTCCGATCTCTCTCTCTTTCTCCCTCTTTGTCTTTCACTTATTCTTCATCTCTCTTTCTTCCTGTCTTATTCTCCCATCATTTACACTCTCTCTCTATCCTTCCCATCTCTCTCTCTCTCCATCTCTCTCTTTCTGTCTCTCACTTATTCTCCATCTCTCTTTTTCCCTTAGTCTTTCACTTATTCTCCATCTCTCTTTCTTCCTCTGTCTTATTCTCCCTGAGTCTCCCTGACATTTACATTATGTCCCTCTTTCTGTCTCTCTCTCTCTCCATCACTCTTTTTCTGTTTTTTATTTATTTTACATTTCTCTTTCTTCCTCTGTCTTATTCTCCCTGTGTGTCCCTGACATGTACATTCTCTCTTTCAATCCTTCTTCCCATCGCTCTCTCTCTCTCCATCTCTCTCTTTTTTTCTCTCATTTATTTTTCATTTCTCTTTCTTCCTCTGTCTTATTCTCCCTGAGTCTCCCTGACATTTACATTATATCACTCTTTCTGTCTCTCTCTCTCTCTCATCTCTCTTTTTCCGTTTTTTATTTATTTTACATTTCTCTTTCTTCCTCTGTCTTATTCTCCCTGCATTCCCCTGCATTTAGATTCTTTCTATCTATCCTTCTTCCCACCCCTCTCTCTCTTGCCCTCCATCTCTCTTTTCTGTCCCTCACTCATTCTCCATTTCTTTCTACTTTAATGTTATTCTCCCCCCTTTCCTTCCTCTTATCTCTCTCTCATTCTCTCCATCTCTCTCTTTCTGTCTCTCACACATTCTTCATCTCTTTCTACCTTTGTTTTATTCTTCTTCTACCTGTCATTCTTCGTCCCATCTCTCTGCATCTCTCTCCCCTTCTTCCCATCTGTCTCTCCATTGTCTGTTTCTGTCTCTCACTCATTCTCCATCTCTCTTTCTTCCTCTGTCTTATTCTTCTACCTGTCTCTTTCACTCTCTCTCTCTCTCTCTCTCTCTCTCTCTCTCTCTCTCTCTCTCTCTCTCTGTTTCTCTCTCTCTGTCTCTCTCAGGTTTAATTACCTCCTCTGCACTAAGCCTGTGTGCTCTTCATTCCTCTCTCTAATTGTGATTATTTACACACTAAAGGTTTGGTAGTATTTATAGGCTGTGTGCCGTGTGTGTGTGTGTGTGTTCAGTTCCATCATTACCCGTCTTCTCCACCAGCAGTTTCCTTTTAATATGCTAATACTAGTGTGGATAGGACCACCGGGTAATTGTGAACCACTCGAAGCGCCACGCACAGGCACACGCGCACGTGAATAAAGAAATCATGGCAGCAGCACAGAGAGCAGTAGCTGTGGAGCGGTGAGCACGGATACAGCTGTGCCGAATAATGGACTACTGTAGGGTTCATCAGCTTCTCTCACAATTTACCGTAATACACACACGCTCCGAGAACAAGGAGCAGCAATGACTGCTTGTGTGTAATCACACTGCTTTTCTTCCTCCTCCAGATCATAAGTGATGCTCTATACGGACCGCCTCAGCCAGACTTCATATGAAGGTTTACTTTAATTGACCAATGCCAGAACAATAATAGAAGAGGAAGGGAGAGAGAGAGAGAGAGAGAGAGAGAGGAAGGCAGAAGAAAACAAAAGCAAAACGAAGAGCTTAGAAACATTCAGAGAAAAAGAACTGCTCTTCACATTCTCCCTTAAAGGCGGACATACTGAACGAGGCACTAAACGCTGATGGTCTATAGACAGCTCTTCTGTATGAAAACCTGGTAACTGGAGGAAATAATATCCCAGATTTTAACCAAGCATGCTGTCACATTTAGTGATTGGCTGAAGTACAAATATTTTGAGATAATAAATCAGATATTTTTTTTAAAAAAGTCACTATTTCAAAATATTAAGTGGACAAAAAACCGAGACCGCCCCTTTCATTTCAGGTTTAAAGGGCAAAAATTTTCATTATTTTGCCACAAAATTTTAAAATTTCAAGAAATGTCAAATCAAAACAAACCAAATTGTCTGCTGTCAAACTAAGGCAAGCTTTTCAAGACATTAAACAGAATGAGAGGTAAACTGCCATAACCACAACAACAACAAATAATAATAATAATAATAATAATAATAATAATAATAACAATACATGTTTATATATATATATATATATATATATATATATATATATATATATATATCTTACTTGACAGAATGCTTCTAGTTCAGGGTAGATGTTCAGTGTATGTTTTCTGAACATAGAAGAATGTGATATGTTTTTCCACAAGGCTTTGTTTTAGGGCCAGTTCTTCCTTTATTTACAGCACCTGCACGAACACACAACACCAGTCACTGCCTCTCTTTATTTTTATTGTGGCTACCAATTGTTCATTGTGTCTATATACTGAATTGCAACAGTCATATTTTAACATGCAAAAACTGTTAAAAGTTAATATATCTGCCCCTTAAACTCAGTGTGGCTTAAGCAAAAAGAAGGGCAACCTAAACTAAATAATATATAGTAACTCTTGCACAGAGAGAGGGTGTTTCAGATGTGATAGTAGCATTAAGTCTAGGAGCAGGGAGTTGAACCTCACTCCTCAGTGATACATTACTTTATCTAATTACTTTGAACAAATAAATAAGAACTCTTTTATATGCAACAACATCTTCAATGGCATAAATACATTTCTAATAATAAGCTGTTAGATCTCCTTACATGCTTATTGTTTAATAGCATGACAGCTTTACATCAGTGCTGTGCTCAACATTAGCTCAGATTTTCCCATTAGAGCTGACATTTCAATCAGCACTGTGCTTTATATTAGCAGAGAGATTTAATATAGCTGTGTGTTTACACTAGTGCATGGCTTTACATTAGCCTCTATGTCTCCGGTTGGTTGTTTCTCTCTTTCTCTTTGTTTATTGAATTCTTTATTAGAATAAATCTGTGCCTTTTATTTTGCTCCAGCCGTCTGTTCTCTTGAATGTTAGGGCCCTGACACCAGGCTCGCTGTTGGCCAATGGACAGCATCAGGTTGTCAGTGAGCAGCAGAGGCCAAGCGTCAGCCACAGTTTGTGCAGTGTGACCCGCACCGTTAGCTCTACTCAGCTCTTGTCAGTGTTGTTTTGACCAATTGAGCATGTTGCCGGTCAGCCCTGAGGCCGAATGCCTAAGGAAAGAAACGAAAGAGAGGAAAGCTACCAAACCACCCACAGCCATTTCAAGTGTTTTTGCTATTCGATTATCTGATGTTTTAAACAAGCAGTATTTTAATATTGTAGTTATTAATAAGAAAATATTGTATATATTTTTTATAAATAAACACAGGCAGATGGAAGATAACACAAGAGTATAAAAGTTTGGATATTCATCTTTTAGCATTATGTCATACATTTATGAACAGATTTTTTTTTTCACTGCATGTAAGTTGATTTTTTAATTTTTCTACATTATTTAAACACAACAGCTGCTATTGACATTGTATACAATTTCCATAATAAATGAACCAATAGAAATGCTTCAAAATCACTTGGAAAAAAATCTGGTTCCATTGACTTACATTGAAAGCAAAGACTGTTTTTGGCCTCTCCTGTAAAGTTCCTATTTTGGAGATACTTTTTTTCCACCGGACAGCGACGATATACAAACATTTACTTTTAACTATTTCTAGACACTTCAGTCAAAGTGTTGACTTCCATTTTTTATACACCATTCTTATGCATCAAATCATCCAGCAGTACGGTGATGCAGTACACCATTAGAAAGCTTGATTTCTCAGGATTCAATTCCCACCGTTCCATGATCTGTTATTCACTGCAGTAATTATTTTCTCATTTGCAACATAAGCACCGAATGAGCAAACGCTAGCAAATCTGTCGGTCCTTAGCTTCAAAGCTGTGCCTCTATCCACAGAGACATCGCAACATGTGGTCTCAATAACATGGCAAGAATCAGAGATCAGTTTAGAGATCAGGTGGAAACAAACTCCTCCATTCTAGTCATTGTGACTATTGTGTGTCAGTAATTCATGCAGTTCATTCCAGTTGTAGCCTAAATTATGAGGAAATTATGAGGAAGCACCAGCAGGTTTAACTCAAACATGGACAGTTGAAGTGTATAAGAAAATATTGAAAACAGTATATATTCTTTTGAACGTTGGAGTTGAATCGTTTTAGCATCTACTGGCAGCAGCTGCTGCAGAGAGTTGTTCCCTTTCGGATTAAGATTTTCACAGGCGACGTGAGGCGATAGCGAGCAGATGGTAGGCGACCATCGGTTGTTCTTAGTTGGCACAGGTTCTTTTCTCGTTGGCCTGGTGTGTGTGGACCCTTCCTAAGTATGTAAGTATCTGAATAGCAGAGACTTTGTCAGCAGGCAGTTCATATCAGTTCAGGTCATGCTGTCTGTCAGTGCACAGATATGTATACAAACAATAGTGTGGTTTGGTGAGTCCTGTGCAGTAACAGTGATAAACATTGGATGTGTGGTGACAGCATCATGTGACGGTCAGAGACAGAAAGTGAAGATGGAGCAAAGAGTAAAAGAGAAAGACATGAAAATGACAACAATAGAACAGAGTGCAGTACAGTAGAGAGTGAAGTGGATTTCCAATGAATCCTCTGTGGAAGGCTCAGAAATGCTGCTACAAACAGGAGAAGGAATATGAGGAGGAGAAAGAGAAAGAGAGAGAGTATGTGTTAGCAAGCAGAAAGCTGTCTGGTGGGTAAGTGAAGCTTAGCTCTAAATGAAAAACTTCATTATGGTCCTGTCAAGGTGAGTGGAAACCATCTCATCCCAAACACCTTCAAAAAAAAAAAAAAGAGAGAGAGAGAGAGGGTATTTGTGAGATAGAGATAAAAAGCGAATGTCTGTATTTGAAGAAAAAAAAATAGATTGTGTGTGTGTGTGTGTGTGTGTGTGTGTGTGTGAGTCACAGACTCAGATGGGTTCAGAAAAGACAAGGACAGCAGAGATAATTGTACTGTTCTGTAAAACGACCCTTATCTGTTTCTTCATACGAACCCATGCAGCTTCAGAACTCCTCATATTTTCCCCCTGTCAGCAGGGCGTGTGTATATGTCTATGTGGGTGTGTGTGAGTGCATGACCTCTAGCTGTTCGACACTAGTCGGTGGCCACACATTTGTCCGTGTGTCTACACCCATAGCACTGTGCAAAAACCGAGACCGCCCCTTTCATTTCAAGTTTTTAAGGGCACATCTTTATGGAGGTCCATAATATGACAATCCACTTACACAAGGAGGTGGAAAAAAATCAGGGAAAGTGGATTTCAGACGGTTGTTAAAGATATAAAGACGCAAGACTCCTAACAGACCCAGTAGATCAGCCAGAACTGTTCCCATCAGAAACAATACTTGCAGTGTGTTCTAGCAGCAAGCAATGTGAGAGACAATGACGAAGCCAGCATGATCCTTTTGTAACCAATGAAATTGTCTACACCAGCTGGCAGAGTTAAAAGAGATGTAAAGCATTATTTTTGATGGACACCTTACGTTATACACAAAATGTTGGATTTACTCAACAATGTGTGTCAACTGCTTTTATGTCACTGTGTTAAGTAGGTTCTAAAGGTGTTCTTACAATAGAGTTTTTTTCCAGGCCCATGACTGCTTGCTCTGTGTATTTGGTACATGTGGTTAAGTGTAAAAGCTGTTTTGATCCCAGGACCAGTCCAGAGAACCGATCTGTGGTGCTCCTGAAATCAGTGATCTGGTGCAGTGCATGTGTGCAAGCTATCCGCTCCCTGATGCCACATGTGAAGTTGTATAATTAGTTTATTTTGTAAAGTGATTGATTTGCATCACTCCCCTTTTCAAGTTTCATGATGGCAGCAAAGGAATGAAGCTAATGGCTATTATTCTGCAAACCTGCACACATACAATTTACAAAAACGTGCAATTGATCCACAGTTTGAATGCAACTTATGTGTGTGAAAGAAAACTAGCAATAATGAGCCCCTTGGTATAGGCTTGGGTACTGGGGGCAAGTGTGAAAAGAGTTTTGTCTGTATAACATATATACTTAACAATGTATGTAAAGCAAACTAAAATAATTTGAGTCTATGCTAATTACCTGGATAACTTACATTAGTTTTACCCCAATATGAAATGTTATATTTACTTAAAAATGTTATATCTAGTGGTTGTATGACACAAGGGTGCACACAGTAAATAACTGAGAATCTTGATATTATGAAAAAGGCACAAGCACAAGCTCTAACCAGGGGAGGTCACCAACAGCCGTAAGCTACCAGCCCAGGGTGGCTGTCTCTCCAATACATGACTCGCCCCTCACACATAAACATAAACAACATAATAACATAAACACAAACTTTGAATTACCAAATGACAAATTAATCACAGAAACACAGAAAGCATTAACTTGCATGACCCCCTACATGGCTGTCCCCTGGGAGGCCAGGTGCCCCCTGACAACCACCACAATGTTATATTCAGTTGTTGGGCTCCTGTTGTTGGGCTTTCTGTTTTGAATATATTTCCTGATTTTTAATGACATTGAAAAATGAATTACTCATACTTAATGACATTGTCTTTTGGAAATTAAGGCTGGTCCCTGTCTTTAGCACAGTGCAATATTGTATAAGGGAATTGATGTCTTGCCTGCTACCCTGGCTGTTTGGTGGTATCTGCTACTGTGTTTAAAAGCTTTTCATCCTAAGCACTATGTTTGCCACATCTTCTTACTCTATGCTGGTGGCATAATATATTAACTATAAACTTAATCGAATTCTTAACTATTTAATTTTTATTTTATTTTTAACATTTGAAAAAATTTGCATCAACGAAAGAACTGACTTCTTAAAAAAGCCCATGTTAATTGGTCTGTTAATTTTCTAATATGCTGATATTTGGGTTAGTTTTGATTATCGTGATAACCATAGCCAGGTGGATGTGTATGATTATACCTCCTTAATAAAGCTAAAACTTATAGTAGCTGTTCTTGCTGGGATTCACTTCTATTGTAAGGCACATATAACTGCTCCCACTGCACTGTGGCTATGTTTCTATGGCTTTTAGGGTTAAAAGCCTTATGGCACTGATGAATGGGGTAAAAAGTGTTTCGCTTACACGTCTGTGTGAGCATGTAACCTCTGCTTTAGTGATAACAGCTGGCATGTCAGAAGTTTGTATGTGTATCTCACCTTCATGTTCTCACATTGACCCCAGCAATGTTTTACTACATGACAATGTTCTGCGTACTATGAATACTGATGAGAGAAAAGACACAGAGACAGGAAGCAACACTTCAACTAATTTCTATAATAAAAAGGGAGCGACCATCTTTGTTTTCTTTATGTTAGAACTTCTGGTATGACAGCTGATCCACTGATTATATATATATATATATATATATATATATATATATATGTATATTATAACCACAGCAAAGTTTTATTATATGCTCAGTTAGAGGGTTTCAGAGTAATTTAAAGAAGAGGAGTATTTAACTTGAACAGCTGTGTTTAAATGTAAAGCATCCATCCAGTCGTCCATAAAACTGCTCTTACCATGATGTGGAGGAGAACAGCAGAACATCCTTACCTGGAGAAAAGGCTCAGATTAGTTGGCTCAGCTTTCAAATAGTTCTTCACTGTTCCAGGTTTTAGTGCCCAAAGTTAGCCATATTAACAATATTATCTATTCATACAGTTTAATTATAAGCTCTGTGTACCATTTAATATATAAATAATAAAAAAATGCATTATGCTTAAAAAAATTCATTAAGACGTTAGGCAGTTTAATTTTCATTTTGAAATGCAGCGATCACAGGATATCATTGTTGTTTGAATATGACAGCTGGCCTTTATATTGTGTGAAGATTTCATAATAAATGGACCAATAGAAATGCTCCAAAATGGCTTGAAAAAAAATTCTGGCTCCACTAACTTGTGGGGTTCCCCAGGGTTCGATCTTGAGCCCCTTTTTATTTACGCTGTATATGTTGCCTTTGGGATCTATTTTTAGAAAGTACGGTATCTCCTTTCATTGTTATGCCAAAGATACCCAGATTTATTTACCTTTAAAGAAGCAGGATAGTACATCTTTGACTACTTTATTGAGTTGCTTTGATGAAATAAAAGCCTGGATGGCTTTTCATTTTTTAAATTTAAGTGAGACCAAGACAGAAATTGTCCTATTTGGACAGGACAGATCATTTAGTCCTCAATGGAACCTAGGACATTGGCAGACTTTTACCCAGTCATCAGTCAAAAACCTGGGTGTAATATTTGATAATGCTTTTAAATTTGATAAGCAGAAAAATGCAGTAGTCAAGTCTAGTTTCTTCCAATGAAGACAACTAGCCAAAATCAGGCCATTTTTATCTTTCTCTGATTTTGGGAAAGTAATTCATGCATTTATTTCAACAAGGCTCGATTATTGTATCTCACTACATGTTGGTGTTGGCCATTCCTTGATCACCAAGTTACTATTGGTGCAAAATGCTGCTGCGAGGTTATTAACACATACGTCTAGGAAGGAACATATCACTCCGGTACTGGCTTCACTTCATTGGCTCCCAGTAGCTTTTAGAATACAGTTCAAAATCCTGCTTTTAGTATACAAGTCTCTTAACGGGTTAGCTCCCAGTTATCTAACAGAAATGCTTGTGCCCTATGTTCCAGCACGGCCCCTCAGATCTGCGGATCAGCTTCAGCTGGTTGTCCCCAAATCAAGGCTGAAGCAAAGGAGGGACCGATCATTTGTAGTAGCTGCCCCGAAACTCTGGAATGAGTTGCCACTGCAGATTCGATTAGCACCTAGTCTGTCAAGTTTTAAATCAAGGCTTAAAGCTCTTTATTATTCCATGGCTTTTATGTAATTAATGGTTTATTTGTTTTTAGTCCTAGTATTGTGTGTTTTAAGTTTCTTCATTTGTGCAGCACTTTGGTCAGCTAACGTTGTGTTAAATGTGCTCTATAAATAAATTGACATTGCCATTGACTTACGTTAAAAGTTTTTAGGCCTCTCATGTAAAGTTGCTATTTTGGATATATATGTTTTTCTTTAGACAGCAACAATTTGCAGAGAGACCAATTGTAGCCAAATCTATTAACCAGTCATCAAACAAAGGCAAAAATCTGAACTAAAGAGGCTCGCCTGGAAACAGATTTACCTGGGTAAGAATTACATAAGAACATCAAGAAGAAAATCAGACAATCACAAATCTCAGCATATTTCAGATAAGATGTAGGCGTAGTAAGAATGTTTCATGGGAATTCAAAAGGCCTGTGATTTTCAGCTTCAGCTAATTTACAGTTCCACTCATTTGATTTGTCTAAATAATATATAAAATCACTTAAATGAGTTGGCTTCAAGAGCCGACTCCAGTATCACATCAGTAAGTGGCAGTCTTCAGTGTTCTCAGAAACGAATGCAGGTGGAGGAGAGCATGCTAACTAGCTAGTCAGTCACTGGCAGTCCAGTGGGGCTGGAACAGTATCCATAGCAACAGCAAACCAATGAGGGAAAGTCAATAGAATGACAAATCAGTGACTAGCGTATGTACATTAGCAGTGACAGTGACTACCTGCGCTAACAGACACTGACTAGTATGTAGGCACTGAAAAATCTAGTGACTAATATATATATTCATTGTCATATGTATGTCCCACTGCTAGAAAATAATGGGTTCAATTGACAATGGCTTTGAATGGCCTTTTATATGTCTCCCTAAAATTAGTAACAGGGTTGCCAAAAAGCTGTACATGTCAATTTGGGTACTCATATAGCCTGAGGTGTGAAATTAATTTCTAATGGAAAAAGTAAAATTTAAAAAAAAAAAAAAAAAAAATTAATGTCAAGACTATGCGCAAACAACCGCTGACGATGAATAGCATACATGCATTACCAAACAATATACATGCTCTAGCACATGTACTAGCACATATCCCCTACTACAGTGAGTACTTTAGTATACAGACAGAGACTAGCACAGATAGTCACTATTATACCCAGTCGAGTCTCGTTATTTAACAGCGGCAGCGTGTTGGTGTCAGCATTATGGTCTGGGTAATGTTTTTGTGGAACTCTCTGGGCTCGCTCATCCATGTGGAAGGCACTCTCTATTTGGGTATGAATCCTTGCAGATCACCTACATGCTGATTGTCTTCCCTGAGCCAGCTGGGATCATTCAGCAAGACAATGCGACACGTCACATGGCTAGAAATGTCCGACATTGGTTGGAGAAGCTTAACCAAGACTTCCAAGTACTTCCCTGGAACCCTTATTCCCGAGACTTGAACCCAACTGAACATCTCTGGGACCACTTAGATAATTGTGTTCGCTCTATGGATCCTCCCCCACGCACACTCCAGCAGGTGTGGGATGCACTGCAGTCAGCATGGCTCCACATACCTATGACCACCTACCAGGACCTTATTGAGTCACTCAGTCAGTCTAGCTAACACTGTGGTCACTCTGGATATTATAATAATAATTATATATATACGACTGTGTAAATCCACTAGCACTGATAGCTACTATCTTTTACATTAGAGGTTTTCAAACTGTCTTCAATGTGGAGCAAATGGATCTTGAAGAAGCCCCATTCATGCGTGGAAAATATGGAACAATGAGAAGTGCTGAGTGTTTGGCCATGAAGGACAGAAATACAGTCTCTTCTTACAGACATGAAAACATTTTCGGAATATTCGTTTTATTATACCTTTCTTTATTGATGATATAAATATTTAAACTTCACTCTAAAGGAAATAAAAACAAAGTATTCTTTTCACAAGCTCATACTGAAATAAATATGTTTCAACTTAATAATAATGTGTTAATATTTTTATGCGGAAGGTAAGAGCGAAATATTTGTGTTGTCATTATTTTATCATTTCTTTTTCACAATCTTGCTTACAGAGCCAAAGTACAACACTGTGGTGGTATACAGAGACTAAATGACATACATTGTGTCTCTGTCCAAATACTTATGGACCTGTCTGTGTGTGGCCTACATGAGTATGCTTTGCAGTTGCGTTTGTTAATTGAAAGAACAGTAGAGTAAAAGAGGGCTTAACACTCTTTCACTCCGGTTTTATTTCTGATTTTATTCATAACATATCTCTACATGAGGGTCCTGGCATGCAAAGAGTTTGGGAACCTCTGCCGGACACTAGTATGAACGAACACGCAACCTTATCCGATTTTTATTAGTCGACTGCATTGCATCCTGCATTGCGTCTGCGCTGCGTCCCCCTCTGCCTGCGGGTCTCTAATTACGTTGCATTGATTTGAATGGGAAAAAGAAAAGTATTGTTTGGAAGCTGAAGCCTGCTGCGTTAAGAGGCCTTTGTTTTGACGAGCTGAACTAAATTCATGCTGTGATGTTTTCAAGACGATGAAAAGCTAGAAAGAGAGCGAGTGAAAGGAAAAGGGAGTGTATAAGGTTGCATGTGCGTGTTTGTCACCAGGAGGAGTAAGTTATTATTTTTTTGGATATGAGTGACTGTGTGTGTATATGAGTGTGTGTTGATTTGTTTGTCGGTGTGCGGTGGAGGGACAGACGTGAGTTGTTTTTGGATCATGTGACTAGTTTTGTTTCAGCTGTTATCCATAAGATACATGACAAGATCTAAACAAATGTCTCTCTGTCTCTTCAGTCTGTCTCACTCAATCTGTGTCTCTCTTTCAATCTCTTTCTCTCTTTCAGTCTCTGTCTCTTTCTCAGTCTCTGTCTCTTTCAGTCTGTCTCTCTCAATCTCTGTCTCATTCAGTCTCTGTCCCACTCAGTCTCTGTCTCACTCAGTCTGTCTCTCTCAATCTCTGTCTCATTCAGTCTCTGTCCCACTCAGTCTCTGTCTCACTCAGTCTGTCTCTCTCAATCTCTGTCTCATTCAGTCTTTTTTTATTGCTCAGTCTCTGTCTCAATCAATCTCTGTCTCTCTCTCTCTCAATCTCTTTCAGTCTATGTTTCTCTCTCAGTCTCTGTCTTTCTCAGTCTGTCTCTCTCAATCTCTGTCTCATTCAGTCTTTATTTATTGCTCAGTCTCTGTCTCAATCAATATCTGTCTCTCTCTCAGTCTCTCTCTCTCTTTCAATCTCTTTCTCTCTTTCAGTCTCTGACTCTCTCTCAGTCTCTGTCTCTTTCAGTCTCTCTCTCTCAATCTCTGTCTCATTCAGTCTCTGTCCCACTCAGTCTCTGTCTCACTCAGTCTCTCTCAATCTCTGTCTCATTCAGTCTTTATTTATTGCTCAGTCTCTGTCTAAATCAATCTCTGTCTCTCTCTCTAAATCTCTGTCTCAATCAATCTCTGTCTCATTCAGTCTCTGTCCCACTCAGTCTCTGTCTCACTCAGTCTGTCTCTCTCAATCTCTGTCTCATTCAGTCTTTATTTATTGCTCAGTCTCTGTCTCAATCAATCTCTGTCTCTCTCTCTAAATCTCTGTCTCAATCAATCTCTGTCTCATTCAGTCTCTGTCCCACTCAGTCTCTGTCTCACTCAGTCTGTCTCAATCAATCTCTGTCTCTCTTTCAATCTCTTTCTCTCTCTCAGTCTCTGTCTCACTCAGTTTGTCTCTCTCAATCTCTGTCTCTTTCAGTCTTCATTTATCACGTAGTCTCTGTCTCTCTCAGTCTCTGGTACATACAGTCTCTGTCTCACTTAGTCTGTCTCTCTCAATCTCTGTC